>JAWNMO010000675.1:3135000-3499712 GCA_035043915.1 Drosophila paramelanica | reverse complement strand
TTTATTCATATATTTAATGTTCGTTACGACACATCTGAATCGAGCAGAATATGAAGGAGTAGATTTATTGCTTGGACTTGTTGTCTCAAGGCATACAAAATGTGAACTAAAAACTAAATTGATAAAAAGAGACTTATGAAGCTACAAAGTACAATAAAAAATGTATTAAGTTACACAATGCAAAAATCATAGCGGCCGCAGAAACGCTTAGCTTGCGCCTCGTGCATTGCCTGCTATGTGAAGACATCCGGCCCAGAGCTGAGTCAGCATCTGTGCTGGAGTCAAACCGCGTCGCGTTAACTTATGTTAACTACTCCCCCCTCAAGTTGAGGCCGCCCTCGGCCGACCCTATCTCAGCGATCACCTCGTTCACCCTTAGAGCCGTGGCCCTTTTCCTCATGATCTGCCGGTAGGTTAAACCGATGCCAAGGATTATGCCACAAGTTATGCCAAGGAGAAGCAACAATATGATTGAGTTGATGTTGCCAACTTCACCCCTGACCTCTTGTATCGTCTCAAGATTACGTTCATTTAGTCGATGAAGGTAAGGGAGGCTGAGCACGTCCTGGTGGCCTGTGACGTTTAATAGAGGGGAAGCTGCGATGCCTGGGAACCGGTTCTGCACGCTGTTGCGATTAACGTATTTCGTTCCGTTAACGGTAACCCACTTGTTGAAGATGATTAGTTGTGTGCCATGCACCCAGGACACGGGGCCGTTATCAATGCAGACTTCCGCCGCCGCATCATTGATGATGACAATTCCATCGTCGACCCAAGTGACTGCGTCCAAGTTACTCGGCTGAAGCTCGCAATGGGCTACTCCGCCAGTATGAAGTTCCTTGGCGCATGAGCTGGCTGTTGACCGCTGACAAAACGTCGTTTTTGGGGTGGCTGTGCAGTTTTCCAGCGCGTAGATTTGACCCTGGCATTCGGCGATGATGTTGTTCTCGATTCGCAGCACATGATTTTTATGGGCGACTGGGTAGACCGTGATTTTCTTGCAGGTGTGTTCAATTTTTGGGAAAGATATTATGAAATATAACATATTTGCAGATTGTAAAACTTTGACGGACGAAACAGACATTAGGTCGGCTATGGGAGTATCTGTGGGCTCTTCAAACCAAACAGATTTTAAGTCTGCGTGATCTAAGATGTTTGGGCTGACAATGTTGGCTTTGGCCAGAGTTATGGCGAGCATTAAGTTCTGCAACTCCATCGACAACATTCTGTTCCTAGCTAAAAGTGTTTCATATAAATGGCCTGTATCAATTTGCCTGTCCTTTGAGGCTTTCAAAATTTGGTTGACTGTGGACGTTAATTGATTAATCTGATCCTGTACTCTAGTGTTTATCTGTACCTGTCTATTGTTTGAATTTATTAACTGGGCTTCATTAACCTTTATTTTCTCCAAGTCCCCGGCGTCTGGAGTGCCTGCAACTACCTTCAGAATTGAGCCTAGAAAATCTAGACTCCTGGCAATTCTGTGGTGTGCGCCCAGGGCCTCCAGCATGTCCCTGAGATGCTCAGAGTCCACATTCAGAAGCTTCTTCATGTGCGACTGCGGAAACAAATCAGTTAGTTTCGCTGTCTCATCCACCATGCGCTCATAATCAGATATGTTCGCTGAGTGTCGGACGAAAGCGAGCTCCTCCCATACCAAGACTTGGCCGTCGACGATCGGGATGTACTTAGCGTGGGAGTAGTCGGTGACCCATGCCGAAGTCGTCGCGAGGATAATAAGTAGCAGAAACCCAAACCTATGGAATGAATATTGCTCTCTGTTTATTTTGAGGAAAAATTTTGAATAACCCATCACCGAACTTATTTAACTTATAAATGTCAATGTAAAGCAATCTAATACTAAGACTTATCTAAAGCGGGGTGCTAAGTGGTTTAAAACTTATATCTCTAGCAACCTAATGTAAAAGAAAAACTGCCGAATGGCATACTAAAACTAAAGGTGGAAAAGAAAAACTATTTTAGGTTGTCTTTGTGGACTACCCTCCCCTTAATGAGAACCGTAGTTCCCAGGTCGGCTTCCACGGCTCTTTCTTCACACAAAGGCGTAAGTTTATTTCCGAGCCTGCGATTAGACTTTACCAAAACTTTCTCTCCTATTTCAAAGACCCTATTCTGGCGGGAGTCATTTTCCCTAGCTCTGAGGGTTGTCTGAGCATTTCTAATCTTTTCTTGCACCCTCTCTTGTGGCTCATCTGGGTGTGCCTGAACCACATCAACTGGTCGCTGGTCGATGACCGAATGGATCGACTTATTGTACTCAGTTGTAGCCAGTAAAATGATTTCTACGGTGTCGCTTATGCCTTTATCGATCTTTAAGCATCTAGCCAGCTCTAACAGAGTGCTGTGAAAGCGCTCAACCTGTCCATTCGAGATACTATGCAATGGTGGTGCATTTGAAATGCTGACCCCATAGTTGTTTGCAAGCATAGTCACGATGGTCTCTGAATTTAATGACGGTTCATTGTCACAGTAAATAGATTTGGCTTTTGGAAAAAAATTCATTAGTTGCATTAAGGCTGGCTTCAGATCCACAATGGTTCTTGAAGGGACCGGCTGGACAATGGCAAACTTAGAGAACTTGTCGATGCAAGTGAGAAAAAATTTCCTGTCAGTGGAGAAAATGTCTATGTGTAACATTTCTCCTACATGTGAGGGGATCGGTGTCTCCCCAAGCTCTTGCTTTTTGGGGTGTCTGTCATATTTAGCCCTAGCACATGTTTTGCAATTTTGTACTATTTCGTTGGCTATTTTTGCCATCTTTGGAAAGTAGTATTCGGAAAGTACCTGCTTAATATTTTCCTGTGCAGACCTATGAGCCCTATTATGCTCGGCTGTGAGGATTTCCCTTCTTTCTCCAATTGCAAATACGTCCACCACGCGATTTTTGCAATGCCAGAACTTTGTGGCTGGGTATCTTCGAACCAATGTATCTTGTATCATTGCAAGCGTGTGTAAATTACAGTGGAGAGCATTTACGCATTTGGGTGAAACTACATCTTCGAGCTCGTCTAGTAGCGATTCAATGCAAGTATAGCTGATCAAGTAGCGTTTCTTATTTCCAAATAGAATAAAACTCCGTTTTAAGGGGAAACGCGCCTCTTCTAGCACTATTTGGTTTTGAAAACAGTTCAAGGGTTTGTCTGTTGTCTCAATGGTGTTTGTGAGAGATACCTCACTGTGTATCGTTGCTGCGCACGACTCAACTTCTTGTTCATTTACAGCGTTAAGCTGCTGTCTTGACAAGGCATCTGCAACCAGATTGTCCTTGCCAGGCTTATAGAAGATGCGTGCATTAGACTCGTCAATGCGCGCCTTCCACCTTTTGATTTTCGCATTTGGATTGGATTCCGAAACTGCGAAGGTCAAGGGTTGATGGTCAGTGAAGATATTAATGTCTTTCACCCCATACAAATAGTGGCGCAATTTGCCAAGGGCCCACACGATAGCTAGTAGCTCTCTTTCGTTTGTGGCATAATTGACCTCTGGATTCTTTAGTGTCCTGGAGATCATAGTGATGGGACGCCCTTCCTGAGAGAGGACTGCCCCTATCCCATACCCCGAAGCGTCTGTCGTTAGATCAAACGGCTTATTAAAGTCAGGGTATCGAAGCATGACATCCTCAGATGCCAATATGTTTCGCAGTTTTTGAAACGCACTGCGTTGGAGATCAGAGAATTCGACAGAAATCTTTCTTGATCTATGCTTGCTGACTGACCCATTTTCACCCTTAAGAATGTCTGAAATGGGCTTTGCTATTGATGCAAAATCTTTGATGAAGCACCTATAATAGCTAGCGAGTCCTAGGAATGATCTCACCTCGAAAACCGTCTTGGGTTCCGGGAATTCCTGTATCGCTTTGACTTTCTCTGGGTCGGTTGTGGCACCATCGCTAGTGACCACGAATCCAAGAAAATTCACGCTTTTCTTAAAAAATTGTGACTTTTCCTTGGACACCCTCATGTTAGCTTCATATAAGCTTTTTAGTACCCAGTCAACGTGTCTGACATGAGACTCCTCGTCTTTCGAAAAGACGATGACGTCATCGACGTAGACGTAACACGTCTTGCCGATCTGCTCTCGCAGTATGTCATCGATCGCCCTTTGGAAAATGCTGGCGGCGTTTTTCAAGCCGAAAGGAAGTCGGCAGAATTCGTACTTTCCTCCATTTACGGAAAAGGAAGTCTTCTCTCGGTCGCGTTCTGCGAGCATGATTTGGTGGTAGCCAGACTTAAGATCCAGTGTCGAAAAGTACTTGGCTTTACCCAGATTTCCCAAAATCATGGTAATATTGGGCATGGGATACCTGTCTGTAATCGTTCTTTCATTGAGTTTCCGAAAGTCCATGACGAGACGCATGTTTCGGTTACCCATTTCATCCGTGCCCTTCTTGTCAACCACCCAAATGGGGTTGTTATAGGGAGAAACGGATTTTTGAATTATGCCATTCTTCAAGAGATCTTGAATCTCTTTATTGACAAAATCGGCTGCGCCCATAGGATAAGGGTACAGCTTAGCATAGATAGGCTGTTCGTCAACCGTTCTAATGGTGGCTACCACCGATGTGTTGTATGGTAGCGCCTCATTAGCGTCTGCGAATGTCTTCTTCCTATTTATTAACATTTTTAAAAAATTTTCTCTAAACAGGGGAGGTGCGTCTGCGCAATCTACATTAGTGAAATTGACATCCACACATTTGTAGTATAGGATTGGTTCGGAATTGTTGCCAAATCTGAGTTGGCTCGAGTTTAGACAGAGCTCAGCCCCGATTTCTGTCAGCAGATCGAGGCCTATGATTCCATCAAATGTTGACAATTCTGAGAGAAGGAAAAAAGTCGCCTTCTTTCCAAACATTGATACATAGCACTTCTCAGAAATTTTGGTAGTGCCATGTATGGAGTGGGTTGTAAATGGGTTGTCGACTGGGCGAACTCCTTTCAGCCCATGGTGCGGCCGGATGTAGTTTTTCGCCGCACCGGTGTCGATAAGAAATCTCATTTGAGTCCCCGCTACTTCCCGCCTGATGAAGGGCAGCAGGGACTTACCCCTAAAAAATTGAGAGCGTCAGAGTCGCCGTCTGAATCATCGGCTATCTGTGCCTCGGCATTTCTAGCTGCCGCTGCATACCCTTCAGCTCCACATTCTTGGCTCTGAGTGGTATGATTTACCCTTTGACGCCTCTGACCCGTTGCTCGGTCAGAGGTGTTCGTTCTTTTGAACGCCTGTGGGTTGGCCGAGTTGGCGTAGGCTGGTGCCTGCGACGGCATCAGTACCCTAGACATTGAAGGGTCAACGTCCATTGGCTGCGGATCATTATTGCCGCTGCTTTGCCTACCACTACGCTGATCGAACTGTTTGGGCTGCTGTTGTTGCTGCGGCTTTTGTTGCCGCGTGTAATGAGGGCTTTTTGTAGGGGCAGGCAGTGCCTCGGCTGCTTCTGCGCCCTTTTGCCGCTGCTGAGATTGAGGCTTTTGCTCGGGTCTTCGAGCCTTGTCCTCGATACTCCTGGCATAATTTGCCGCGAAGGTGTATCTCTCATGATTGGCCTCGATTTCTTGTGCGAGTGCCAAAGCAGTGGGGAGGTCGGGCGGGTGTGCCGCAAATAAAACGTCAGAGAGGCTGCGCTTGAGGCCAGAAATGAATATGCGCAAGGCATCCCCTCTAAACTTCTCACACATGCCCTTAGCTAGTGCTGCGTCATATGTCATGTTCACCTTGTTTATGAGTAAGGTGAGTTTTCTCTCGACCTCATCATAGTACTGTGGCAAGGTAAGTTGTCCCTGCCTGAGAGTGCCCATTTCTTGTTCTATGACATGAACTGGCCTTTTGTCACTGTAAGTGAAATCTAAGCGGTTGATGATAGCATCAAAATTTAGGATCGTGGCAAACGAAGACAGAACTGCGTCGGCCGAACCCCTTATCTTGCTTCTGATGATTATCACCGCCTGGTAATGGCGAGAGCTGCCATTATATCGTCTGAATATTTTATACGCTGCCATTGCAGCCTGTCGCCAAGAAACATAAGTTTCTTGCGAGCCCGTAAACTCTGTGAGACACTTGACCGCGTCTAGAGGCTCGTCACAGTGGACGTTGTCCACTATTTGTATTTCCTCAAAAGTCTCAATCGGAGGCGCTGTGACTTTTAAGTCTGTGACTTTTTCTGTTAACTCGGCAATTTGCCGGTCGAAGCTCTCTCTAAGAGCCGCATCCCTTTCCCTGAATGCCTCTGCCTGTGCTCTGAGCGCACCCGAAACTGCTGACTCAACCAAAGCCTTGAGTTGCTGGGGATCCATATTTGTTTTAACTGAATATATTTCTTCGTATGTTTCTACTCTAATATCGCTATTATCTGAGTCTTCTGAGTCGGACTTTCTAAAATTAGGGTCTCTATATTTTTCGAAAGCCTTTTTCATTAGTTAAAAAATATGACAATTAGCCACAGAATCAGATTAGTACATCTATTAAAGATAATCAAAACAAAGCATTTGTCGAAACAATAGGACAGTCAATGGCCAGTTGGATTTGCAGAACAAAATAATCGATGTGCAAAAACAGTTCAGTAAATTGTTGAATTTTCTATCTGTTTTATTTTTTATTATTATATTTTTTTCTTTTTTTTTTTTTTTAGGGAAAAAAACTTTATCTACCTCACGCAGTACTTAAAATATGTGTGGATGAAAAACTCACTTACATGATCTTTATTAAGTTATGCGGTAGCCTTAGTATTCTTATATTCGCCGCTGACGTTGTCTCCCTCGCTGCGGTCACGCACAAGAAAGAATTTTTTACGCTGCCCAGATTAGCTTGCGCGCTATACTGGTGACACACCGCTGCCCGAAGAGCTCCAGCGGCTTCGGTGTATAAAAAAAATGATTTGTGTAATCCAATACACTTGCGCTGACCAAGTTGACGTAGGTCAGGTACACTGCACAGCACTAAACGTAGATTACGTTATGTCGAATTTGTTGAAGTATTTAGCGCAGACTTAAATGCGAGCGCCGTTAGTGTCACAACACACAACAAAGGTTCAGATCTTATTTTATCTGTTTTAAATGTTACTTGTTAAGTTGCTTCGTTTTATGATTGCACTGTTCACAACACAAACACAAGTTCAGATTTTTTTATCTGATTCGAAGACTTTTGTTTAAATCCACGGCTACGCGACTTGGGACGGAGCGCGAGATTCGTTACTGTTGGGCGCCAATTAAGTAGTTATTGATATTGGTTAAGTAAATATTGATTTTTATTCATATATTTAATGTTCGTTACGACACATCTGAATCGAGCAGAATATGAAGGAGTAGATTTATTGCTTGGACTTGTTGTCTCAAGGCATACAAAATGTGAACTGAAAACTAAATTGATAAAAAGAGACTTATGAAGCTACAAAGTACAATAAAAAATGTATTAAGTTACACAATGCAAAAATCATAGCGGCCGCAGAAACGCTTAGCTTGCGCCTCGTGCATTGCCTGCTATGTGAAGACATCCGGCCCAGAGCTGAGTCAGCATCTGTGCTGGAGTCAAACCGCGTCGCGTTAACTTATGTTAACTTATATGTCGACATGTATAGTATGCCCTGTGTATTCGGGAATTGGTGTTTCTTTTAGCTTTGGGCTAGTTTGATGCCAGTCATATTTTTCTTTCTTACAAATTTGACATTGGTTTACTAGCTCCGATATTCTTTGCTTAATTTTTGAAAAATAAAAACTTTCGGACAAGTGGTTTTTGTTCTTTAGTGCGTTACGGTGAGCTCTGCTGTGTGTAGTCACTATCTTTTCATTTTGTTCTGGTTTATTAGTTAAATCTTTTTCCTGAGATTGTGTAATTCTAATCTTGAAGTTTCTAAAGTGATGGTGATATATCTGTTGGATTTGGTGCATTATTTTTTCTGAAGTTATTATTCCGTTAATTACAGATGTGCTCAGGAGAGCCTTTTAGTATCTGTATGAGGTCTCGTTCTGTGAAGTCTGGTCGGGTTATGTGAGTCTGTGAAAGGTCGGAAATGAGATGCAGAATTTGTAATCTATTTCGTTAGCTTTAACGAATACATTGATTAGTGTTTCTATGCTCGGCATTAAGTTGTGGCTTGAATTATCTGCACTGCGCTGAGTGGATGCTACTGACGCGATGTTATTGATTACGGGAATTCGTGATAGCGGATCGGCTACAATATTGTCTCTACCTAGAGGAGTTCATAGTTGAACTCTTCCAGGTACGCTTCCCACCTTTTAATTCTTGCGTTCCAACTGCTACTTTTGCTTTACCGTAGAGGTAATTTTTGAGAGCTTTTAAAGCCCATATTATTGGCAACATATCCCTTTCATTGGTGGCGTGATTCTCTTTTGTTTTAGGGAGTGTTCTAGAGAGAAAACAAATGGGTCGCTTGTTTTGGAATAAAACAGCACCAATAACGAAGTTAGATGCATCTGTTGTGGGATGAAATTCTTTGTTGAAACCTGGATATTTCCTCATTTAAGACCAAGGCGTTTTTGATTTTATTGAAAGCTTCGATTGCCTCTTCATTGAGGTTAATACATTTTTTTGCTGATTGATTTTTAGACACGAGTTCGTCTTCGCCTCTTGAAATAGTAGTATGGGGCTTTGCCAATTTAGCAAAGTCTTTTACAAATCTTCTATAGTAACTTGCGAAACCAATAAAAGATATAAAATATTTGAGTGTTTTTGGGTGTGGGTATTTTCCTATTGTGTCTATCTTATTGGGATTGGTTTCTGTACCTTTGTCTGAGATGACGAATCCTAGGAATTCTACTTTATTTTTGAAGAACTCACATTTGTCCAACTGACTCTTCATGTTGGCTTCCTGTAGAGTTGTGAATTTTGCGTCGAGATGACGAGCGTGCGATTCATTATCTTTGCCGAATATAATAATATCATCAATGTAAATGAAACATATCTTTCTGATATGCTCACGTAGTATATCGTCAAGGGCTCTCTGAAAAATTGAGTCTTGAGTCCAAAGGGGACAAACTCATATTTTCTGCTGTCTATGTCTGATTCCTTGAGAGGGATTTGTTGAAATCCGCTCTTAAGATCAAAAAAATTAGTCGTATAGGTCAGTTTTTCGTCAGGCTTGGCAAAGAGCCTTGGGTGCGCTTTTACCAATTGATTAAGGGTGTTTCTTTGTTCATTTGTCATGTGGTCTGTCCATGATACTACTACTGCTTCGATTTTTTCTGTTTACAGCTTCTAATTCGTTTAAGCTGTCATTGCCTAATATGGCGTCAAATGTTTTTAATGTGGCTAAAAGGAAAAATTTTACTTTTTTGTCTTGTCTATTAAAAAGATTAGCGAACTTATGGTGAGTGATTGATATTTCCACCGATTGTGACGGCCTCGAATGGGTTTTCGCTTGGAATAGGTTCGGACACGAATTTAGATTGGACATAATTGCAAGTTGAAAAGTTGGAATTTTGTTGTACTACGTGTGTAGTTTTTTTTTGCTGTTATCGTTGTACACTTTTTCATATATCGTTGCTTAAAATTTTTTCTTTGTCGTTGAGAGAACCCTGTGGACGGACCTTCCAGGGTTGTTGTCCACCGATGGGCCACTTAACAATTAAGTTCTAATTGCCTTTAGTAAGCGTTGAGCGACCGTCGAAATTACTCAACGTGAGTTGCACTGGTTCACTTGACGTTTACTTGTTAACCGACTGTCGCGCACGTAGAAATCGTTTTGCTCTATTGTACCGCTTAAGCCGGTCCCTGCTTGGGCGCCAGTTAAATTTCACTTTATTTAAAAGATGAAAAAATTATTTTTTGGGAAGACAACTCTTCCCTTGAAATAAATATCTCGTAATCGTATTCTTCTAAATAAGATCTCCAACGTTTGATTCTCCCGCTTCCGTTCCAGCTACTCAATGAGTGAGTCAAAGGCTGGTGGTCAGTGAATATTTTAACTTTCGCTTTACCGTACAGGTAATTCTTTGGGCTTTTTAATGCCTAAATAATGGCTAACATTACTTTTTGTTTAGCGACGCAGTTCTCTTCTGCCTTGGATAGTGTTATTGAGAGGAATGAGATAGGTTGGTTATTTGCGATAGTACTGCACATATTGCGAAGTTGGAAGCATCGGTTGTTAAGTGAAACTCCTTTTTGAAATCTGGGTAACGGAGTATTATATCTTTGGATATAAGGCTACTCATAAGTTGTTTGAATGCTTTTAGAGTTTGGTTGTCAAGCGAAATAGAATTTTTTGACGACTTTTTTTTGGACACTCGTCCGTCTTCCCCTCTTAAAAGCGAGGTAAGGCGCTTAGCGAGCTTAGCGTAATTCTCTATGAATCTCCTGTAATACCCGGAAAGTCCCAAAAATGCTACAAAAAAAAAAACAACAAAAACCTTGAATTTTGAAAATAAAAATATATTGAATCTCAATATCTTTGGAATAAAAATCATGAAAATGAAACTAATTATTCAGAGCCACATTTAAAATGTTATTCATTACAATTCGTTTTTTTTGTTGAAAAAGCATATGGAAAAACTGAAAAAAAAAATATAAAATAACCAAATAAATAAAAAAAAATAAATAAATAAAAAAAAAATGATGTCCATTATACCAGTCCCTCAAGCGGGTGTTCAGGAATTTATACCAATATGGCAGAAAATAGATTGGAGTGCGGAAGTGGAGCAGGGCATTTACAAGGATTGGGGAAAATTCTATTCTGGACGCCACAGGGAAAATATAGCTATGCACTATTTTGATAAGGCACTGAACCTGTCTCCAGATGATTTCATGACTCTATACTATCGTAGTCAAAGTAAGCGGAAGACTGCGCGAATGGAGGGGGCATTACAAGATAGCAAGGAAGCCCAAAGTAAGTGAATATTTGTATTTTTCTTTTGTTTTTGGAAATCATTACTTCAAATATTTTAAAAGCAAAATACTTTCTATACTTAAGTATTTGTTCTGCATGACTTGAAAATAGTGACTTATCACTTTCTTAAAACGGGAGTATGCACGTATCTAAGCTCGATACGTTCATTTAGACTAACGGACAGACTGACGGACATGGCTAGATCCGAATTAGCTAGTGCCGATGGCCGAAAAGGTATATATTTTAATAGAATTTCTCGGCGTGTCGTGTTACGTTGTTATGTGATACGTGGTTGTTGTAGCTTCTTAATAGGCTGAGGTTGTAGTGGCTGATGAAGTCAGCTACATTCTTTAAATTGGATATTTTACAATTTTCATTCTCGTTCACGAAGTAAAAATAGTATATATATGGATTGTGCAATGTTGGACTTGAGATTTGAACTTTTGGAATATACCAATTTCTTCCCTTGTCATATATTGTAGTTAAGAATTTCAATTTCAAATAGTAAACGAGATAAAAGAACAACAACAAAAAAACTACTACAAAAATAATAATAATTGATAAATAGAATATATGTAAATTAAATAATCGTTGATTGGTTTTACCAAAAAAACCCAAACCGTTTATTTTGAGTGCTATTTTAGAACTAACTTATGTTAACAAAATCAATTTATGTTAAAGCCAAAATTGTAAGCCACTGCTGCCGCTGACGTTGTTGTAGCCGCTGTAGTCGCTGTTGCCGCTGCAGGTGTGTTGTTGTGTCGCATCCGTTGTAGCTTGGCTGAGGTGTCCTATTTCATGGGACGTTCCCACAGTTGGGCTGTTTCGTGGGATGCGCTGACGCAGCGCACGTGGCGAAAAGTGCATGCATTGGGGCCGTGATTGCATGGGCGCGTGTGCATGCATTTTTGGTCAACTTCGTCTTTAACTTGTATATGAGCGACACTGAGATGGATGTACCCCAGTATAAAGCTTCTAGTTTCTATATTCTAGAGCCCTTCATTTTGGGTACTCGTATATCGCGACATTTTAAGCTATGAAACTAACGGGATATGCAAGCGGCCGCGCTTATTGTAAATTGTTTGACAAAACTTGAATAAATAAAGGCGATAAATATACCTTTTTAGACTCGTACGGATAAGTACCTTCAAATGACATTAAAAAATTCGGATTCCAAATTTTTACCAAATTTGACAAAAAATCACAAGGGGTAACATCACAATTTTGAAAATCTCGAAAATTTTAAAATTCAAAATTTTAAATGGATATCGATTCTATAGACTTTTAAGAGTAAAACGTATATATTTTTCTGAAATCGGACTACAAATGGCCAAGATATAGTCATTTGAAGCATATAGAAGAACTAAAATTTGAATATCTCGGTAAATAAGATCATATCTTTGATTAATATACCTTTTTAGACTCGTACAAATAAGGCCTTTCAAATGGCATTAGAAAACTCGGATTCCAAATTTTGACCAAATTCGACGAAAATCACAATCACATCACAATTTTTGTAAAAATCTCGAAAATTTTAAAATTTAAAATTTTGATTGGATATCGATTCTATAGACTTTTAAGAGTAAAACGATACATATTTTTCTGAAATCGGACTACAAATGGCCAAGATATAGTCATTTGAAGCATATAGAAGAACTAAAATTTGAATATCTCGGGCAAAAAAGGTCATATCTTTGATTAATATACCTTTTTAGACTCGTACAAATAAGGGCCATCAAATGGCATTAAAAAGTTCTGATTCCAAATTTTGACCAAATTCGACGAAAATCACAAGGGGTAACATCACGATTTTTGTCAAAATCTCGAAAATTTTAAAATTCCAAATTTTGAATGGATATCGATTCTATAGACTTTTAAGAGTAAAACGATATATATTTTTCTGAAATCGGACTACAAATGGCCTAGATATAGTCATTTGAAGCATATAGAAGAACTAAAATTTGAATATCTCGGGCAAAAAAGGTCATATCTTCGATTAATATACCTTTTTAGACTCGTACGGATAAGGGCCATCAAATGGCATTAAAAAGTTCTGATTCCAAATTTTGACCAAATTCGACGAAAATCACAAGGGGTAACATCACAATTTTTGTAAAAATCTCGAAAATTTTAAAATTCAAAATTTTGATTGGATATCGATTCTATACACTTTTAAGAGTAAAATGATACATATTTTTCCCAAATCTGAGTACAAAATGGCCAAGATATAGTCATTTGAAGCATATAGAAGAACTAAAATTTGAATATCTCGGGCAAAAAAGGTCATATCTTCGATTAATATACCTTTTTAGACTCGTACGGATAAGGACCTTCAAATGACATTAAAAAATTCGGATTCCAAATTTTGACCAAATTCGACAAAAATCACAAGGGGTAACATCACGATTTTTGTCAAAATCTCGAAAATTTTAAAATTCAAAATTTTGAATGGATATCGATTCTATAGACTTTTAAGAGTAAAACGATATATATTTTTCTGAAATCGGACTACAAATGGCCAAGATATAGTCATTTGAAGCATATAGAAGAACTAAAATTTGAATATCTCGGGCAAAAAAGGTCATATCTTCGATTAATATACCTTTTTAGACTCGTACGGATAAGGGCCATCAAATGGCATTAAAAAATTCTGATTCCAAATTTTGACCAAATTCGACGAAAATCACAAGGGGTAACATCACGATTTTTGTGAAAATCTCGAAAATTTTAAAATTCAAAATTTTAAATGGATATCGATTCCATAGACTTAAGAGTATAACGATATATATTTTACTTAAGTCGGACTATAATTGGCCAATATATAGTCATTTAAAGCTTATACAAGAACTAAAATTTGCATATCTCTCTCCAAATATTGACCAAATTTGACAAAAAAGATAAGCATCACAATGCTTTAAAATGGATGAAAATCCTTCCAGGAGTTAAGATAAAATGACATTTTTGTAAACAAAAAACCTTTAGTCGGCCGTATCCGTGCAGATCCTGGCGAGCCCTGCGTCAAGCAACTCGTATTAACCAAGCTTCCTTGATATCAAGGATTTTGTGATTTTGGCCAGTTTCCTTACGTTATATCGAATTCTTAGATGCGCCAAAAATCTGCAAAGATATGGCCGAGTCCGCAGATCATTAGACAACAAATTTTCAAACCAAATTGGTTCCTAGATGACCTCCATATCTCTGGTAACTATACCAAAGGTATAGTCCTGGTGAACCTAAAGAGCTGCATCCTTGAAAAATGCGCAAGAATTCGCTCAAAAAATATGTATGCTTCTTTTTCAGCTGCCCCATCCCTTTCACAGCTTTTCTCCAGAAACTGCTGCTGTTGCTGTTGCGTCGAATTTAGCATTAAGGGTTGAGTCTGTATTGTCTGAGTCTGAATTTTCACTAGAAATCTTGCACATCGGTGGCTCAAAAATGTTACCTTAGAAGTATGCAATGGAATTTTGCACATTTTAAAATTGTTCTGTTCACCTTTTGACGATTCTGTTCGCCTAGTGTTTCAGCTCGATTTTCCATTAAGAATCTTGCACATCGGCGGCCCAAAAATGTTACCTTAGAAGTATGCAATGGTATTTAGCACATTTTTAAATTTTTCTGTCCACCTTTTGACGATTCTGTTCGCCTGGTGTTTCAGGTCGATTTTGCATTAAGAATCTTGCACATCGGCGGCCCAAAAATGTTACCTTAGAAGTATGCAATGAAATTTTGCACATTTTAAATTTTTCTCTCTACCTTCTGATGATGATGTTCGCCTGCTGTTTTAGCTCGGTTTTTAAGAGAATTTGCCAACCGACTACACAAAAATTGCCCAGAAAGATTCTCCTAACAAGAGCAATAAAAAAGAATTTGTGAATATTTTTTTAGTTATTTATTAAATTCCTCTTTACATCCTTTTAATGTCCTTATATTTATTTTGTATGCGTATTGCTCTTACACCATATTTTTATTATATTATTTTCATTTCAAACAAGCTTACTGCAATACTTAAATATATTGTTCTTATATAATATATTATTACTAATATTTTTCGTCGGCACTTCAATGTTATTGCTCCCACTTTGCGTTGGCAGACTCTTTACCAATCTGAAAATATAAAAAATAAAACTTGTAATGGCAATTTTTTACATAGCTTGTATATTCAAGCTACAGTAAGCTAAAAAAAAAAGTAATAGTAATAAATTTTGTACCGCTCTTTAAAGGAGGTGACCAGCTATCTATCTACGCACCAAATGTGGCAACTCTAGCTTAAAGACTGTAGGAGATATAGGCATTTACCGCGTGGCGGGGCCGTTTGGGGCATTATAGTGGGCGTAGCCTGAATGTCAAGTGTGCAGTCTTAGGGAAAGGTAGTTATCTACCAGTTATCTACCTTCCTAATTTAGTAACTATAGCTTTGAAACTGAGATATAGATATTCGCTTTTTGTGCGGGCGGGTGGGTGTTCGTGGGGGTACTGGCCGCAAATATTTTTCTGTAACTTCTGGGGGAGCTTCCCACTAATATATATTCCAAATTTAGTGACTGTAGCTTAAAAATTCTGGAATATATAGGTTTTTCCGATTTTTTAGGGAGGAGGCGTTGGGGCGTTCTAGGCGTAGGCGGGATATCAAGGGTTCAATTTATGGGGCAGGACACCAGCTATCTACATAACAAATTTGGTGACTTTAGTTTTCAAATTGTGCAAACACTTATCGATTTGAGCTTTCAGGTATATCGGTTTTCGCGATTATAAGAAAAGGAAGGGGTGTGGCCAACACATTAATTTTGTGCTGTTGGGGGGAGCATTCCTGCAATATATATATATATGCAAAATTTGGTGACTCTAGCTCAAAAACTGTGGGAGATATATGTATATCCGATTTTTGAGAGCAGGGGCGCTGGAAGCTTTATAATGGGCATGGCCGGGATATCAAGGGATCTTGATTTTTTTTGGGAGGTTCACTTCGTGAATGAGTATAATAATAATCAAAACAGCAAATCAAATTTTAAAGACTGGCGCTTTGGCCTGAACATACGATAATACTTTTAATTCCAGTTAAATTAAAAATGTAATTTCTATTCGTGCATTTATCTTTATGCATGAGTAGATTTCTATATGAACGTAGAGGGTTAAAATATTTGTATAGACGGATCGCTGGGTTCAAGATATCTCGTAGTCGGGTGCACTCATCTTAAGCACAAACAGCAATGCGCCGAAAATTTAAAATATCAATTTTGAGTTCCTATTCTTTGAAAGGGTTCGCCACTATGCATGCAAATTTGGGATTTTTAGTAATGATTGTTGAATGCCCTTGAAAAAAACTTTTTTCGGGATGAAAATGCACGCACACATGTATCTGCATATTATAATTATAATTCTGTGCTCATGGGCTATTGTCGGATACCCATTCAATACAAGCAATCTATACTGTATTTTTTATGATTTTATGGACTGTCATATGTATGTTTGCAAAACCCCTTAGCCACACCGCCCCCACGAATCGCGAAAGCCTATATTTGTGCCATGCCTAGAGTCAATACACCTCAAATTGCAAATCGATTAAAGGTGAATATTTTCCATACATAAATTTTGTATAATTGCACTATTATAACCTTCTTACACATTTTTATTTGGCTGTCGATGTACTCGACACACTTCGGCCATAGTTGGCCCGTTCTAGATTTATATGATCCGATGATCAGTGCTACCCCACTGGGTGTGAAAGGCTTTAGCATCGCAACCTATGATGAGTCCAATTTGGAGCTTTTCGCTGTCAGCGATCAGGCTTCGGGTGACTTCGCTATCGCTAAAATTGTAGAGTAGAAAAATGTTACAGTGGTTCATTGCTTAAATGCAGGTACGGATATTACCTTATGATCTAGCTACTAAAAGCTTAAAGTCCAGACCTGCTGTATCGGCTCTGCCAGCAAGGCGAAGCGGGAGAGCAGCGGACGCTGCTTTACTTATCTGCAGAAGTATTAGGGATTATTATTGTATGATTTGCTTCCTCTTCGGCTTTCATCGAATACTTACCCATTCAAATAGTCCTCATCTGGAGCTTAAAACTCCGATGGCCAGGTCACCAGGTCCTACCTCCACTATTGCATCAGACTTATTCTTGATAGCTACAGAGCTGAATCCGAAATTAAGTGATTCATTATTTACGATAACTGCCTACCTTGTGGCTTTCTTTATCTACACCATCTTGGCTGCACAGTTTACCGCCATTACCTTGGTTACCAGGTTACCATCTCCATATTTTGTACATTGTGTCTTTGTACAGCTCTGCCGACCTCTCGTCATCGCACGTTATAACTTTCACGGTATCACCGAATATTTTTGCAGGCAAGTGCTGGGCCGGGCTCCTTCTTGAGCAGTTCGAAGCAGTGGATGGCCAAGCCCGTTTCTACCCACTTCCACTGTCTTCTGATAATTCATTCCTGGTCGAGGACACCGATAAGGAGTGCTGCCCCTTCTGCAACGCTTGCGCTATTGATTTTTCCCTGAAGTACGGGTTTTCGCTTTTGCCTACCGTCCTTCAGCGCTTCTGCTGAAGGGACGACCACTGTGCACTTATTTTAACGCTGGAGGATATCCGCTGCGCTCATTCTTATCTTTCCTTTTGCCTCTTGTCACAGTTAGCCGCTCGCGCACACTTGTAACAACATTGGTTCTAGTGGACATGGAGGTATATCAAGGTTGCAACTTTGGAGAATGTCATCCTCTATCTACATTTTAAATTTTGTGACCCTACCTTTAAAAATGTTAGAAATATTCATTCATACAGACATGTTATCAAATGGGCATGGCACAAAATTATAGGTAATATATATGCTGTTGGAGATTTATGCATTTACGATTGTTTAAGATGCTAAATGCTTTTTACTGGGCGGGGTCTGGATAGCTAGCAATTTTTGAGAGAGAAAGTGTGGGAAATGTTTACCTTTAAATCTGCGATTTAAGTTGTTTCGACTTATTATCGAATTGCCAGCCTCCCAGTGGGCGTGGCACATAGTGTAAAGCACAAACTACAACTCTTTCAAATCTCTAGCTTAAATGTCACCGATAAACATTTGAACCCGTTTGCATTCATACATACATACACAAATTCACACAAACACACACACAAATCTTTATTTTGTGCTAAGTAAATGTATGAAGTTATGAAACTTTAAGGATTTATTAAGAGCATTGAAAAATTGTTGCCTCTAGCTCCTATAGTTTCCAAGATATTGTAAAAAACAAAAGGTTGTTATCGATATTTATGGATATTAAAGAAACAAAGAAAGTTATCGAAAAAATTATCAACTTGTTCTGCATATGATATTTACGAACTGAATGAGACCAAGATCAGCTTTCTAGCTCCTGTAGGTTCCAAATATATCGCCGTTCATACAGACGGACAGACAGACAGTGATGTTTGTAATCTCGTTTTAATAACTCTCAACATCAAAATATTAAAATAAAATAAAATAATAAAAATGTATTTTAGTTTTATTGCAAAAAACTTGATTAAACATTATATATATATACAATTATATTATTATTAGCAGAAGAAGTATGATAGAACTTTTCTACTATTTAACTATTCTAAAATGTAATTAGAAAATACGCTAACTCTTGTGAGATGTTCATTTTATATAACTTTACTGTCATCCAGAATAGCAGAGCTTATTAATTTTTTTTTCATAAGATACTGCAAGTTATAAATTCAATGTTTTTGTTAGAATATTCTTACTTTTATTCGTTTATTTAATTAATTAAATTTATTTCTAAAATTAAATTTGTTTAGTCAGCTTTAACTTGATAGCTTAAATTATAATATTGACGTGTAAGTAACAGTTCTTGTCATGTTCATTCGAATTTTTGTAGTGTCATGAGCTTAAGTCTGTCTTTCATACCAATCGTACGGTTTTATATATAGGTATTGAATTATAAACACGCTTACATATTCATAACTAAATCATCTCAAGATTGTTCCTATCCCACCATACCTTTTGTAAATACCGGTATATATACAAATATAAGTTATATAAAATGCACAATAAATGTTTAAAGAAAAAATATATGAGCCAAGCAAATGACTTGGACAAAATATAATTAAGAATGCACATAACAACAAAATGACAAATATACTTAAGAACAATATGAAATAATAAAAAAAAATAAAGAAACAAAATATCAAAAAAAAATTAAATGGCAACACTAAAGGCTATTAGACAGGTGTATGATAGAGATGCTTATTTTAAAGAAAGAATTCTAAGTTTGGTCTCAACGACCCCGGTAAGCATCAATCAGCTAGAATATATGTATATAGAAAAATACAATATAGAATTTTCTCCTTTAATACATTGCACTAATACCCAAAAGACAATCGTATTAACAACCATTCCCGGTATACAGGTTAGATCAGTCATAGACGATCACCCAATGCTAGGCAGAACTCTTATAATGATGGTATTCATTAAATAATTCATATCCATAAAACAATGGAATGGAAAGAGTTACTAGCAGAGCTAAACAAAATAACAACAGAGTTTGACAAATCATATAAGTCACTAACTCAAAATAGGCCGATAAAAAACCCCACAATAAATAGGCATGCAGCCATATTAGTAAACTGCTTTAATGAAGCACGTGGACTAGTATATGAGCATAGAAAACACTTGAATAAAGACCATTGGTCTCAAGTATCAAATTTTTTGATCAAACTAAGATCAAAACAGACTACCAAAACAGTTCATAGATTTAAATAAAACCAATTACATAGATCCTATTTATAATTTAGAAGACTTTTCTAAGGAAATAAAATTTAGATTAGAAATAGCATATAAAAGAGCTAGAATTATGTTAGAAAAAGCTAAGGCTTATAGAAAATTAGCATATGACGAGAAAACAAAAAATGTTGAATTAAAAATAGGAGATAAAGTACTCATAAGAAACGAAACAGGGCACAAATTAGACCCGGTATATTTAGGACCATATACAAGTTAACACGTAAATACTATAGCAAATAAGCAACAACACATGAATTATGCTGACACGCCAAATTGTGAGTTCAGTGCTCTGCACTGGCAACAATCAGCAGCGATCGCATGACACTTCTTTGCTGGTGTGCTGCGACGCTGAGAATGCTGAGTCGGCATGCCGACTGTGGTCCGATGGCGCGACGCATTGACTTTGCTAAGTAGAATTATGTTTTGCATTTGTCTTTAGCTTTAGTTCGCTTTTTAATAAAGAAGACACAAGTTGTCTATTTCGTACTCCGGCTCATAACCGTAACATTTGTTCTTATTGATCACATTATTGCACCACAAGGGCAATAACCACCAAAGGGGACGAAGTCAAGTCCTCCAACGTAATCATCATAAAAATCATATCAGTGTTCACCTTGGGTCGACATTCCTCACGGAAGCGACGCTGGACCTGGAATTCACAGTCAGCAGCTACGCGGGATCACCTCAGCTACCTGCTGCTACACCTTAATAACTTACAGTAGAGAAAATAGAAAATAACGATAATATTTTTATTAATGATAGTGTAGCATGCGTACATATGTATATACATACATATAAATAAGGCTGCAACACTTTGTTGTTATGCCAACAGAATGCAAACATAAGCAGCGACTTTGTCGCAGCGCGCCCAACGCAGAGTGCCCTCTGCGCATATTCAAGTGCAGACGAAATATGATCCGCACTTGATAGCAACGACCGCCCAAATAGCTAAGTCAGCGTCCACACGCTTGACCGTCGCTTTGTATACATATGTGCGCGCATGACCTCTCTCTGACTCTCTTGCGTTATATAATAAGCCTGAAAACCATGTATGTAAAACGGCTGCTCACTGCTTCACAGTGGACAGCTCTAACTTTAAGAAGCATTCAATAAAGAACCATCGGAGAAGACTGACGGCTTCTCCTCTAAAACATACTGGAACTGTATTTTAATGGACAACACTATATGGCGACCGTGACAGGACGGATCTATAACTACAACAACAACAACACTATATGGCAGCAGCAGCAGTAGCAGAGAAACAGCAACAAGCAGACAACTATAACTACTGAAGGATCGAAGGAGGCAGAGTGAGTAGAGTATAGTGAGTGTTATGGGTCGCGGTGGCCGGGTGAAAAAATTGAATAAAGAAATTGCTCACATTAAGTGGCAATTATATTCACCCAAGGCCAACACACCGTGGAAGGCAACAGCAAGGCTACAGGCCATGCTGGACTTCTATCAGCAACAGCTGAAAAATATTAAAGAAAACCCTACACCACATACTCACTCAATCAATACCACAAATATAGAAATTATTAATGAAAAATCTATAACAACAAAGTGTTGCAGCCTTATTTATATGTATGTATATACATATGTACGCATGCTACAATAGCAAGAATAAGAAACAAAAGGTACATAAGGATAGGCTAAAATTATAAATTCAATGAAACGTTTAAAAAAAAAAAATAAGTCTGATCAACCTAATAAAAACAAAAAAAAATATATATATAAGTTAACATAAGTTAACGCGACGCGGTTTGACTCCAGCACAGATGCTGACTCAGCTCTGGGCCGGATGTCTTCACATAGCAGGCAATGCACGAGGCGCAAGCTAAGCGTTTCTGCGGCCGCTATGATTTTTGCATTGTGTAACTTAATACATTTTTTATTGTACTTTGTAGCTTCATAAGTCTCTTTTTATCAATTTAGTTTTTAGTTCACATTTTGTATGCCTTGAGACAACAAGTCCAAGCAATAAATCTACTCCTTCATATTCTGCTCGATTCAGATGTGTCGTAACGAACATTAAATATATGAATAAAAATCAATATTTACTTAACCAATATCAATAACTACTTAATTGGCGCCCAACAGTAACGAATCTCGCGCTCCGTCCCAAGTCGTTAACGGAACGAAATACGTTAATCGCAACAGCGTGCAGAACCGGTTCCCAGGCATCGCAGCTTCCCCTCTATTAAACGTCACAGGCCACCAGGACGTGCTCAGCCTCCCTTACCTTCATCGACTAAATGAACGTAATCTGGAGACGATACAAGAGGTCAGGGGTGAAGTTGGCAACATCAACTCAATCATATTGTTGCTTCTCCTTGGCATAACTTGTGGCATAATCCTTGGCATCGGTTTAACCTACCGGCAGATCATGAGGAAAAGGGCCACGGCTCTAAGGGTGAACGAGGTGATCGCTGAGATAGGGTCGGCCGAGGGCGGCCTCAACTTGAGGGGGGAGTAGTTAACATAAGTTAACGCGACGCGGTTTGACTCCAGCACAGATGCTGACTCAGCTCTGGGCCGGATGTCTTCACATAGCAGGCAATGCACGAGGCGCAAGCTAAGCGTTTCTGCGGCCGCTATGATTTTTGCATTGTGTAACTTAATACATTTTTTATTGTACTTTGTAGCTTCATAAGTCTCTTTTTATCAATTTAGTTTTTAGTTCACATTTTGTATGCCTTGAGACAACAAGTCCAAGCAATAAATCTACTCCTTCATATTCTGCTCGATTCAGATGTGTCGTAACGAACATTAAATATATGAATAAAAATCAATATTTACTTAACCAATATCAATAACTACTTAATTTATATATATAATAAGTAAAATTAAAATTACTTCATAAAAATTGAATGAAAAATTAAAATTGAATAAAGTTAAAGTAAATGAAATATATGAACATCAATTTTTAATAAATGAACACAAATATTTAAAAAAAAAAAAGAGATAAAAACATTATACATAACTTTGTATATTTTTACTACTATACATAAATTTATAATAAAAAAATATATTAAAACCTTTCTAAAATTAATAACATTAACTCTAAATGACTACATGTATTACGTCATTTCTTTAAAAAGGGAGGTGTAGCATATCTACTTTACCATTACATTAAATTAAAGGGTTGTAGTATATCTACCCTTCTATTTATATAAAGTAAAGGGTATATAAGTAAATGATTACATTGTGACACTTTGTCATAAACATAATAAATACATAAACTCACAAGCGCATATGTCATACGATCCGGCACTTATATACATGCCGATCGTAGCGCGTGAGAACGCTGAGCTTGCACTTTGCAGCTCAAGTGGTCAGCTTATATACAACATATGTATGCCTTCTGCATACATATTAATACTCTAATATATAAACATATATGTAAGACATAGATATAAGCAATGCATGCTTCGGGTTAGCTGAACCCAACATGCAGAACAAAAGATTATTATGAATAAAACCACAGAATTGAGCGGATGCTCAACTTCTATGAACCAAAGTATTTTTATTGCAAAAGTATAATTACATGGCGACCGTGACAAGTGTCACGAACATGTTTAGAGAAAAATAATAAAGTTAAAAACAATTTAAAACAGCCGATCATACACAACAATAATAGTTACAACAACCATGGAGGAAGACGAGGCCAATTCCGAGGAAGAGGCCGAGGAAACTCCAATCAAGGTTTCAGTACTAACAATGTGAGAGTGGCGCAAAATACGCCGGAAAACCCACAAAACCCTTTAGGAAGCAACCAATAAATGCTAAGGTTCATTCAATCAACTATAGTCTTAATATATTTGTCACTTTTAATAACCATTTAACTCAAAACAAATTAACCTTCCTAATAGACACTGGTGCAGATATTTCACTTCTAAAAGTAAATTCAGACAACTTCCAAATTCAAAATGAAAACATTATAAATATACAAGGCATAGGCCAAGGTATAATAAAATCTCAAGGAACAACATTAATAGAAATTCAAACTAAACAATATATTATTCCACACGAGTTTCATTTAGTAGATTCAGATTTTTCAATACCGTGTGACGGAATAATAGGCATTGATTTTATCAAAAAATGCAATTGTCAACTAGATTTCAAACCAAGTGAAGACTGGTTTATAATTAGACCTCAAAATTTAAATTATCCCATTTATGTTCCGATAACATACAGTGCTGGCAATAATACAGTCCTTCTGCCAGCCAGATCCCAAGTAGTCCGAAAAATAGATATCAATACGGCAAATGACCATATATTTGTTCCTAACCAAGAAATACATAATGGAATATTTGTTGCAAATACAATAGCAGCATCCAAAAATGTATACGTTCGCCTTCTAAACACAACCAATTTCGACCAGTTGGTCACACTAAACAAAATCCAATACGAAAATTTAATAGATTACGAAATTCATAGTACAAATCCCAAAAGTAGAAGCGAACAAGTACTTTCAAAGTTAAAGAAAAATTTTCCAGAACAATTCAAAAAACAGCTTACAGAATTATGCACTAGGTATAGTGATGTGTTCGGACTGGAAACCGAACCAATAGCGACAAATAATTTTTATAAACAAACTTTAAGACTAAAAGATGATGAACCTATTTACATTAAAAACTACAGAAGCCCGCATAGCCATGTCGAGGAAATCCAAAGACAGGTAGGAAAATTAATAAACGATAAAATCGTAGAACCATCTGTATCCGAATACAACAGCCCACTCTTGCTAGTTCCGAAGAAGTCTTTACCAAATTCGGAGGAAAAGAAATGGCGATTAGTAATTGACTATCGCCAAATCAATAAAAAACTTCTTTCAGATAAATTCCCACTCCCAAGAATAGACGATATTCTAGACCAATTGGGCAGAGCTAAATACTTTTCATGCCTTGACTTAATGTCAGGATTTCACCAAATAGAACTTGAAGAAAATTCAAGAAACATAACATCTTTTTCAACGAGCAATGGCTCATATCGCTTCACGCGATTACCATTTGGATTAAAAATAGCACCCAATTCATTTCAGAGAATGATGACTATAGCATTCTCAGGTCTAGAACCCTCCCAGGCATTCCTTTATATGGATGACCTAATGGTGATAGGATGTTCCGAAAAACATATGATTAAAAACCTAACTGATGTTTTTAACGTATGTAGGAAATACAACCTAAAGTTGCATCCAGAAAAATGTTCATTTTTCATGCATGAAGTGACATTTTTAGGTCACAAATGCACCGACAAAGGAGTAATGCCAGATGACAAGAAATTTGACGTCATCAAAAATTATCCTGTCCCTCATGATGCGGACAGCGCAAGACGATTTGTAGCATTCTGCAATTACTATCGTCGATTTATAAAAAACTTCGCCGATTATTCACGGCACATAACTAGATTATGTAAAAAGAATGTTCCTTTTGAATGGTCAAGTGAATGCCAATACGCATTCCAATACCTTAAAGAAAAGCTTATGCACCCCACAGTACTACAATACCCCAATTTTAGCAAAGAATTTTGCATTATAACAGATGCTAGTAAACAAGCATGCGGAGCGGTTCTCACACAGAACCATAACGGAATTCAACTACCAATAGCTTATGCATCTCGATCCTTTACAAAAGGGGAAAGCAATAAAAGCACAACAGAACAAGAGTTAGCGGCAATCCATTGGGCAATTACCCATTTTCGACCATATATTTATGGCAAACATTTTACCATTAAAACGGATCACAGACCCTTAACATACTTATTTTCAATGACTAATCCTAGTTCAAAGTTAACTCGCATGCGGCTAGAGCTTGAAGAATACGACTTCACTGTAGAATACCTAAAGGGAAAAGACAATTTCGTAGCAGATGCACTTTCGCGCATCAACATAAATGAATTAAAAGACATGCAAAACAAAGTCCTGAAAGTCACTACCAGGCAACAAAGTAGACAGAATAAAAACTGTACAGTAAAGAATAATGAACTTTTGCCAAGGCAAAGTCATAAAAATGTATCCAAGCCCAACGTACATGAAGTCATTACAAATGATGAAGTACGAAAAGTAGTGACCTTGCGCATAACAGAATCTAAATGTTTATTTAAACATGGAAATAAAGCTATCGCAAGAATTGAGATTAGCGATTTATATACTAATGGAATTCTCGACTTAGGTCAGTTCTTCCAAAGGCTCGAAAAAGAAGCCGGTATATTAAAAATCAGCCAACTCAAAGTGGCACCGAGCGAAAAGATCTTTGAATCAGTTTCAATAGATTCTTTTAAAAACATGGGCAACAAAATATTAAAATCATTAAGAGTAGCGCTACTCCAGCCGGTGACCCAAATAAAAAATGAAAAAGAGATACAAAAAATACTGTCTACATACCATGACGATCCAATACAAGGAGGACATTGTGGCATAACAAGAACGCTAGCAAAAATAAAAAGACACTACTACTGGAAAAATATGGCACATCATATAAAAGAGTACGTACGTAGATGTCATAAATGCCAAATGTCAAAAACAAAAACACATACAAAAACTCCCTTGACTCTCACAGAAACACCTGTGAATGCATTCGATATAGTGATAGTGGATACAGTTGGTCCGCTACCTAAATCGGAAAATGGAAATGAATATATAGTCACATTAATTTGTGACCTTACAAAATATTTAGTAACCATTCCAATAAAAAGCAAAAGCGCAAATAATGTCGCTAAAGCTATTTTCGAAAATTTCATACTCAAGTTCGGTCCAATGAAGACGTTCATTTCGGACATGGGAACAGAGTATAAAAAACAGATTTTAAACGATTTATGCAAGTATATGAAGATCAAGAATCTCACCTCTACTGCATATCATCACCAGACTTTAGGGACAATAGAACGAAGTCATCGAACATTCAATGAATACATTCGTTCGTACATCTCTGCAGATAAAACTGATTGGGACGTATGGATTCAATATTTCACTTATTGCTTCAACACGACACCATCAGCAACGCATGAGTATTGTCCATATGAACTAGTTTTTGGCAGACTACCAAAACAGTTCATAGACTTAAATAAAACCAATTACGTAGATCCTATTTATAATATAGACGATTATTCTAAGGAAATAAAATTTAGACTAGAAATAGCATATCAAAGAGCTAGAATTATGTTAGAAAAAGCCAAGGCTTATAGGAAATTAGCATATGACGAAAAAACCAAAAATTTTGAATTAAAAATAGGAGATAAAGTAATGATAAGAAACGAAACAGGGCACAAATTAGACCCAGTATATTTAGGACCATGTATAGTAGAGAAAATAGAAGATAACGATAACATTCTTATTAAAGATAGCAAGAATAAGAAACAAAAAGTACATAAGGATAGGTTAAAATTATATATTCAATGAAACGTTTCTTGAACAAAAATATAGGTCTGATCAACCTAATCAAAAAAAAAATAAAAATAAGGAAAATTAAAATTCCTTCAGAAATTGAATGAAAAAATTAAAATTGAATAGAGTAAATAAAGTAAATGAAATATACGAATTTCGTATAAATGAGCACAAATATTTCAAAGATTTGCAAGAGATAACACATTCTGCATAACTTTATAAATTTACACTTACAAAATAAGATACAAAAACAAAAATTTTACTATTAATTTCAATATTTGTATACCAATTTTAATACCCTATAAATGACTGCATATATTACGTCATTTCTTTAAAAAGGGAGGTGTAGCATATCTACCCTTCTATCAATATAAAGTAAAGGGTATATAAGTAAATGATTACATTGTGACACTTTGTCATAAACATAACAAATACATAAATAACCAAAAGACCACACTTGAACACATAAACTCACAAGCGCATATGTCATACGATCCGCACTTATATACATGCCGATCGTAGCGCGTGAGAACGCTGAGCTTGCACTTTGCAGCTCAAGTGGTCAACTTATATACAACATATGTATGCCTTCCGCATACATATGAATACACTTATACATAAACATATATGTTAGACTTAGATATAAGCAATGCATGTTTCGGGTTAGCTGTACCCAACATGCAAAACCAAAAATCATTATGAATAAAGTAACCAGCTAGAGCGGACGCTCAGCACTCCAAACAAAATCTATACTTCAAATAAATGGGATAATCATTCGACTAATTACATTATAAACTGTAGAAACTACACAATAAATGCTTAAAAAAGAAATATATGAGCCAGGCAAATGATCTGGATAAAATATAAATAAAAAAAGCGCAAACAACATAAAAAAAATCACCTTTTACTCTAAGAAAATGAAATAAAGCAAATAAAAGAAAAATTAAAATGCTTGTAAAAATATGACCATGCTTAAAACAATTAAAGAAAAATTTAATAGAGTTTAGTTTATATCCATAAAATAATGGAATGGAATGAACTATATAAAGAAATTAATAATATTAAAATAAACTTTGACAAATCCTATAAGTCACTCACACAGAATAGACCAATTCAGAAAACAACAAAAAAGAGACATGTACAAATATTAGTAGAATGCTTTAATGAAGCACGTATACTAATACATGGCCAGAGGGATAGATTAAATCAAGATCATTGGTCCCAGGTATCAAAATTTTTGGTGAGATTGAGATCAAATTTAATATCAATCAAACTAAAGTTCAATTTAGATATCCTTGTACCGACCATATTGAATACTTCTCTAACAGTTGAAACTGGTGACGAACCAGAATCAACAGAACAAGCTGACACTGACCAAACAGAGTCAAAAGAGCTTGCAATTGCGAATCCAAAAATAGAGGAGCAAGATTTAAATAATCTTACTATTCCAGCCATTTTGCTGTCAGATCCGGATAGTTCTACAGATTCTGATACTTGTTCAGCAATAATAGAGAACAAAGTAAGGAGCAATATCACAATGGCACAAACCAATATTGACTTCATTAACACAGCATCCAAGCTTATACCAGTTTTTGATGGTAAAGCTAAAAACTTAACAAGTTTCATTGATGCTTTACAAATATTGGAATTGATTAAAGGCGAACACGAACAATTAGCAGTTTCAATAATAAAAACAAAGCTAAAAGGTGTCGCCAGAAATCTGATCGGAAATGAGACATCAATATCTGAAATCATTTCCAGCTTAAAAGGCAATGTCAAAGGCGAAACTGTAGAAGTATTATCAGCTAAACTGGTGAACCTACTGTAGCAAGTAAATGCATACATTGTGACACTTTGTCATAATCATAACAAATACATAAATAAACAAAAGACCACACTTGAACACATAAACTTAAACTTCGCAACCGAGCGAAGCCACGCAAGGGGGCCGCAGTTATGCGCAAGCCTTAACTTGCCTTTAATTTTAATTTCTACCAGCGAATTGATGCACATTAGTGCAATTCGCGAACTACTAAACACTGTTAGGCTTTTTACTAAAATATGTGGTTGGAGAATTTTTTTTTATATTAATATTTGAAATGTATATTGAATTGTGTGCCAACCACATAAAACAATAACTAATTTTTCCACGTCTCTGGCGCTGAGTATTTATACTCAGCTGCAATTTTGAAATATTTGTCAGTACATTTTTTTTGATATATATTGCAATAACTTCATTGCAATGACAATATCACTCCGAAGTCAATTTTTTCTTTTCTTTCAATTTCTCAATAAATTCCTGAAATAAAAAAAAATATATATTGCAATAACTTCATTGCAATGACAATATCACTCGAAATAAACTTTTTCTTTTCTTTCAATTTCTCAATAAATTTCTGAAATAAAAAAAAAAATGAAAAAATAAACAGATCATTGAATGTATAATTAGCAACGAGAAAAAAAAATTTTTATTATAAATTAAATTCAAATATATAAGTATAGCGACTCTAGTGAGGCAAAAGACAACACTGCCAACGTTGTCAATAACCTAAAGATAATTGATCACACAGACGACATAAATTCGTTGTGGATCCTATTACTAATTATAACCATAGTACTAGTTCTGCAATTTCTGCTTACACTCTATGTGAAGCACAATAAGATAATAAAGAAAAGGTACATGAGTAGAGTAAATAATTTAGACAGAGTTTAAAAAATATATATGAATAAAGAAGTAATAGATAAGGTTTATGAAAGCTTCCCGAATTTTCGCATAAATGCAATTAGAATTTTACATTCGCACAGAGAATATATATCAGTATATAAATTTGAAACTCATTATATGGAAGCTTTCGACCTAAACAGCAGCCCACTAATACACTGCAACAAAGCAGAAAAGGCTATGGTACTCTCGACACTACCATATGTGAGAGTAAAGCTGCTAGAAATATAAAACCCATATCTAGGTATAGAAACGATATACTTAGAACGGTTACAAAAGTAAGATAATTCCATTAAAATAATGGAATGGAACGAAATAGCGAAACATATAGACGCATTTCGTTTCAAATTTGACAAATCTTACAAGTGCATTAATAAAGATGCCGTTATAAAAGCTGAAACACTGAAAAGCCATATCGAAACTCTGGTAAGGGAATACAATAATATAGTTACCCTCATATACCGTTTCGAAAACAGTTTCACAACTGAGCACAAGAGCAAATGTTGGAGTGCCAACAACAACAACAGCAACAACTGAAACAACGAAGCATCTGGAACGAGACACACACCCTGGCGAATCAAAAAATTAACTGAGTGAGTACAGGGGGCATGAGCTCTAACAATACTTTAAAGCTAAAAAGGTGCAGTGGCATTAAAGAGCGGATCAGGCAAAGAAAGTCTGAGATCGTAAGACTCTTATATAAGTCCCAAAACCCACTACCTTGGGAAACTGCAGTCAAGCTACATGACGAACTCAAACATCTTGAGTCGTTAAACAAAGTAAAGAGCCCCCCCTGTCCCTCAGAGGAAAAACTTATTAATCCAGACACACATCGACCACAGCCACAACCGATCCCGAAAAGGCAACGCGAATGCCCAGCAGACTGCGAGGGATCGCTATACAGCCAACATTGCCTGGGCACTTGTCAGCGGCCATCAACGAGCAAGAACTAGTCCGAGAGGCAAACCGCCCCTTGTACCAACGCTGGAACAAGAAGAAGTACGAGAGGCAGACCGCCCCTTGTACCAACGCTGGAAAACACCAAGGGTGAACTGACCGACAGCGCCACAGAGGGCGCACAGCAAAAAAAAATTATTATAATTATAACTATTACTAAAAAAATTTGTAAAACTATTGTAATGCCCGACGACAATTGAGTCGACCGGCAAGACGTTTGGCCCGTAAAGCCATTCGAAATACTAGGCAGGACAAAATGTACACCGTCAGTACGGACAAATTAATCGAAAATTAACAAATAAAAATTGAAATACTTTCAAAATTAATCAAAATATAAGTCATATATACATTACCAAAAAAAAAATGTTCGTATATGTCAGTAGAAACGAACAAAATAAGTAAATCAGAAGAAAAATTTGAAAACCCTTATAAGATGGGTTTAGTAGATGTAAAATCGGTAGACTCGACAGCAAATGTCATAAACAAAGTCGAAGTCAACAACGCCGATATAAAAATAATAACTATACTTATTGTCATTATTTTTGTAATAATCATAGGACATCTATTGTACAAATTGTATAAACTACACAATAGATGCATTAAAAAACGCTACCAAAGTCAGGCAAATGACCTAGACAAAATATAAAAAAAAATATATAATAAACTTGAAATATATATTCTTATTACCAGAAATGCCTATTAATAAGTTTGCGATAGAAGTATATTTAGAAGCAATATATAATAGCGACCCAGACTTTAGAATTCGTGCATTGAATATTCTGCAAAATAACAAAGATTATATAAAAAAAAAGTTCGAAAACGAATACATGACTACATATAATACCATGTTCAGCCCACTACTATTCTATAACAATAAGATAAAAGGCATAATTTTAAATACACTGCATATGTTGGCATTAAAGAAATAGTTGAAGACCATCCAGTGGTCGGCGAGTGCCCAATTATAATGGTAAAACTTTATAAATAGAGAACTATGGAATGGAGTGAATTAGCGAAAAAAATAAATAATTTCAAAGATAAATTCGAAAAATCTTATAAGTCTGTTAATAAGAGCGCACCTATAAGAGTTGAAACGCTAATTCACCACATAAACATATTAGTGCTAAACTATAATAACATAGTTCAACTTTATTTCACTGAAATGCAACTAATAAATGCCAACAACAGACAAATAGAAATAAACCTAGAGTTCAGGACCAGCTTAACCAGTTAACATTACTAGAAACAGAATGCTGACGATGGAGTTGCAAAATTTAATGCTTGCTATTACTCTTGCAAAGGCTAACATTGTTAGCTCAAACATTTTGGACCACTCAGATTCGAAATCAATTTGGCTAGAGGAACCCACCAACAGTCCCATAGGAGATCTTATGTCAGTTGCGTCCGTAAAAGTTCTTCAATCCATTAACACTATACATTTTGTAATTAAATTGCCAAAGATTAAAAAAGCTTGCAGAAAAATCAACATTTATCCTGTCATCCACAAGAATTTCATATTGCGATTGTTTGACAACGTCATAGCCGAATGCGATGGAGAAACCCACACACTGCAGATTTGCGCCGCTTCACCTGGAGCCGCATTTTGTCGTCTGGCATTAGAGAGTTCATGTGCCAAAGAGCTCCATGCAGGTGGCACGGCAAAAAAAGGTACATGAGTAGAGTAAATAATTTAGACAGAGTTTAAAAAATATATATGAATAAAGAAGTAATAGATAAGGTTTATGAAAGCTTCCCGAATTTTCGCATAAATGCAATTAGAATTTTACATTCGCACAGAGAATATATATCAGTATATAAATTTGAAACTCATTATATGGAAGCTTTCGACCTAAACAGCAGCCCACTAATACACTGCAACAAAGCAGAAAAGGCTATGGTACTCTCGACACTACCATATGTGAGAGTAAAGCTGCTAGAAATATAAAACCCATATCTAGGTATAGAAACGATATACTTAGAACGGTTACAAAAGTAAGATAATTCCATTAAAATAATGGAATGGAACGAAATAGCGAAACATATAGACGCATTTCGTTTCAAATTTGACAAATCTTACAAGTGCATTAATAAAGATGCCGTTATAAAAGCTGAAACACTGAAAAGCCATATCGAAACTCTGGTAAGGGAATACAATAATATAGTTACCCTCAAATACCGTTTCGAAAACAGTTTCACAACTGAGCACAAGAGCAAATGTTGGAGTGCCAACAACAACAACAGCAACAACTGAAACAACGAAGCATCTGGAACGAGACACACACCCTGGCGAATCAAAAAATTAACTGAGTGAGTACAGGGGGCATGAGCTCTAACAATACTTTAAAGCTAAAAAGGTGCAGTGGCATTAAAGAGCGGATCAGGCAAAGAAAGTCTGAGATCGTAAGACTCTTATATAAGTCCCAAAACCCACTACCTTGGGAAACTGCAGTCAAGCTACATGACGAACTCAAACATCTTGAGTCGTTAAACAAAGTAAAGAGCCCCCCCTGTCCCTCAGAGGAAAAACTTATTAATCCAGACACACATCGACCACAGCCACAACCGATCCCGAAAAGGCAACGCGAATGCCCAGCAGACTGCGAGGGATCGCTATACAGCCAACATTGCCTGGGCACTTGTCAGCGGCCATCAACGAGCAAGAACTAGTACGAGAGGCAAACCGCCCCTTGTACCAACGCTGGAACAAGAAGAAGTACGAGAGGCAGACCGCCCCTTGTACCAACGCTGGAAAACACCAAGGGTGAACTGACCGACAGCGCCACAGAGGGCGCACAGCAAAAAAAAATTATTATAATTATAACTATTACTAAAAAAATTTGTAAAACTATTGTAATGCCCGACGACAATTGAGGCGACCGGCAAGACGTTTGGCCCGTAAAGCCATTCGAAATACTAGGCAGGACAAAATGTACACCGTCAGTACGGACAAATTAATCGAAAATTAACAAATAAAAATTGAAATACTTTCAAAATTAATCAAAATATAAGTCATATATACATTACCAAAAAAAAAATGTTCGTATATGTCAGTAGAAACGAACAAAATAAGTAAATCAGAAGAAAAATTTGAAAACCCTTATAAGATGGGTTTAGTAGATGTAAAATCGGTAGACTCGACAGCAAATGTCATAAACAAAGTCGAAGTCAACAACGCCGATATAAAAATAATAACTATACTTATTGTCATTATTTTTGTAATAATCATAGGACATCTATTGTACAAATTGTATAAACTACACAATAGATGCATTAAAAAACGCTACCAAAGTCAGGCAAATGACCTAGACAAAATATAAAAAAAAATATATAATAAACTTGAAATATATATTCTTATTACCAGAAATGCCTATTAATAAGTTTGCGATAGAAGTATATTTAGAAGCAATATATAATAGCGACCCAGACTTTAGAATTCGTGCATTGAATATTCTGCAAAATAACAAAGATTATATAAAAAAAAAGTTCGAAAACGAATACATGACTACATATAATACCATGTTCAGCCCACTACTATTCTATAACAATAAGATAAAAGGCATAATTTTAAATACACTGCCATATGTTGGCATATAGTTGAAGACCATCCAGTGGTCGGCGAGTGCCCAATTATAATGGTAAAACTTTATAAATAGAGAACTATGGAATGGAGTGAATTAGCGAAAAAAATAAATAATTTCAAAGATAAATTCGAAAAATCTTATAAGTGTGTTAATAAGAGCGCACCTATAAGAGTTGAAACGCTAATTCACCACATAAACATATTAGTGCTAAACTATAATAACATAGTTCAACTTTATTTAAGTAAAGAAAATAGGCTTACAGAGCAGCACGTAAATCAATGTAAGAAAATAATCAAATCACTTGGGACTAGAATATCGAATATCAGCACTAGGCACAACATAGTAATAGATATCACAAAGGGCGACCCATAGAGTCGCCAGGAGTTTAGACTTCCTAGGGTCCATACTGAAGGTTGTGGCGGGTACACCCGATGCCGGTGATTTAGAGCAGACTAGGTTCACTGAAATGCAACTAATAAATGCCAACAACAGACAAATAGAAATAAACCTAGAGTTCAGGACCAGCTTAACCAGTTAACATTACTAGAAACAGAATGCTGACGATGGAGTTGCAAAATTTAATGCTTGCTATTACTCTTGCAAAGGCTAACATTGTTAGCTCAAACATTTTGGACCAATCAGATTCGAAATCAATTTGGCTAGAGGAACCCACCAACAGTCCCATAGGAGATCTTATGTCAGTTGCGTCCGTAAAAGTTCTTCAATCCATTAACACTATACATTTTGTAATTAAATTGCCAAAGATTAAAAAAGCTTGCAGAAAAATCAACATTTATCCTGTCATCCACAAGAATTTCATATTGCGATTGTTTGACAACGTCATAGCCGAATGCGATGGAGAAACCCACACACTGCAGATTTGCGCCGCTTCACCTGGAGCCGCATTTTGTCGTCTGGCATTAGAGAGTTCATGTGCCAAAGAGCTCCATGCAGGTGGCACGGCACACTGCGAGATCCAGCCGAGCAACCTGGAAATAATCACCCATGTAGATGACGGAATCATCGTCCTCAACGACGGGTCCGCAAGGTTTCAGGTGGCATGCATCTCATCACGTTCGGATACCGAGTCGCAATAGACGGGACTCTGTTTCACAATCACAAGAACGTACGCAATAGAGTCCCGGGTATTGCCAATTCTCCGTTGCTGAACATCACTGCATGCCGCTAATAAAATTTTCAAAAAATACGACGGAAGCTTACGTCATTACCAAGCCACCGTAATCATTAGGAGTAAAGTTAGAGGCTCGGCAGACGCGGTTCTCGCTTCATTTAATACGCCATTAAACTTTGAGGCCATCATAGCAAGGATGGACTTTACTTATAGTGACAAGCGGCCTATCCATGTGATTGAACAGGAAATGGGTACGCTTAGGCAGGGCGGCATTACCACTTTACAGTACCACGATGAGGTCGTAAATAAACTCACGTTACTCACGAACAAAGCAAAGAAACAAATGAAATGTTAAGATATATTTGTAATACTGAACGATAATTACGTTGCTCGTAATAGAGTATGGCCTGTGAAGCCATACGAAATAATAGACAGGAGATCACTGCGTTGATCGAATAGGAAAATATTAATACAAAAAAAAAATTTTTTTTTTAAATAATAAATCATACACAATATGCAACGACAACGTGGATTCTGCTCCTACCGAGCAAAGGGACACACCATCCATTCAGGAGTACCTGGAGGTGTTTCCCAACGATGGACCACGCCCACTCACAATAGCTGAGTACCGGGCACGACAGGAAAGAAATAAACAAGAAGAAAAGAAGACCAAAAGAGGAGGAGTAGTTAGGAAACTACTCCAGCAAAAGCGTCTGGAGCAGGAATTACTGGCTGCAGCAAGGACAACTGAAGACCGACAGCGCTGCATAGAGCGCATCATCGAATTAAAAAACAAATTAAAACTTCGCAACCGAGCGAAGCCACGCAAGGGGGCCGCAGTGATGCGCAAGCCTTAACTTGCCTCTAGTTTTAACTTCTACCAGCGAATTGATGCACATTAGTGCAATTCGCAAACTACTAAACACTGTTAGGCTTTTACTAAAAAATGTGGTTGGAGAATTTTTTTTTATTATTAATATTGAAATGTATATTGAATTGTGAGCCAACCACATAAAAAAAAAAATAACTAATTTTTTCCACGTCTCTGGCGCTGAGTATTTATACTCAGCTGCAATTTTTAAATATTTGTGAGTAAATTTTTTTTTGGTATATATTGCAATAATTTCATTGCAATGACAATACCACTCCGAAGTCAATTTTTTTCATTTTCTTTCAATTTCTCATTAAATTCAAAAAAAAAGGTTAAAAAAAAAAAAAATAAATAAAAAGATCATTGAATATATAATTAACAACGAAAAAAAAAACATTTTTTTTAATTATTTACCAAATTCATATATAAGTAATGGGTTGGTTTAGCGACTCCAGTGAGGCAAAAGACAACACTGCCAACGTTGTCAATAACTTAAAGATAATTGATCACACAGACGACATAAATTCGTTGTGGATCCTATTACTAATTATAACTATAGTATTAGTTTTGCAATTTTTGCTTACTATTTATGTAAAGCACAATAAAATAATAAAGAAAAGATATATGAGTAGAGTAAATAATTTAGATAGAGTTTAAAAAAAAAAATATAGATATGAACAAAGAAATAATAGATAAGGTTTATGAAAGCTCTCCGAATTTTCGCTTAAATGCAATTCGAATTTTACATTCGAACAAAGAATATATATCAGTATACAAATTTGAAACTGATTATATGGAAGCTTTCGACCTTAATAGTAGCCCACTCATACACTGCAACAAAGCAGAAAAGGCAATGGTACTTTCAACACTACCATATGTCAGAGTAAAGCTACTAGAAATAGATAATCAATATCTAGGTATAGAAACAATATACTTAGTACGCTTACAAAAGTAAGATGATTCCATTAAAATAATGGAATGGAACGAAATAGCGAGACATATAGACGCATTTCGTTTCAAATTTGATAGGTCTTACAAGTGCATTAATAAAGATGCCGTCATTAAAGCTGAAACTTTGAAAAACCAAAAATCATTCTGAATAAAAGAACACTGAGGAGCAGACGCTCCGCATGAAATCGTCTAAGCTTTTATTGAATTACATACAATTTCTGCTTACACTTTATGTGAAGCATAATAAAATAATAAAGAAAAGGTATATGAGTAGAGTAAATAACTTATCCAGGCAGACAAACACATACGCTAGCAGCCCAAGTCAAGCAAAAGTTGTCTTGAGTTAAAGGTGAAATTAAAATTCTGTGCCATCAGAGAACTGTACATTTCCATTTCAAAGTTTACTGATATTGTTCTTATACAACAACTTTGGAAATACGGTTTTAAGACTGATGTTTCGGTTTATGAGTGCAAGTTTAGATGCTCTTAGTTCGAGCCTCAAACTCTGAAAGCGTTAAATGTTTTTTTTTTCTAATGAAGCAAACCGTAGCATATCTACCCTACCATTATCATAAATCAAAGGGTATAACAATCCGTTAATACATTGTGACTCTTTGTCATTCTGAATAAAGTAACGCCAGGGATCAGACGCTCCAAATTAAAACGGTCTTTGTTGAACCTATTACAACACATTAAGTTAGTATGTAGGAAGGGATTTTTCTTATAAATATTTAACTACATTTCAATGCTTGCAGGAAACATTTTTTTATTATTTTCGCAAATAGAGAATGCTCCGTTGAAGATTGTTTGAAGAGTTTTTAAGTGATTAAGTGATTTTAAGAGATTATATGGAGTTGTATTTAAAAACAGATGAACTATTGCTAATCAAAGATATTCAAATGCTAATCATAAGTATATAATTGATTAGCGAGAGCTTACATAGTCAACAATGTGGAAAAATTGTGTTCACTCTTCCAGCCGCAGATAAAACAAGTCTTAAATTTAAGAATTATTCAAATAGCTTAGAGATTCCATTTGTTATATATGCAAACTTCGAATGTTTTTTAAAACGTATAAACTTAAATTTAAGTGAAAATGTAATTAGTATCCAAGAACGCATTCCTGTAGCATATGCATAATTTATAAATTCAAGTCTTGATAGATTTGCATGTAGGATTACATTTTGTAACTTCTTTAGTTGTCGGTGCAACTGAGGTTTGCACAAAATATTTGAGTGATATAAAGCCTATTAAAATGAGTTTAGTAGATGAGGAAAAATTTAAAAAAGCGATTTATTGCCATATTTGTAAAAAAAAAAAACATATGTATAATATCATCAATATTTTCGCTGGCAGACTTACATGCAATTAACTGACTTCAGCGTAAACCATTTACATTACAAAGAGATTAAAGAGGAAAAGTAGTGGCAAAGTTTTCAGTAAAAGATAAGCGAGTTTCGATTTAAAAATAATAAACATAATTTACAGGTTCCATTTAATAATTTTGCAGAATTTCAATGTATTTTAAAATGTATTGTGGCAAATGTAATTTAATTAATATTTATCACCATATGCGTATATTATAAAATATTATCATCAGATACTACAGAAATTTAGGAAAACTAATGTTTCATTCAATTATCTGGAATATATGAATATTTTTTGAGATGACAAATATATAATCTTTAAAGAGATGCAAATAAAAGATTTTGGTGTAATGAAAAATAAAACTAACAACAATGTTAGAATTTATAGGTTTGACAATGGTTGTTTTAAAAATATAAGTTTGCATTATTTTTAACTTTTTATTCAAAGATAAAAATTAAGTGATATTTGTAATAAGAGATTGTAAACTAATTGTCTGAATAAAACCTTTTAATAAACAATAAGCTGCTTCGACTTTTTTGTATATACCAAGTGATAGATATTTACCTTTTGGTAAAATTAAAATAGGTGAATTATATGATCCGACGTTTTATTAAATAGAGGGTAGCGAGAAATTTTCTCAATTTTTATTCTCCAATTTAAACGGAGTTACCGAAAAGATTACGATAACATTTCCGCTTCAGCAGAACCACAGTCAAAATTTTGCTGCATTCAAAATATTCGAAATATAGCAATGAGTTATTCCCAGCGTTTAATGAGACGTGAGCGTAAAAGAAGCCCAATAAAAAGTGCTTCAAATAGCATCTGAATCAAAAACTGAGCAAAAACAACGGTTAAACGTTACTACAAGTGAAAAGCAAAGTGATAAGCAAACATTCAACAGGCGACCAAAATGGACTGCAAGATTCAATCCCGTACAATTTCATCTATAACTGAAAACTGAATGTAACGCACGCAGCTGACGGAGTTGAAATATCATGTCCACTTCCCTTCTATCTAATAGATCAATACAGGTGCTTAACCGAACGATAGACATAGGGACATCGAGAAAACGCCGTAATGAACGCGTCTTTACGATTCTTCTTAGATGTTTACCTATACAACAAAACCCTACAAAAGAAACATACGCTCGCTTTTAGAAATGACAGTGTGACAGCCTACTGAGTGAAACAGGGCAGGTTACATGCATACACTAGAGTTTCGATCTATATTTAATTTTAATTCTACCGATAAGAAAATTTCCGAAATCGAGTTTGTAGACGCAACGAATAACTCAGAGCTCAATGACCTGAAAAATATTTATGTTCACCTGGATTCCAACACTAACTATCTCCGTACAAGCATACCAGACGACAGTATTATTGATGCGTAGATCTAAATATTTAGCCAAGGAAGTGCAATCCGCGATTATAGATCTCTTTCACTGTTAGACACTTTAATTCTCGCCCATTCCTTATTCGACAAATTTTATTCAGGTATTATACGTACGCTGTCTAATAGATTAATGGCTTTATTAGGCGTTGTAAGCGCTCCTTTAGTTTCTACAGAATGGTATACAGAATTCTGGCGATTTCCACGAACTAAACAAGGTTTTCTAAGCGTGAACTAATTCTCCATAAGTTTGTAATCGCGAAGAATGATTACAATAGTTTTTTTTCACCCAACGTTAAAATGTTTATTTAATCGTCGCTTCTCTACTGATTCCACACTATAATTATTTGTATTCTTTCGTCAACGTCAATAGGTTTTATAAGATGTTTAAATTATTTTCCTCTAGATAAATAACAACTCCTAGTCACCATCGTTTTTTCAATAATAAACAAATTAAAGAAAACACTTACAATATAAGACACGCGCACTATACAATTCTGGATAACACTTATGCAATATTATTTTTTAAGTATGACTTAAATTAAAGAATGAACATCTCACTTACAAACAAAAATGCTTCGAAGACGGCAACGGTTAGCGGGATGTGGAAATGTGACACTTGTTGTTCCGTGGACGTATTCAACCCAACGCTATTTGTTTTTGTTTGGTTGAATTGATTTGAATTTAACTATAATTGGGAGGTCGTTTTAGTTATCTTTTAGAAAATTTTTTTTGTTTACTCACTCAACAGCTAGTCCAAGGCTCCAGTATTCGATTTTACTTTTATCTAAATTTAAATTTAGTTGGGGTTCCGTAAGGTCTGTTTCGTTAATTTTTTTATGCCCCACTCGATCATGTTGTCTATAGGCATCTCTACGCAGAGAGACTTTAGAGAGCAGCGCTTCGGTGAATAGGGACTGATGCTCTGGTCCACAAGTCACAAAGCCACAGGTTGTGCAAAGATTGTGACGTCATAGTATCGAAATTGTTCGCGTGGCAAATTCGCATGAGAATAACATAAATTTCGCTCATAAAGAAAGAAGCATTATTGATTTTGTAAAATCAACATACTTAGGAAAAAAATAATAATAAATCAGAATCAGTTCAATTTTCACAGGCAACGATATTTTTGGAAATAAAAAAACAAATAAATATTTTTTTTTACATATACATTATACTACAATATATTACATACTATTACAAATAAACCAAATTTGTTGCCGGATACACCCGACTGAATATACCATACCCTTAACTCAGCTGCAAGCTGTCTTTACAGGTTGTTGCAGATGTTTATGGATTTTCTGAAAACTTTAGGTTGTCGATAATAAAAACAGATATAAAAACAGATTTACTTAAAACAACATATTTTTCAGAATATATATTGAGATTTTGTGTCTGCTTTTTATGCACAACCCAATTTTAATATACTTCCTTTCACGAGTCTAAAAACACTTTTTAATAAATCTACACTACCTGGTCTCGAATATTAACTTTATGTGCTCAATGATCATATAAACATAAATTAAACACAGTACAAAAAATTTAAAATAAAGTCAATTTCTTCCGTCGCTTCTCTCTACAGCCACAATGGTTCAGAAATATAACATGAGCTGCTACTTAACAATTTTATAAGCAACTATGTAGATGAGTTGACCATTGAAACGAAAAGAACCCAACCATAAACCGACCACTGTTCCACTGTTCACATAATCTATAATTTTTTTATTTTCTAAATTCGTGTTCACTTTAGTTTTATTACGCATTATTTTTGTTTTTGATCATTATTTTAAAATAATAACATAAAATACTCGCACTGTATAATTCCGGATAGCAATTATGTTACACTTTTCCCAATATATGTCATTGATGTAAATTATATAATGAACATCTCACTTACATACAGTTAAAAGTTAAAAAAATGCTTCGAACGACGACAACGGGTAGCGGGATGGGGAAATTTGACACTGGCTGTTTCGTGGCGTATAAAAAGGAATTTTATTTTCAATTTAGGTGTAATTCCGTTTAATATGAGCTGATGTTCAAAATGTATGCAAAGCGGCTGCTTTTAAAATCTTTTTAATGCCTCTTTAGCGTATATTAACAAGTTCTGTTATATAATTAAACATTTAACTCTTTAATTTTTGGCCACTCAGCGCTAAACTTATTCCAGAGAATTTGTAGTGCCCTGCTTGAGGGATATTGTAGAACTGACTTTAGACTTTGGTTCTTTCATTGTCAATGCTCCATTCGCTTTTGTGTCATTGTCATTGTGTCATTGTCAATGCTCCATTCGCTCTTGTGTTGTTTATAAGAAGTTTTAAGCAGAGAGACTGTAGAGAGCGAGGCTTCGGAGAGTAACAGTGTCTGTTATTTTTATAATCGTTCACGATGTAAAAAGTATATTGGTTTTGTGCAATATCCGACTTGCTGTCCGTCTGTCCGTATGAGCCCATTTTTTACGACGCTATTAAAGTTACACTTTAAATTTGGATATATTTTTGTCTGTGTCCTCGCTTATTTTTATATGAAAAATAGGCAAGTTAGATGCGCCAACCATATAAATTATTGTGAACTCTGTTATTGATATCTTTTGTGAATGAAAATTTTGCTTCTGTATGTATTTTTTCGTTATGTGCGATTAATTCGGTTTTACAAATCATTGACGGAACTAAACGTTGAAGAAAGTCATACTTCTAATGAAGACAAATTATATTTTCGAGATGCCGCATATATGAATTTATATATATATATATATATATATATATATATATTAAAGAATGCAGTACATACTTGTAACTTCAAAACAAAAACAAAAAAAAAACAATTATTGCAACAAATGTGGTACTAAATTAAAATACTGAATTTTTCACAGCGCAGTTTATTTTATACAGTTAATTAGTCAACGCTACTCAGTCTATCGGAATTTTAATCGTACTTTTACTTTTTTTAATTTCCTCTGATTGCGATTTGCACAAATTTGGCACCGCGAGAATTGGTCATACACCACTTCTGTCGCAGCGGAAAATGGCTGAAATAGTGAATATAGCGCGCTTCGTTCATAAAAACAGTTTGGAAAACAAAGGGCGCCAAGCAACAAACAAGAATTTCAATGAAGCTGATGAGCGTTAGGTTGTGCGACTATCGGCTCCAAAATCGGCGTGTAAGCAAAAATTGCTGCGATAAAACAAATCGCCTCGTCTTACGTGCACACGTCTTAAATGGCAGAGTTTCTCGTAAGAAGCCATTTATTAGCCCCAAGAATGAGCTGGCCCGGCTAAAATATGCCAAAGCTCACCTGTCGATGACACCAGCATTTTGGAACAGTCATATCGGTCGGAAATGCTTGTCTGGAGAAAGATTATAATAAAACGCACGGTACTTAAAGTGGGAAACCCTAAATGGCTTATCAGCTAAAAAATATAAAAAAAGACAAATAAATTTACTCAACAGCCGACTTCAACTTGAGCGAAAATTGCTTGCGCTTGCTGCCAATTGGCGTATACAATTCGTTAAAAAATCGACCACAAGTTTTCATAAATAACTTGATTAATCTTTATGCAATATTCTTATATCAATTGAAAAAATAATTGATAGGTAAGCATCTTCGACCCCATAAAGAATACATACAGTTGCTCACAGTTTATTTCAACCAGCACCCACAAAAACTAAACTAAAAAAGATATCAAAATTCTATAAATGCAGGTTGTTAGCCTAATGTTGTAACTTATCAAAAATGGCTTCAATTATTTTTCAAGATATTTTTTATATTTTAATATAATTAAAAACTAAAAAATGAACTATAAACAAGCTGTGAACAACTGTATATTCATATATTATTGTTGGAGACAACGAGCTGACTTGATTTAGCCATATCTGTCTGTCAATCTGTATGAACGCAACTCTAATTTAAATATATGTACTCATATATATGTATCAAATGATAGAAATACGGGCTCTTTTATTACTTATTAATTGCCTGTCTGTAATCAAGGACCCAAAAATACAATGTGAGTCAACCGTCTTTTAAGGTCTTTCAAGGGAATGTTTTTAATAACAACTTGCAGCTGGGTTCGGGATATCTTCTAGTCGGTCGCGACTAGAACAATCACATTTGTTTCTAATCTATTTATCTCACTGATATATTTAAGGAATTGTAAAAAGCTTTTTAAGGAAAACGCGCCGATTAATCTGGAAATATGCGATGCACTGTACGAGTTGAATCAGTTTGAAAATGCTAAGGCAGAATTACATAACAATACACGTATTTTCAAGGGTAACAAGACCACGGCGTTTCAAAATCGATTGCTTGTGGTGAGTTTTATTTGACAAAATTTAATTATATTTAGCTTTCATTAAATAATAACTTATATTAAGGTTGATGAAAATATAAAAGACACTTGTGGTGATGGCTTGAGCCCATTTATTTTAGAAAATGAAAAGCTCATGTACCAAGTAAAGGAAGATCTTAATAAAAAAATGAAGATTGACAATCGTCCGCTTTGGAAAATATTGAAAGAACAAGACAAATGCGATATTCTAAGCATACCTGAAACCAAAGTATGTTTTTAATCATAATAAACATATATATATATATATATATATATATATATATATATATATATTTTTTTTTAAATGACTTAAAATAACATTCAATAATCGTAATTATTAGGAAAAACTGTTGTCCCCAATCGAAATCGCAAGACGAAAGCGTGCGTTTGACATATGTAATCAAGTCCACATAGATAGATCATGGATTGACGTTCTATTTTTGAAGAATTTAAGAAAGTGAGTTTCTAAACTAAAAACTGTAAACACATATTTTACACGTCAGGGTCACAAAATTTGATATGAAGACGGTCTGGGACCTACTCAAAATATTAGATCTTGGATATTCCGGTCACGCCAACTAGAACGGCACCGTGTCACCCCGCCACCGCAAATTTAGAAAATGTATATCACCCACTGTTTTAGACCTAGATTTGAAATATATGATGATGTTCTTGTATGATCGATTTAACTTAGACAAGTAAAACTCGCTGATGCCCAACAGCAACTATCTTACTTTTTCTTTTGGATTTTTCGATTAGTATATTAAACCTACTCTGATACAATGACGAAAAACTAATTTTTTCCATGGAAAAACTTTTCTTTTATAAAAAAAATATATTTTAAATCCGGTATTTGCTTATGTTTATGTTAATTTCAGCAACCCCAACTTACTCTTGGACCAGTGTAAATATTCAAAAGAATTTTTAAGCACATTAACTGTTCGTCAATATGAAGTGTTAATAAAGTTTTTGGTATGTTGTAAGAAATCGATATTGCTTTTAATGTTATTAAATTGAATGAATCTAGAAAATGATACGTGCCCGCTCTCCGATGTACTACGTAAGGTACAATAAATATTCAAACAAGCAACGATTACTCAATTTCCGAGAGGCTATGCTGTATCGAGTACAGTACCAGACACGACGAAATATGAACACTGCTTTGCAAACAATTAAACGTCTTCGCAACGAAAAGAATTTATTGGTGAGTAACTTTCACACATGCAAAGATTTTCAATTGTCCATACAAATTTTTGGTTAAAGTTTTTATGCTCGAGTCGATTTAGCCATGTCCGTCTGTCTGTCCGTCTGTCAAAAGCTGATCTTGGTCTCATTCGGTTCGTATATACCCTACGCAGATCAAGTTTATTTCAAAACATCGATAGCGTATTTAATAATTTGTATGTAGCGTTATGAAAAAATATAAGACTTTAGAACCAATTATTAATTTTATATAAGAAGGGTACATTCGATTTGTGCAACTACCGTCTTGTTAGGCGCCCTTCTGTCTGTCTAATCGCCGCTTGAAACCTCACATATATATATATTTTCCTTCAAATAATATATACGCCAACTAAGGGCCACCGTTAGTTGCTAATATTAACATTTTGCGTTGATTTATACTAGATATATAAGCTTATTAGATAATTTAACTTGGAGCGTGGCAGATTGATTTACTTTGTATCCCCTTAGTTTTAAACTAGAAATGATCCCAGCCTCGAAAAACTACACATATATTATTAAAGTCAAACATATTTTGATTGTTGCAATAAACGAGTATTACGCTGTCGGCTACACCCGAATGCAACGCTCTTACACGTTTTCACATTCTGTTCTTATTTTTCAGAGGCTTTCGCATTATATTGAAGAGCTAATGGGGGATTATGTTGTGCTGAAAACTAATCGAATAATGCCATGGAAGTTTGAGTTTATAAATGAGGTGTACAATACTTTGGCCCTAGCTCTGTCCGAACAGTATATTGTTCCTAAAATGCTTCCTGATAAAAACCCTCTTTTATATCTTTTGCATCATTTCTCTGATAAATCAAAGGACACACCTCCATTCGTTTTTGGAGACCGATCCACACGTCTGATTCAGGATTTTTGGACCCCGCCCTTACGAAATCCAGGTAAATTATGGTTTTTTATTCTTGAAAAATAATTGACTAAATTTTCTTATTTATAGACAACTGATTTCACATTTGGAAAAGCGCATTATATTTGCTAAATACTCGATCGAAAAATGTTATTTGCTTCATAAAATTGCAGGCATTCATCTTAAAACGAATCGCAATGACGAATGTTGTTTTATGGCTCGAAAGGCCATTCAAGGTTTGACAAAAATCTAAATTTATAATCTGCTTCACCTACAAAAGAATTTATTTTAGAAACGAAAAATTGCAATAGCTACTTATGGAGTTTTCTGAGCACCATAATCATTGTGAAGTCAAATGCAGCTCTTTTCAAAGTAGAAGCTACCAGAGGGGCTTTAGAAAAGGCTTTTAAAATTGCCAAGAAGCTGAACTCTCCAAATTTGATTGAATTTGTGGAAGCATGCATATCTTGTAATGAACGACTGTCTACAAAGGCGACTAGTCGACGGGAAAGCCGAATATCATCTCGCAGCTCCGCTGGTGAACCAAATTAAAATTACAAATGTCCTCCGTCTCCTTCGTTGCATTCTACTCGATCAAGGCAATAAAATTACAAGTGTACAAAATTTTGCTGTCTATTTATTTTATTATTGAAATTTTATTAAAGTTTTCCAAAATAACATGTATAAGGCCGTGAACGAGTATTGCGCAGTCGGTAACGCCCGAAGCCAGCATTCCTACTTGTTTTTTGCAATGCTCTCAAGAAATATGAGCATAAAGACCCTCCATACACACACACACACACACACACACACACACACACACACATTTGTCACATTTTAAATTGTATTATTTTTTATGTTCTTTACGCGCAAACCATACGACGCCAGCAGCTACAAACACTGATTCAGCTAAAATGGTCTATTCAACAAACCCACTCCCTCTCTAAGCCCCTCATCAATTTTGATGTTTTGTACGCTTAATCCATACGAAGCTAGCGCGTCGAATAGCCGCTAATGTAAACATAAACAAATATGCTGTTTCCAACCCAAGCATAAACACAATCCCCTCTTCCGCTCACCATCAAACCACGTTCCCCAGAAAAATGATCATCTTCTGAAATGTAAACATAAACCGCACTCCCGCTCCACCCACCACACCATTTCAACACCGAACCCACAAACATTGGTTCAGAAAAATGCTCAATACAACACCCCTCTCCCTCTAAGCCCCCTTTCCAATAAACCATGGTCCAGAAAAACAACACATGATGAAAATTTTAAGTGTGGAGACGGAAAGAGTATACAAATACATAATTATGCTAGGCGTGAAATAGTTTTTCAGAAATTCAGAACTCACGACGCGTGCATTCGAACGAGCTTCCAATATCACTTTCGCGCCGAGCTACATATATATTGTCAAGACCCCACATCGTATTTAAGAAAACATTAAATTTCTCCGTAACAAAAGTCAATATTATGTAATATATATTATATAAAGTTTTAATGGTAACTTATTTCGTAGTCATACTGTACATTCTGAAAACTTTTGACCTAAGTTATTTTAGGTACACAGGGTTCTTACACATAAAAAACGATTTAAGCAAACGAATACTTGGCTGTAAGCCACTTTGGGATCGTTATTTAAAAAATTACTTAACAACTAAAGCTGAGGTATATACAATCGTTCTTATTCAATATTAATGTACAAATCGCTTGAACTTTGTTCACCCTTGGGATAACTGATGATAATTGAATTTGATTCGCGTTCGACTTCTAAGTTGGCTTGGCCATTTGACTGTTGAATAGAAAAGGCCAGGGGGGCAGAGTTCGTAGTTTGGTCATCTACAAAAAAGTCTGGAAAGATATTAATGAGGAAAATTTTTTAATATGTGTGGGTATACAAATTTAAAAATCACTAAGATAATTTTGATATATCGATTGGATGAAAATAAATTTAGCCAATTTACCTTTCAATAAATAAATTTTGATTTTACGTTTCGAAAGTTGTATAATTTTGTAAATTGATGCATGTGTGTTCTAGACAGCTAGATATCTAGTATAGACTTTAAAACGCCACATCGTGTAGTTCAGGTGCAGTTGGCAATATTATTACTGTAAAAGATTTTTAGCCAATTCGATTTATTATGAATAATTTATGGTGGAAAATATGCCTGGTCATTAATACAGCAAAGTGTTACTAACCCGATTCAACGCCATTCCATTCACTGATTACAGCATTACGACATTCCTGATGCGCAGCAGGATGATCGTTGAGTGGCCCTTTATAGACTTGCAAATCGGCACATGGTTCGTGTGTGGTCATGTCTTCAAAGTCAAAAATTTCTGTCACTTTAACTTTGTTGGTATTATTATCTGTATAATAGTACGCATATAGCGCGTCATTATGCGCCGGCATTTTAAGGACATGGTCGAAATTTCCTTCTGAAGGTGTGACATCACTGAATAATTAGAAAATGTTAACGATTTCACACACACACAAATGATTTACAAATTTAATTACCATTTATCGACAAGAATTGACACCGGTGGACCATACAAATGATTGGAATGGAGAAGGCTTGCATCAAAATGTGGCTGATCGTAGAGCTATGTGGGGAGAAATAGCTGTTATGTAATTGCATGAGGGAGTATACGGCTAAACTGAATACTTACCGTGAATTTATTCAGAAAACGTATATGCATGGTATGGTTTAGCTGAACAATAAACTCTTCAACTATTTGTCGCATTTGTTTTGTCAGTTTTGGCGTTAAGGTGGTGAGTCTTGAGGATAAACATAAACGAAAGTTAAAATAACAACAATAATAATATTAAACGCAATTCAACTTACTTCGATATGGTAGCCAGAAAGAAGTCCATCGGTACGGTTGCTGGCAGGGAAAGCAATTTTATGCCACGATGTTTAAAAATCCAATTGGCTAAGCCTTTGTTAGCTTGTTCTATATAGTCTTGTATAACATCCAACACGGTCTCTGGCATGTTTGAGCTCAACGCATCCTAATATATTTTTTATAAATAGATTAGTATTGTAAGCAATCGAGCCCGTATAAATTATATACCTTTCTGTGCTTTTTGCATTCACGGCACTCCGATTCAGTTTCTTGTGGCTGAACAGTTTCAGAGACTACAAAAGTGGACTGAACAGCTACACAGCGTGTGCAATTAATTAAGTTGTTGCGATGTAGAAATTGCAGAGCATCATCGAATCCCTGCTGACAGAACTTTGAGAGGAATTCTGCTCGCGGCGGAAACAGAATACGCACAAAGCGGTTGATGTTTTGGCGTGATATTTCGATACTTGTGTTGGCCCAGTTTAGATGGAATAGTTGCGAGCTCTGGTCACGTGGACATATGTCGCTCTCGCCGCAAAAAGGGCTCACAGTAATTGTATTTTCATCCAGAATTGGCAAGTTGTCCGAGAACGCACCGTCCATATAGCGCACGCCACGAAAACGCGGTGGCAAAATACCAGAAAAGCCGGGAATGAAACATGCACAGAGCAATGCTTGCAGCACCTCCTCACGCGACTCAAACTCAGAGATTATAACGTTCTTGCCGTCGTAAACTCGTGTTAGTGAGATGTGTAAGCGTCCGCTGACACGCTTATGAGTATCTTCTGGCAGATGTTTCTGGAGGCCCTCAAGCAAGCAGGTTTGTATATTGAACGACGGACTGAATGGCCCAAGTGAATGGCGGCGCGCTTCGTTAACCACACGAAAGAAATCAGAAGTCATACTACCTTTAATGATATATGAAAAAAAAAATAAATTGAATTATTATATATATTATATATTATATATATTTCAGTATAAAGGCTTCACCCACTTTTGCGTCATCTATTATGTTTTTAATGATTTGAGTTGACTGATCACCTAGTTAAGTGATAATAAATGACGTGTGTACCTTGCGTGGATTTGGTTGGGGGCCAAACGAATATTTGTACATCAGGCATAATACAGCCGATAAGCCTCTATAAAAAAACTAATTTTTAAGTAATCATGCAAGTGAGTTCTTCGTGCGATGGCAGATGTTTTAATTATATTTTTTAATTATTTAATTCCGCTGATAAGAATACTCTTTCTTATGCGTGTTTATTTGCATGTTTGTGTTTACGCAGTTATTTATTTATTTTAAAATACTCTAATTAAAGCAATTCGCTGACCTAAAGATAGAAGCTAAACCTAAACCAGGCCGTCAATTAGTGGATGTTATATATATATTATACATTTTTATATGTACTTCGAATTCTCTGATAACATTCGGTAACAGCCAACTTATATCCTTTATTTTATTTAAGATCAGTTTTGATTAGTTGACTTTCAAATTAGGGGAAAAGTAAAGAGAAATGTTATATTGTATTTAAATTGTTGCATTAATTGGACGTCATTTAAGATATTAATCATTTAAATCGGTGGTCAGACGGTTAATGTCATTCGACATCCAAATTTATAAAACTGTGCCAATAAACATCATCTGTTATTCCGTTCAACTTAATGAAACGATCACCGATCTCGAACTAATGTGCAACTAGCTACACTTTTTTTTAAGTAGTAAGTTGTTCACATAGAAGTATATTTTTTGGTCATAGGATTCTTGGCGCTTTTAACAAGCGGATTACCAATAATGATTCGACTGAAGCCGATGCATATTCATTGAATATCTTTGAAAGATATTTACGTATGGGTACATATAATTTACTTAGCGGGGTAGTTTCGATAAAACGAAGGGGATGTGGTGTTTTGTTCAATAATCATGGCATAGTTACATGAACAAATCTATGTAAGTTACCTTGGAAACTGTACTTTGTAACGATTTAATAGGTCAGTCACACAGCTGTTCACTGTGTTTGGCCTAGCAGCTGTTATATGTATGTATGTGTGTAATTCTAAACCATTGCTAAATTGCTTCCAGAACTAAATCAGAATATGTACTTTTTGATTTTTAGCTATATGCATACAAAAATACCAAACGAGTATATAGAAACTTGCCTATATACAACATAGTTTTATACAAAAAATAATAATAAAATCACGGAAAAAAAAACATGTTTAAATGTGCGTGTGTGTGTGTGATTTTGTATGTGTTAAAAGACCCCACGAGTCACAATAAAACAATAAAACGGGCTGATAAGGCCCGTCACAATGCAAAACACAGCTGCTAATTTATTGTAAATAAAAACACTATGTACGTATGTTCGAGTATATATTGGTATATTCTACATTTGATTATGTCTAATCAAATAGGAAACTCATTCACTTTGTTTCGCCGAGTTGCTTAACTTAGGCCAAATAGAATTGACGTCAATTGTAAATACATGCTCGTATGTATGTTCTATAAAAGTATATATGTCCGCAGATTGCAAATGTTGAGGCCCCATTACTTTCTGTCGTCCGTTTAAAGGTATGACTTACAAAAATGTATGTATGTATGTGTGTATGCACATGCACGTGTATTGTTTTGTGCCTCGTATATCTGATGACTGATAGCCAACAAGTTGAAGTTTTGAAGGTCTATCGTTAGTTCCAAAGTTCGAGTCGTTAAGCCAAAGAAAACAAAAGAAAACGATTCGATTGTAATTAAGAATGATATGTACACACATACAAACATCTTCTCTTCTAAGTGGACGGCAGTTAAAAGTAAACTGCTGCAATTAAACTGGAACAGGTGAGGCATACTGAATCTTCTACCTGACTGCCCACCGAACTTTCTACTGCAATGTAGTAGACCGAAGCCGCAGCAACAGGAACAGTTACATATGTATGTGTGTATGCATGAACACGGCAGATATATGATATACATATGTAGGTAAGAAGAAACATACGAAAATTGGGAGAGAGCAAGAGACTCTGTACTTCGTATTACAATCCTTTAAGTGCATACTACTACAGGGGAGAACTTTCTATTAAACAATAAGAATACGTCGCCTGATGTTGGGCGTAAATTGCGATGAATGAACAAATATTTAACACAGCGATTCAACAATGATTAGGTCGCTAAACAAACAACAACCGAAACGTGCCCCCACTGATAAACAAGGTCGACCTTCACAGAAATATGTGTGTGCCAGCTTATATAAAAATGTAAACAACACTCTTGGAAGTTTATTTTTAGGGCCTGCTACGCTTTACAAATATTTACAAATGTATATACAAAGTTGTGTTTGTGTGTAGTTTTTTGTTTTTTTGGTTTTTATGCTACGTCTCGACAGCGACGAGCCCCCAAAAAAAATGGGAGTGTGCACAGCTGGCAACAGATTGGTGTGTAAGTGTAAGTGGAAGTGGAAGTGTAAAGCTGCGTATTTGGTTTGGTTGCTGGTAGCAGATATTGTAAACTGGTCAGCGAATGTGCTTTCACAACAGAAACAAGTTCGCATAAGAATTCGAGGGTCGATCAATAAGTAAAGAGTTTAATGTCATCTATTAAAAACCATATAACTAAATTTTAGACTTAAATGTGTTGTAAAAAAATGATTGACGAAAAAATAAAGTTAGTTTTTTAAAGTCATATTTTTATAATTGGATAAGGTGCCGCTGTTAAGAAATAAATCAAACCTCCTAACGTACTTATTGATCCACCCTCGTAGGCAAACGATCATTGCTCGACATACGCGTCAATTGAACCCTTACTAACAATGAGAATTTTGAGCTCAAGTCAGCAAAGCATGCAAATACGTATGTATGGATGACAGTGTGTATATGTGTATGTAAATATGCTTATGCGTATAAAAGTTAGACATACCCAGTGGCAAATCGCAGAGCAGACAGCATGCTGCCAAGGAGCCAGCGGAGGCGCCTCCAATTTTTTCTAGAAGCAGGTGCGGGGCGTACTTTTTAAAGGAGACAGCGACGCCGATATGGTATATTCCAAGAAAACCACAGCCAGCGAAAGACAAATTCATAGCTTACTCTTCTGTTAACAGCACTTAAAAGGTATATTGTGATAAGATCGTTTTAATTTTCGCGCTTTCAAACTGGACCGTTTGTGTAGCAAATCCGTATATATGTAGTATATACACGCTGTGTACACCGAATTGCCTTTGTCTCTTTTGTATTATATTGTATCACTTTGAGCTTTTAGCTAAACTGATTAATTTTTGAAGACTTTTCTATTTACTTCCACTCACAATTACACGAACCGTTACCCACAGCTGCTTTAATAACAATAATTAAATGGAAATGGTTGTCCCTATCGACGACTCTGTTAGTATCGATAGCTACATAGCTGGAGTGTTTATTACTCGTGTCATCCTATCGATTGTGAATTCGATAGTTTTAAGCGGTTATATCAAGAGCGCAGAGTTTATGGTATTATTTATTTATACTAATATACTATTATAGTACGATTATTACGATTATTTTATTATTGTTCAAATACAATCGCTGGTTATAGATAGTAACGATCTCAGTTTGTATGTTATAAATTTAAGATATAGTTATTTCATTTTTAATCTTTAAGTCTGAAAAAGTATATATATATGCCTCGTTAGCCTGTTAATTGTATACTACATTTATTGCTTTTAGTACTATTATAATATACAGAAACTGCAAAATTTTAACTTTGTAAGTATAAATAAATATAAAAGTGATAAACTTAAATATTTTCTTAATAACCAATTTTAATGTTTTTAATTTAATGTAATGTTTTAATGTTCAAGGTTTTTAAATTTTTTGCCTATACAAATTAAATATCACCATACTTAATTGATTGCTTAGTATTTGTATATATAAATAGTGTTGAAGGCACTTACTGGGGCTCTTGACATTTATTTTCAATGTGTTTCCAATTTTATACTTACCATTTATAATGTTAAAAATTAAATGTAGTATCATTCTTATGTAAGTTCTGGTATTGTTCTGTAAAGTTCCCAAAGAAAAATTTACCGATAGCTGAGTTAGGCCTATCGATATTTACGGCAAAGTTTTGGGCGCGGCGAATAAGGTTGCGGTGCGGCGAAGTCTGTTAGTTTTGTGCTGCGCTTGCTAAAAAGTAGATATATACAAATATTGCACATTCACGAAAAATGGAATTGTCAAAGAAATTGCAAGCAAGCGGCTGGTAAGTGCATCAGCAAACAAAGTAATCACATATGACATCAACTAAACCATCAGGCACCTAACCGAGGAGGGCATCAAAACACTAACAAGCGCCGTCGGCGACGACGACCCCGACCCCTGCAAGCTGATTAATGAGGCTTTAAAAGTGAGTAGAACTTAACTGCAACTGCAACTGCAGCTGCCGGCTGGCTACTTGCAACAGAGTAGATTAATCTCGTCTGTTGCTTAACTATTGCAGCGCGACCTGCGCGACATCGGGGGCGGTGCCTTGCCGAGCAAACGCGAAGATGGCTGCGGAACAATTGCGGGCCGCATTGTGCTGCAGGTGCAGAGGGTGCGCAATATCGCTGCGCCCAAGAGCAACGAGGAGTCGAAGGCGGCGCCGCGACTGCTGCAGCTGGAGCTGAGTGATGGACAGGTCTCGTTACCGGCACTGGAACTGGAGCCAGTGCCGGCGCTGAGTCTGAACGTAGCGCCCGGCACGAAGATTTACTTTCGGGCCGAGAAGTTGCAGCTGGTGCAGGGCTATTTGCTGCTGCGTTCCAGCGATTTTCAGATACTAGGCGGACGCGTCGACGCCCTCTACGAGAAGTGGGAGTTTGCCCGCACCATGCTGAAGTACGCACGCAGCGGACGGCCAATGAGCGGCTCCTCTGCGCCGCCGCCGTGGGTGGCTTTTGGCAAGAGCATCGATGCGAATGCTGATCGCAATTTTAAGAGTCTCGCACCGAGTGCGGACAAGGACAAGCCTTCGAAGGAGAACGACGAGTTTAACAGCATGCGCAGTGAGGCTATTGCCGTGGCCAGCAAGGCGGGCGTGAAGAAAGTTTTCGGCGGTGGCGGCCAGAACATAATTGATCACAATATTAAGAAAATACTCGAGAAAGGTTACAGCAAGGAGGAGGCGAAGACTGCACTGCAAGCGACGCGCAATAACTTGGAGCGCGCTCTCTTCAATCTAAAACGCCGTAAGGACACAGCTGACGGCATGAGCGAGTCGCATGTTCGCGGCGGACGCGGTGAGCGGCCGGGCAGGGAACCGAAGCGCGGTGCCAGTCTCAAAGACGAAGCGGAAGCCGCAAAGCCGGCCGCAAACGCCACACTCTTTGACTTTCTTACTACGAAACTGCGCACGACAGACGCCACAGCTGTCGAGGAAGTAGCAAGCGAAGCCACAAAAATAACATCAAATGCCTCAAAGCCGCTGGTCAGGCCATATGAGAATGATTGCAGGGCGTCAAGTAGCGTTCAATTGTCCGAACGAGCCAGATTTGAAAACAATGTTTCCACCAGTTTTGCTGCAAATCGTGGCGGCCATTCTGGGCGCTTTCAACGTGGCGGGGCGCGCAGTCGGGGTGGTCGCGACGAGCGCCCGTCTCGTGGAGGTGCCAGCAGCTATAATGATCGCGGTGGCGGCAGCATACGTAAGCAGGACTCCAGCTCCCGGCCATCTGAGCCAGCACATGCCAAAAGCGCCAACCGCAATGGTCACGACAATTCAGTATCGAGTAAAGGCGTCTCTGAGGGCAAACAGGAGAGTTCTGCAAAGGAACAAGGCAACAATCGTCGCCTCAACGAGCGCCAAAGCAATCGCAATGGAAATGCTCGAGCCGAAAATGGGACTGCCAGCAGTAATCACAACAGCAACAACAATAGCAACAGTAGACGTCGTCAACAAGCCAGTGGGGCGAGTGGTGGGCCAGTTGCTGTTCCCGCTGCGAAGACCACGAGCCAAACGTACAACAACAATAATGATGAGTTCAATAATCGCTTGAACAAAGTCGTAGCAGAGACGGCAAATTTAAAGCTGGGAAACGCCAAGCGTGAGCATAAGCGCGGTGGGCGGCAAAGCGGTGGACAATCCAGTCGTCAGTATTGTGAGCCGCAGGGTACTTTCAATCAAATACAAAAACCAGCCGAGAAAACGCTTCCAGCTCAGCGACAGCAGAAACAGCAGCAGGAGAAAAACGCTCGACAGCAGTCAAATGCCAGTTGCACTCAATTACCGAACGGATATACTTATGATCCCAGCAAGATCATGGGATTCCAAACGAAGGAGGCGAACGAGTTTGCCATGAGTTTATTGAAGAGCCAGGGCTTGACTATTGCGCCACCCAATCCTCAGACGTCTCCACCAGCCCCACTGACAACCAAACAAACGAACAACTTGTCTTCGGCTCCAAATCCAAATCCAAATCCAGCTTCCAATGTGCCGTCTAATCCGCAGCCAGTTGCGACAACATCGCCGCCACAAGCCTTTGGTCTGGGTCAGTCTGATGCTTGGATGTGGGCAAGTGGTGATTTGTGTATGGCCAAGTATTGGGATGATGGTCGGGTAAGTGAATTAATTCTGAAATGAGTGCGTTTCTTGCTAATAATTTGAATATTTTTTTTTATAGTACTATGAAGCCGAAATAACGGCCGTCTCCGAAAACACTTGTGTGGTGTTCTTCCTCGGATATGGAAATCACGAAGAAGTCTTAAAATCTGATATTTTGCCAATAACCGACGCCCAAAACCGACCATTGACCAACACGTCCCATCCACAAACGCGCCACCGTGGTGACCGCCAAGCTCAGCAGCAGCAAGTGTATGTGCCACCACACAAGCGGGAAAATTAAGGATAACGATTCACATATTTTATATGCCAGTCGAACCGAACCTATTCAATTTAAATGAAATGTATCGAATAAATAATTCCAAACATTTTTTACATGTACATCCAAGTGAGCAGTGTGCATATACATAGTATAAACGTAAATCGCAATGGAATTAAACAAGTTATATACTTTAGCATCATGTCTGGAAGACCTTAAAACAGTGACGATTGTTCGGTTCTGTTCGAACCAAGGTCAAGTCTTGGGTTCGGTGCGTTATTTTGGCACAGAAGCATTTTAATTTACAAAAAAAATCCAAATGAGATGAGTCAATTCATATAAGTTTTTGCGTAAATGTACAAAACATACCAAATCTGTAATTGAAAACTAATTATATTTATAAAAAAAAATGTTTACCTCAACTTGAGTACAGTGGAATATTTGAGCATCAAATTGCTGCATTCTTAGTATTTTCTATAAGCTATACATCTATAAATATTTGTATATTTTATGTAAACTTTTCCATTGTACTGAAGTTAAGCAAAACATTTTGTTTTTGTTAAGTATGTATGCAGAGTCTCCAGTTACAGGTTTTAGTATACTTTGTACATATATATGTATATACATTCATATAAACAAATGAAATGTAGAAGAATTTAGGAAACACAACTCTGTTCACGAAATTCCTACATACAGCAACAGTTAGGCACAAGTGCATACGAAAACGGAACAATGTTGGAAAATTCCTTCCGGCATAGTATGAGAATATAGGAGATGGAATTTTTTTAAATTAACATTGGCCGAAAATTAATCTACAACATTTTGATTTCATTACATCTAAGTTATTTGGATTTTTATAACAGGTGTTTATATGTTAGTCTATTCATTATTAAATGGTCAACAATCATAAAAGCAAAACACCTGTCAAAATGCTTTTTAAAACAAATAAAACGCTGTTATTACAAGTGAGATTGCTCTAGTAAGGATCTGCCGACTAGAAAACACCCTGAACCCAGCTGTGAGCTGTCGTTTCAAACATTGCAATCCCCTTCAATTTTAATTATGTTGAATAAGCTCTTGTAAAATATTTAACTGTAAACTGAAAATATATGTCAAAATATTTATTATCAATGTAAATTAAAAAATAAAAAATTAAAAAAACAGTAACGATCCGTGGTTATCACACATCACAGTAATAAATAAACACAACTTATTTAAATAAAACTGCCAAACTTACTTCTAAAAAATACCAAAGTTACGTCGGCTTGTTACACAACACTGACGTACGTTTCACATTCTTATTTTGTTTATTGCCATTACAGAAATACAAATTTGGTCACACTGGTTTGCGCACGTGTTTTGGAGCTAAAGAGGCGAAACAGTGCGTGTTTTGAAATAAATAATAAGATGGTTAAAGTAAAGGTAGAACACTCGGAAGAAGCAGATGTTTCAATTAAAATAAACGAAAGTGTGACTGTTAAGGAGGAGGAGACATATGATGACAAACTGATATTTGTGAATGCTATAGCCAAGCCAATGGCAGGAAAGAAACTGGCCAAAAAGTGCTACAAGTTGGTAAAGAAGGCGATGAAACATAAAACCTTTTTGAGAAATGGATTAAAGGATGTGCAAACGCGATTGCGCAAGGGAGAGACCGGGTAAGGTCAACTATCCCAATAATATACAACTAAATAACTAATCTCTTGTGTCCTAATCACAGCATTTGCATCTTTGCCGGCGATGTGACGCCCGTGGACATCATGTGTCATTTGCCCGCAGTTTGCGAGGAGAAGGGCATTCCCTATACCTACACTCCGAGTCGTGCTGACCTGGGCGCTGCAATGGGAGTTAAACGGGGCACAGTTGCCTTGCTTGTGCGCCAAAATGATGACTATAAAGATCTGTACGATGAAGTTAAGGATGAATTGGCCAACTTAAATATTCCAGTTTAAGTTCATTGTATTGTCTTTAAGGATTTCGTTTAATAAGTTTCAAAGTTTGATAATAGCATTCACCGGCGCATTTGTCTAATGTAATGATCAAGGTGAAAACAAAATATATATGTAGAGATAAATAACGCTAATATACTTAATATATTTGAATGAAATTTGTATAATAAACATTTTTATGTTTTGGTTTGATTCGTATATTTAAATAAGTTCCAAAATTTGTCACAAAAAAAATGAATTGCATACTTCGTGTGGTACAACAAATTATACAAAATGTTTTATATGTTATACTTTCCCCAATCGCCACATATGCAGCTTTAATAGAATTTTGTATAAATTAATCATAATCCCTAAGTTAAAGGTGTTTTAGAAGCTCAAAAGTAACTGCCATCAATGTTTTATTATTTTGCAAAAGGCTACAAACCAGTTGGGACCGAATTTATTGTCAAAATTTAAAATGCGCCCATTTCCTATTTCCACTAGTAAATATTATGCGAGATTGCAAGAAAAAAGCCACAAAGGTCTACGTATTTCGTTGAACGTTGTCTGTTTAGTATTCTCGTCCGCTTAGGTAGTGTCAGATGCAATTTACTTTAAAATTTCTTCATCAGAATGCTTGATGAACTAGTCATTTACTTGTTTTTTTTCTATCTTTATTGATGGCTAAAGCTATTTTGTCTAGTTTCGCTATGTATAGTAGGTGAGAGTTTTTCATAAAAACCATAAGATATTAATATTTTTAACCAAAATAGTTGCAATTTGGAATAGTTGCTTAATTACCTGTATGGCTGCGTTACTTGGACAGATTACAGAAATACAGCTATAGGTAATTTATTAGGAATGACCTATAAGCAACATAGTATTTCTTTTTAGAATAGAAACACGCTGTAGTCTACGCTAAAAAGATGCACCTACATTTGTACACTTGCCTAGGCAATTATAGAGTATTCGAAGCCAACCCTCATTGATCAGTTGCTTCGGGGACTGGAGCATATTCAATTATTTTGGTTCCGAAAATTGCTTTTCTTTTCTTCGAGATAAAGTCTCTGGTGCATTTATATTTTCGCATGCATCGGTGGTACCTAGAATTTGGTATTATATAAAGGACCTTGTTTTGGAACTGTTATTAAAGAGAGAAATAAAGTTAGATTTTTGTTTTTGGTGTCCCTTAGGGATTTTTAAAAATTTTTTACGTGTGTATTTTTATAAATTGGTTTACACAGTTTTTAATTATGTGTAGTTTGGATGCGGTTTGTGTTTTAAATCAGTATTCAAAGTTATTTGTGCTTAATAAAATGTGTTAAGACAAACTGACATATATAGAACTATAATTTTTATTTGTTATTGTTATTTAATATTAATTTGATATATATATATATATACATATATATATATATATCCTCCTAGTTTTTTGTTATATAAATGATTAGATTTTATAAATAATTACATTCATTCATTTGCATATGCATTCAAGTCGCTGGCCAAATACATACATACTACGAAAGATCAAACCCGAGGAAAATACTGGGGGAAAATATTAAAATCATACCATGCACTGAGGCTTATCGTGTCCAAATTGATAATGGAAATGGAATATTCCAGGAGACTCATACTCATCCAGTTAATACGTCCCATAAGCAACAGATGTTGTGTATCAAGTTAGGCATTTTTGCTTATGTCGACAGATTAATTGATCATACATAGATTCATGTATGTCAATGTATGTACATACAATATGTATCCCATATAGCCAATATATATATTTAAAGTACAATTATGAAGCATTATATTTGTACGATATAAGTACGTAAATAAATTAAAGATTTGAATAGACAATTAATAATGTATTTGAGTACATGATAAATTTTCAGTTTCTAATTTTGAATGGTCAACTGCTGTACAAAACTCAAGGTACAATATATGTATGTATTTATAACTCAAGCGCACTAAGGCCAAACTGAACATTCTCGTAGCATATGGTCTACGACTAATAGAATGATTATAAAATACAAACTTTGCTGAATTGGCCTTATAAACTAGCTATTTTTTTCATGTTTTTTCTTAAATTTTTTGGATTTTTTTTTGTTTTTTTTTTTTGTTTATTTTATAAGTTATTTTTAAGGGCTGGGTGCTCAGAGCAACCCTGCTACATACGAAATGACAGCGCCAGGGGCGTGCGTGGGGCGGAACGGCCTGCTGCGGCATTTGTAACTACTAAACATATGCATATAATATAATAATTGTAATAATATTTAAAACTACATATTTAAATTAATTGCGATTAAAAAAAAAAGCAAACGGGAGAGCTAAAATTAACAAGCAATTCATTTTCTGTTTTTTAGTTTTTCTAATTTTGCAATTTTTTTTGTTTTTTTTTTGTTTTTTTTTTTCTTTTTCTTTTTTTTTTAAGACTCTATAGTCTTTCTTCTATTAAGACTTTGATGCCACATGCAGCAGGAGGGGCATTCGCCGCCGCACTCAACGACGCCATGAGCCCAAGGGCTCACTGAAAATAGTTGTAGAAGCCTGTAGTTGCCTGTCCCAATTCCCGTATAGCCGCGAATGGGTCCTTTTCCAGGTCATTGGTTGGTTGGGAGGATTTTGATGCATGCAAAGGCCGTGCTGAGTTCAATGCGGGTTGCTGTTGGTGTGCTGATGTTGCTTGCGGTCCTTGACTGAGCACAGCAGCGTATGTGGTAGCTGAAGACTGCGGATGATTGACGGTGTCGGTGGCAGCCTGGACAGTTTGTGGTGGCACGGAGGCAAATAGGTCCAAATCATTTCCGCCCTTTAGCGTGTTGTAGTTGTTGTGGATCAGACCGTGCCCATGATCGGGCTTGCTAGAGTGCTCGGGGACATTACTACCTTGAAACAAGGCCTCAATGAAATTGGTGCCCGTGTCCAGCCCTGCAAAAAGTCCGTGCATATTGTTGTAGCTGTTGCCCCCATTGCCAGTCATTGGCTGACGACGATAGAGTGGAACAGAACTGCCATTGCTTTGAAGGCCATTACTATTAAGACTGCCATTGTTATGGCTGTTGAAATTGTTGTACGACTTGTCGTTAAGCAGAGGGTTTCCGGCTAAAGAGACATCAATATCGTGTTAATAATAGTGCAACTTTTGTATACAAACCACACTAATACAGCTAGAACTCACTATTGGTCATAAAGTTAGGAACACCGGCGTTATTGCTGCTAGAACCCGGATGGATGGGTGTTCCCGATACCGGTCCTGTCATGTGGTTAGCATACATGGCTTGCGGTTGCAACGGCCCCGGATTAGGTGCATGTTTCGCCAAAGCCAAAGGTGCTTGTTGTGCCTGCTGACCTTGCATCATTGTAAAGAGCCGGCTTTGCTGTTGCTGCTGTTGTTGTTGTTGTTGCTGCTGTTGCTGCTGCTGCTGCTGCTGTTGTTGTTGCTGCTGCTGCTGTTGCTGATGTTGCTGTTGTTGCTGATGCTGCTGATGTTGCTGCTGTAAATCGACGCCATTCATCATTCCATTGGACATTGGCATGCCTCCTGCGCCTGCTGGCGCTGACGCTGTGCCCACCATTCCGAGCACGTCACGTAAGATGGGCTGGGCAATTTCATTGGCGCCATTCATAATCGAATTGAACACAAGATCAATTTGCTGATTGAAGTTATCCAATGGCGGCGACGATTCCACGGATTGCTGGCTCTGCGCCTGTGTTGGGTACATCATCGGGTACTGCGGTCGTTGGGGCTGTGGTCCCATGACAGCATGCGGATTAGACATCATCTGCGGTCCCGGTACTGCGGGTGGCTGTGGCTTATGGCCCTGTGGATGGTGCTGTTGTTGGTGACCCTGCTGCTGTATCGTGGTCATCACCTGGCGCAGCATATCGTAAAACTTATTGGCCGCATCTTGGCCAACAGACTCCACCAATTTAAGGTACCACTTATATTGCTCTTCCTTTGAGTTGAATGCCATCTCATAGATGCTCATATTAGGGGGCAGCAGCTCATGCGCAGACGGAAAGCGCAAGGCGCTGGGCGACGGCTGCTTTCCGGTCGTGTACATGTAGGGGGCAGGTGGGGGCTGCTGAGGCGGTGCGGCCGGCTTGTCATAGTTAGAGTAACCAGACCCAGCGCCATTATGACGTAGATAAGGTGGTGGACCGTTTTCCATTGGGCTCATCGGGCCGTTTGGCACACTACCGCCACGCTGAATGGGCATAGGTGGCTGGCCATATAGATGATGTTGTGGAGGAAGGGCCTGTTGAGGTGGCGGCGCCTGGCCGTGGTTATAAAGCGTCTTCTTAGCTAGAAAGCCCAATTCACTTGGATTTCGCAGCAGTTGGGCCGCAGATGTCGCATTGGCTGCCGTTGGTGGCACGCTGCCTCCTCGAAGTGTCTGCAAGATATTTGTAAATGTTTAAGTGCTTTTTTTCATATCAATTTTAAATGTTTTATTTTGATTTAACATTAGTAGTCAGAAGACCTTAAGTTGGTGATGTGCGAAATTAAATTGACTGACCAAAGCAAATAACAAATTTTGAGATTTCAAATAACTTATCTAAAACCTATTTTGTATTAATGGTGGATGGTAGAATGAGATCAATATGAACTAACTAGCAGAGAACTGCTCAAAATATTTGGAAATGCTTATTAATTTACAGATTGCCACCATCACTCCAGTATATACATTTCAAATATATATATTTTGCATATTTCATTGATTAAAACATTAACTTACTGGTGGTGGCAGTGGTCCCGGACCGCGACCAGGAGCATTTGACTGTTGAGGCGGCGGTTGCTTGTTCGGCGGTAAGACGCTCCAGGGATTTGTCTGTGGCGGTGGACCCCAGAGACTGGCATTCGGATTCTGTTGCTGTTGTGCCTGTTGTGGGGCAACGGGTGGCCGCCAATGCTGCATAGCTGGATACTGGCCATAAGGTGGTGGCGGCGGCCCACCACCTCCTGGCTGAGATTGCCGCAGATGCGGAGGGCCAGGTGGCGGACCATTTGGCGGCGGGCCCCGCATTCCCATATGGCCACGAAGATGAGCAGCAGGTCCCGGCCCTGGTCCTGGCGACGGTCCATTGGAAGTCTTGCTGCCGGCGGCCACTGCGGCCATCATTGCCATATGAGTGGAGTACATATGTGACAGTTGCTGATTAGCCATTGCGGCGGCCATCTGACTCATCTGGTGCGCTGTCGAGGGTCCGGGACCCATGCCTGCGGAAGCAGCATAATGAGTTGGCTGACTACCGGGTGGTGCGTGTGCTGGAGCATTTAGGTACAGGGCGGCCTGCTCGCGCAAGTAAGCCTCCGGCTGTAGGGCACGAGGAACAAATTCGGGGGCTAGCGGATTGAGCACATAGCCTCGCTTCATCTCGACGCCATCCAGTTGAGAGCGCAAGTTTGACCAAGTTAATCCAAAGAGCGACTTGTGCTCATCGCATATTTCAATGAAACGCTCCCAGACCTTTCGGCAGCGCCCTATGGAACAGAGAGCTACCGGATCGCCGACGACTGCGACCAGAGATTGCGCTCTAGTTATAGCCGTATTCAGTAACTTGGAGTTGCTTAGAAAACCATAGTCAGTGTCTGCATCGCCTATGCTGGCTGTTGCTATGGCAGCACCCCCAGCACCTGGGCCGCTACCCTGGGGCAGGCAGGTGCGTCTTGTGCGCACTGTGGATAGGAATACAGCGCGAAACTGTTTGCCCTGCACGTTAAGAACGCGCTCCACAGAGATGCCGCCCATGCGACGTTTTCGTAGTTCGGAGCGAATGCGAAAAACCTGATCTGCATACGGTGTCATAATGCCAATGCTGGTGTCGTTCAGCTTGCCCCAGGCACTGGGCCACCGTTTGCGCAGTTCCGAGACACGCTCGACTACCTCGTAGACCTCGGCATTATTATAGAACGCCGTCGAGTTCTTGTCCTGTACATCTTCACCACGGGTTGTAAAGAAGGTGAGCGGATAAAAGCGTTCGTGGCGCGGCTGTTTGCCAGACGCAACCAGTTTCTGCTCATAAAAGAGCTCCGAGGTGAATCGTATGATGGCTTCGTGCGCACGATAGTTTTCGCACAGTAAAATCTTGCAAGGAAAGTTTGATGGGTAATGATCGTATAGTCGCTCCAGCAGCGAAATATGTAACTTTCGCTCTTTTGCAAAGGCTGAAAATAGCTCGGGACTCATCTGCATATGGTCACCAGCCAGCACGATGCGCGTGGCATCGTTGGCCAGAGCCAGTGGCATAATCGCCTCACACTCCATAGCCTGTGCCGCCTCGTCCAAAAATATGTGAGTGAATAGACCCTTGGGCAGTCCAAGGGTGGCGAGCTCCATGCTAATGCTCAATGTCACGACTATAATGCGATGGCGCATAATATCCTCAACGCTGGGCCGTCGAAAATTACCAACGCCATCGGTGATGCAGTATTTTTGAACCACACTGTTGACTGTTGCCGACCAACGCTTGTGGTAGTAGACACGCAGTGGTGTAGCTTCCTCGAGACCCTCTTCGATCCACGGATGCAGGTACTCCTTAATATAAAGGTCTGCCGCCGAATTGGAATGCGTGCAGATGAGTATCTTGGCCTCAGGTTGTGCCAGAAGCTGTTTAATTGCCTGCGCCAGCGTGTACGTTTTTCCCGTGCCAAATGGTCCGATCAGCAAGATCGGTGGCAATTTAATGCTCAACGCCGTTGTGATGGCGTTAACAGCTTCGCGCTGCTTCGCATTAAGCTTAGGCTCACAAGCATCAGACCATTGCTTTTTGGGTGTCCATGGTATAGCTGGCTCCAGTTCGGTGGCAGGGAATATCAAGCGAAAGTCGGTGATCTTGTCCACAGCATTGTGCCACTCACAGTAGGGCATACGATTCAGTTGAAACTGTATGTCCACGTCCAACTCTGTGTCCGCTTGCAGGTTCATAGCTTCTACACATTTGGACGACAATTTCAGATAGATAACATTTTTGCCCTTGTCCTCAATAAGCGCCTCATACACGGCGCGCTGCTCTGGTTTATCGGATTTATCCAATTTGTCGGTTTTGGGTGTCGTCTCCTCCGGTGCTGAAATGTACACGCTACTGCAGTTGGACAAAATGAGCCGGCCTGGCGAAGTATCCTCTGAAATGTCCTTCCCCAGGCGCATCAACGCGAACAATTCGCCCGCCAGCGAGTACTTGGCTGTACTGGTGGCCATGCCGGCCGGTGTTAATATATAATTGGAGGCCACTGTTAGCCGAGTGCGCACGTTGTAACGCGCGATTTGCTCGTAGCGAGCAATTTCTTCTACGTACAGCAGTTCGTGTATGCGCGACCGATAGTTGTTTTGCGTGAGTCGTTTCTCCACAATAGTCGACTGAGTTAACGTAAATGTGGCAGCACGAGGACACGGATATCGCTCTAAAAGCTCGCGCTCGTGCTGCAAGTCACTGAGATAGGCTTCCGTCTTTAGGTGCGTGCCTATTGTGGTTTCAAAGCGCGTTAATTGTGTGTTGGAGACATCCCATCGAGTGGCCGAGCTGTTAATAATGTCGCGTTTGATTTCCTCGATTTTTTCAGCATCGCTGACGGGCAGCACATCCACGCAAAGGTGGCGCACCAGCAGTGGTTCTTGGCCAACGTCGAAACAGATGGACTGTCGGAACGTGCCGTAAATTTCGGTGAGAAATTCAACAGTGATTTCGTGTGCGTAAACGATCTTAGCCGGTGTTGTGGATTCCTGCCCCTCAGGCAATGCAATAGCTCCACTAGCCACCCACTCCTGATCAGACTTTAGCTCTACATTATCCTCCGTTTCTGATTTTGTATTGCCCAGCTTTATGGATTTTAGCGCAAAGTGATTGCGATGTGCGTCCTGCAGCAGGGCAACTGCTTTAAGGGGCCGCAACGTTTCCAGCTGAAAGAGCCACTCACGCTTGGAAGTCTTCGAGCTGATGCTGGTTACCAATTGCTGCTCGCACTTAGCTTCCACGTCTGGCACTTTCTCACACATGACGCGCTCTGGGGCGGTGGCCTGTATCCATCGCTCGAGTACCTGTTCCGTGTATGACTTGCCGTACAATTCCTTCTCACAAGCTTTTTGCACGCGCATTCGCCGATACTCGAAGCGTTCCTTCCACTCGTTGAGCTCGTCCAAACCGTGCGCCTCCACACATTGTGCACCATAGTGGCATGTGTGTGCTTCCGCAAATGTCTCGCAGACACTGTACGTGTCCAGTGTGTATCCGCGAGGTGGAGGACGCCACTTCCAGTCGCGACCTATTAAGCAACATGTTACTTTTAGCCGATACAAAAAAAAAGAAAAACTGATAAAAATAATGTATACCCTCATCGCTCATTATCACTTTCTGGTGGCTTTCAGTCTGGCAGTGTTGCCTCAGCTCGTTCCGCGTTTGAAAATTGATGGCGCAATAACTGCACGTTATAGTTGATGTTGAATGTGCTGCTTGATCCGAATCCGGACCTAGCTCCACCGGTGAATGCTTGACGCCAGTCAATTTAATGGCTGACAAAAGTTCATTGTTCTTGGCGCTCAAGCTGGAGCTGGACATGGTGCTGCTGCTACCAGTGCTGCTGCTGCTGCTACTAAAGCTGCCGCTGCCATTTTGTTGCTGATGTTGTTGCTGTTGCTGTTGTTGTTGCTGTTGTTGTTGCTCGCGTTTCTTCAGTCCTTTGTTGCTAAGCAGCTTGCTATACTTGTCCAGGGGAAGATTGTTGGTGGCCCAATGATCCAGCTTGGTATCCAGTATCGCCATTTCATCCTCGAGGCGTGCATGAGGAATCTTTTGCGACTGGGTTTGTACCTTGTTGTGCCCATTCATAATCATCTGTATGATGGACTTGTAACGCTCGAGGGTCTTCGATATGTCCGAGAAAATTTGCTGGCCACTCAACTCATTGATCCATTTGCTTAGAAAGTGCTCCGCATCCTACATATCAATAAAAATGTGTATAACCAATGTGTAACCAATCAAAGAAAGAAACAAATTAAACCACTCACCGAGTACTTGTGCAGCTTGAAAAGCGCGTGCACTAGCCAACGACGCGCCCGCGATAGGCTTGCCAAGCATTCTGTCTGCTCCGCCAGCAGGGTCAGCACTTTGTAGGCATCTGCCAGACAGCCCTCGTATCGGCCCAGCTCGAGCAGGCACTCGCAGCGCCCCAGGAGGCATGCAATTTGCTGATCCTTTTGTGCACGCGCAGTTCCATTGGGCTGCGTCTGCTGCTGTGGAGTTGTCACACTTGCCGCGAGTATTTGATCGTAGAGTGCCACGGCGCGTGCCCAGCTCCGACGTCGCACCATGTCGTGCGCCTGCATCTCCTTTTCGGCAGCCATTTAAGGCAGCCTTTAATCAGTTGCTCAACGTGTTCAATCAAGTTCGGCGAATTTTGGGAGCTGGTTGTTGTCGTGCTGTTTTTATGCCTAGCTGTGTTTTAAGTGCTCGCTTATTTTACAAGTAATCCCAGTATATGTATGTATAGAATAAGGTATATCCTTAAGTTAACAATTTACACTTATACAACAGTTTCTGTTTACTGCAAAGATACGGAGGGAGAAAAAGTAAGAACTGGAAGTATGAAAGATGCCATAAACAAAGGTTACGGAAATTCATTAAGTATTGAAATACGTTCAAAAGCTTAGAATGAGACAAGAAAATAAGTTGATTTCTTAAATCGAATATTTATACAAAATATATAATATTGAATTGTAAAACGAACTTTGAAAAATGAAGTTTATAATAATAAGTTAACAAAATGAATTCGATTTAAATGTCACTTCTGTTTTCAGTGTTTCACAATTATTAAATGCATTTATTTGGCTTTCTATTCCTTGTGCACAAATAATCAAATACATTTAAAGATTGTGTGCCTTTCTTTTTGCATTAATTTTGTATGTATACATATACATATATGTACGTATTCAGGGTAAATAGCAACATCATATAAGACTTTTATTTAATTTTGCACCAAATTTGGATATAAAACAGGATATGAAATACTTAAAATGTATAGACGCAGTCCAGCAAATTTTGTTTTAGATGAGTATTTTTTTATCATGAAATATTCTGTTTGTTTCACAGTTATATTTATAAGATGCGGCCGTTTGTTGTTGTTGTTTCGGAATATTTACACTAAAGTCGCACAGTCTACTTGATGGTAAATTAAACGCATACATGCATGCGGTCTATTGGGGCCGACGGTTTTAAATTCTTGCTCTCTTATTTATTTTTATTATTGTCCGTTTTGTGCATTTGTTAAAGTCATAAGTCTAAGTTGATTTTGCAGAGGTGCTTGCTTATATGGAACTTTTGGAAATTGATCCCATCCTTAACAATTTTGTTTAAAATTTTGATTGTTTTCGCACAATAAATTGAGTTTTCTTTTAAATTTTCGCTTCAAAGTTCTGCAACAGCAGACGTTGTTCAACACAAAACGAAATGTCAAATTAGCAGCCAGTGCTTTTTGATACGGCCATACGCAATGATGTTGCCATATAAATGTACTTGTACATATGTGTAATAGGTACATATATATGTTGTTAATCAATTGGTTATTATTTGTGAATTTGTGTATATGTACGTACATATATATATGTCCTTTTGTCTTTACAATATACGAAAACTTTTTTTGCAATCCGAGAAATTTATAGCGATACCAACAGGAAAATGCAAAAGGCGCAGCAGCTGTCATTTGCCAGGGGAAGAGGTGTTAATATACATATTCGCTGTTTTAAGAGTTATCCACACACACATTTTAGTTACCTTTGCACTAACTGTTAATAACGCTACACTAATGTCTAATTTAATTTTACATGGTTAAGCACAAACTATGATAGAAAATGCACATCTCACGTCGAAAAATGTTAAAAATAAGCTATGTATGTACTAGTGTTGGATCGTTCATTACTGAGTTTATAATACATTTATCAACACTGTATTGTGGCGGCCGGGTGATTGGCAGCTAGATTGCGATAAGTCTGCTATCGAAATGACAGCCAGTTTACACGGCAGTATGGATTGTTATTTTACATAGAATAGATTGCAATTGAGTAACGATTTAAAACGAAGTTCATTTTACAAACGACATTTTTAACTTGGCTCTTTAATGACGATGATTGGAAACATATGCCAAACATATCTATGTTACACGCATGAATGAATTAAAATTCTGGTTTCTTTTAGCATTTCTTTACACTGCTGTTAACAATTATATTAATTTAAACAGACCTATCCACACGGTGTTTATTCGCTACATAAAAGTTGTCTATTATTTGTGTTTTCATCGTTCTATTCAAATTTATTTTTGTAAGTTCAAAGAGAAGAAACATTTAATCTGTATCACATAAAAGTAGGGATTACGATTAAATCACAGTTACTTTAGTTTTTTTTAAAATAGGCGGCAAAATAAAATAGTATAATATAAGATACTTGGTATCGATACACAAATTAGTGATACTTTACAATACTTATTTATGCAAGCAATGGTACAGCATGAATTCATGATTTTTATCAATGTTGAATTTTTGGTGATCTGTTTAATCAAATACAACAACCAGTTTTTGTTTGAGTTGGTTGTGTTATGTACGCATATATAATCTGCGTATGTATAATACGTTAAATGACTTATCGATAGATGACTGGTCACACTTGTTTTCGTTGAGTCAAATATTTAGAGCTGAGTATTTTTTTTTTTAGAAATTCATTATTTTAGCTTGATTCATTCATGATTTAAAGGACAATAAACACATTTTTAATAATTTATTGCTCACATCAGGTTATTAATAAATTGGGCAGACGTTTAATGAACAAGACAAAGAGTCTTGCAACAATGTTACCACAACCACGCGGCAATTCCAACAATAATTGACAATGGGTGGATTGCGGCTTGAACCTTTGGGTTTTGTTCGTGAACCTGGTTTTCTACAAATAAAAAGATTTTCTGTTTAAAATGTTTGTACATTCTATTTAGTTTAAACGCAAAATAATTTATTTACCTAAAATATTCGTTTTAAAAATATATGTTTTTGCCTTTAATGTCAGGTATTTTAAACTTGTTGGATTTAAAATGATCTTCAAATTATTACTTCAGAAACAGAGTATTGCTTTTTTTACAATGTCTGAATTGAACAGTAATCAACTTTGCTTGAGTATTTATAGTGTGTAATGGGAAACAACATTTTTCGCTTGATTAAAATCTATTTTGGACACCTTAACTTATTAAATCATGTGAAGTTTAATGAATGACAATTTATTTATGTTTAATATTTTCTTCAACTCTTCGGCATACATATATAATATACAGGGTGTCTTCCAGCTAGCTTACGTGAACTTTCGTTCGTATATTTGTAAGCATATGAACAAAGGTTGGTTTTTTCAAATTTCTCTTTTATTAAAATTAAAGCTATTTTTAAGGAAAACAAATTACAAATAAGACACAAATTAAAACACACAATTTTAAAAGACAATTAGAAGAACTTTTTGGCAAATTTGATTACATCAATAGCTAATTTCAATTCCTTGGCGCCCCGGACACCAAGGGATTCTAAATCCTCCAAAGTCATCTGTATAAGTACTTGCAGGTCAATTTCTTGTCGGGTGAACAGGTCGGCTAAGTGCTCGTTGCCTGTGCGGTTTAGCAGCGAACTCACACGGGGACTAAGCTTCGGCTGATCCACCGGTGAGCTGCGCTTAAACTGGCGTGTAGCGTTGGAGCGAGAAGCGCCTCCACGTTTCTGTTGAGTGGATTGGGGGCTGTGCTTGGGCGTGGCATAATCACATTGGGCTTTTGTGCTCTGAGCGCAAGGCGAAAAAACAGATCTAATGCGCATGAAATCTTGAGAAAAATGCTTCGGAGCAGAAGAGAATGTCGCACGTGTGGTGGGTGCCAGGAACTGATGCGACATATTGAAATGATTGGCTTTCGGCCTGCGTACGCCGTCATTCTGCGGCTTCCTCAAAGTTGGCGAAGTAGACGTCGGCGGCACATTATCAAAACTGAACACCCGGGTGGTAAGCGGTGTCAACGGGGTAAGTGGAGATTTGGGATCTGCGTAGAAGTTCCTATATAAGCCAAGATGCACATAGTAAGCAGTATGCCTTTCAATTTACCTCTCCACGCACGGTTATAGCGTTCCATTATGCTTTTTAAAATTATTTTAAAACAAGTGACAAGAAATGTGTTCACCGAAGCGAAAAGCGATCAAGTAAAACTGTAAATAATATGATAGACATGTACATAGCCTACAAGCACAAGTGCGAACGTGCGTGTAAACATAATAGGCATAATAGTTAGGCAATCTGGCATCCTTTTCTGCAAGCTGGCAACGCTCTATACTATTGCGTTTGCCAGGGACTGTTGTAACTGTTCTATGGCTTGTTTTATATCATTATATTCCCTTAAGAACAATTTTGTTTGTTTTTAAAATTTTGTTTTGCATAATGCAGATAATAACAATAAATGTAATTATAAAAATATGAGTATAATTTTATTTAATTATGAAAAAACTGTTTTTATTTTACTTCAAAAGAACTTTTAATATATACTATTTTTAAAACCTTTTGATCACACATGTTTGTAATGAGGTAGTTTCTTGCATATGATGAAACTATAATATAGGTGAATGAATAAATTATAAATAAAATCCAACCTCAACAATGCGTAATCGAAGAAATTTAAAGTTTGGTGCCCCTTTAATTCGTATATTATTTTCAATTCAATGAACATAAAACCTCTGATATAATGCAAAACGAAAAAAAAATCGTTTACAGATTAGCCACAGACAATTATGTCGCCTGTTCTTGTTCTGTTCTGAATTTAGATTTTTTAGTTTACTTTTTTCATTCAAAGCAGTAAGATTTAACGTGAAGATGTCAAGCAATAGCAGTTTCAATTAATAATGAGAACGATCAGGATGTCAAAATCAATTGAACCTTAGAAAAACATTATTTTTAAAGTTTAGTATTTCTGTTGTTATTATTATTATATTATTTCATGTTTCTAGCTTTAATAATGCATGTTTATTTCGTTAAGAGATACTTCATCAGTCATTATTCAATGTTGAAATTGCTAAATATTCATTAGATATTTTTTTAACGTCATTCGAGCGCAAACGAACAACAGATGGCGCTGCCTATGGTGTAGTTGGCTATTTGCGGGTGATACTTTTTTGATCATGTCTTAAAAGACAAAAAACTGCACTTTAAATATGTTTATGTTTGCGTTTATATACTATGTATTTAAGTTGTGTACTTAAATTTTTCAACTAGATTTGGTTCGTTTTGTTGTATTGACGAGTGGACTCTGTCGGGTTGTAGTACAATATACGAGAAAATATATATTAAGATCGTACATATGTATGTATGTATACAAATCAGTATAACACCGAATACGCCTTTGCGCCGTTGAAATATGAAATTGTTTCTCAATACTTAAAAATACGAGTGCATTACTTTATGACTATTTATCAAATATTAGCATAATTTCAGTTGTGCTCATCAACGTACTGATTTAAATTAAACAAATTTTTAACTGCGTTTTCAAATTGTCAATTTTGCATTACCACAAATTGCTATAATTTTTTATTACAGTTCAATAAACTTCAAAGCAAAACAACATATTTAATTGTATGATAGCTATATATATATAAGACAGGTATTTAGGCTCAGGACTTACGAATATTAAGCGTCTAATTAAAACACGTTTAGCAAGTTTTTGTATACCCTTGCGGGTGGTATTTTAGTTTTGCTGCAAAGCAATGCTTTCTTTAGCAAGAAAATGAATATTCTCTTTTATTGCTTCTAAAAATTTTTAATCGAACATCGAGCTATAGTTATATCTGAACCAGACTAGCAGCTAACGAAAGTATTTACTCTTCATATATAAGAAAATATCAGCGGACTATATCATATTGCAAACATACACAAATATTGCGTTATTTTATGATGGCCCTCGTAAGGCAAAAAATTTATCATACTCGTATTGAATATCTGCAAGGGTATTTACTATTCGGTACCTTAAGTAAACAATTAATTTTTTTGTTTGTTTATTTATTTATTTTTTTTTTTTGTTGAGTTTTGTCTTTAAATACTGCGCATAAAGCCGTAGTTGTGGCGAAAACGGTTGGATTGAATCATGCTGTGTTCAGACAGAAAGAATATACGATAAACTATATATATATATATCTAAAACTAATAATTGGGGATAAATTAACACACATATATTTGCAGTTTAAATTATAACAAATACTTATGAATGGCATATGACAAGAAATCGGTAAAGGTACTGTCTATATTAAGTAAGATTGTGGATAATTTGGCTTGTAAATGATGAACAAATATTTGCATGCAAATTTGTTATATTCCTGGCTACAAATTATATCTTATTCTTATACATATATATGCACATACATACAAACAGTTCTGAGTTCTGTCTTGGCGTTCCACTTCAGTATTTATGTGTGTATATCGCTCAGCCAACTAGTCCGCCCAACTATTGCCGTTCGAAGACTCAGGTCTCGTTTTTATTGTTGCCGGCTTTTGTCGAAAACAGCTGAGCCCAGTTGAGCTCAGTAGAACCAGCTGCTTTGTGTTTATATTTCTTTCAGAAAATCCAGCACATGCGCATAGCACGTCGCACGAAGCTGAGCTTCGGCTGCGAGGCGCTTATAAAATTGCGGTTTGGCGCTTGGCGATTCAGTCGTCTAACGGAGTTCAAGCTAGCTAGGCAGAAAAGTTCTGGCGAGCTTTTGGCAGCAGAGCAGCCGTTAATTGTAACGTTATTTAATTTTTTTTGCGAAATTCTGGCCGTCGAGGCAGCAAGTAAACAGCAAAGAGCGCAAACATAAACAAGTGCGTTAAAAAGTTTTGCACGCCATTAATGACGCATTCGTGCTTTTTTTTTATGCTAAAGTGCACAAAAAATCAATAGATAAAAATAATAATAACATAACTATTTCGAAATCAACAGGCAATCGCCATTGATTAACCATTCTAAAAGTTTTCCAGCCGTGTTCTGAAATACGAAAAATACGAAAGCCAGTGAAGTGTTAAACAAAAACAACAATAAAAATAGCAGACAGACAGACATACATACATGTGTATGCACGTACATACATACGTAGTACTTGCGAAACATTTTGCTACGCCTGAACAAAAGAACTGAGGTAAGTTTTTTTAAAGTTTTATTTCAAATTTTTTTCATGCAAATCAAGTTAAGCAATTAAACAAAATTGAAAAAAAAAAAAAAATAACAACAAATAATAGATGAACGAAAAACAAAAAATATGCAATTGTGTTGGATGTATGCCTAGATTATTGGTAGACATTCATTTAGTCTATTGCATCATAAGGCCCCAGCCAAGTGGATTGCAAAACTTTCTATGCGCAACAATTAAAATGTACCAATCCTCAATCGCGTTGGTTTTGGCACTCATTTACCGATTGCACTTATTTTTAGATATTTTTCACTTTTAATTGTAAATTAAAGACAAAACGTGATAGTATTAGTATATGTAAATATATACATACATATGTATCTGCAAGCGTAAGGTACAAAATCTTTGCATTGGCTCCCCCATGTCATAAATTTAATTGAACAACAAAAAAACTCAAAAGCAGCAGCGACAATATCGTCAACAATCATAAGTAGCAGCGAGCACAGTTGCATGGCGAAACTGCTGTTCGCTAGTCTTTTGATTTGATTTTATTTAGGCCTTCAAACGATATACAATGGAACGTAGCCATAGCCCGCACTTAGTTCAAGGAAAAATGTGAGAGAAGTCTACAAAAATACAAACAAAGTGTGCATGCACTAATGCTATTTAGTGTGTGTTGTTCCACAAATTTTTGGTATGCATATATTTGATATGCATATGTACACAAAAATAAATTATCTTAGGTGTGCCACAGATTAAGTACCCTCGCAGATTTGTTAAACAAGCGCCTCCTTGCTTGACTGAAACCAAATTCAAAATCGGAAGATCTTTAATAGAGTTTTCTAAAAATCGCATCTGAAATAAAAATTGGTATCAGCAACGAAAAAACTGAGACAAATTAATGAAGACTTATCGAAATGATAATAAACAATAATCAATACGTGTTGATTGGGCTTATAAGTAATCTCAAGTTTAGTTAAAGAAACTTAGGCATATCACGGCGATATACGCTTTACGGTTCGCCATTTTTTACAACATGGACACAAACAAGAATATTGGTAACAAATACTGAGAGAATAATTAAAAGGCTTCAAAGGATCGGTTTATAGAAAAACAGTAAAAACTTAAATTTGGTGGAACCGATTGCATAGCTCTGTTCACGGTGTAATAAAAGGTTAAAATGATAAAAGTTTATTGAAATATTCAATTTGGATAATGCCGATTTGTGCGATTTGTGGGTGCAGCTTATTCATCAGTGTTAGCCAGTAGTTTATCTGCCAAATTAAGGGGTTATATATTTTCGTGACTTGGCACGCCCATAGCGGGACCCAGATCTGTTAACACTCTCTGAAACGGGTATACAAAAGTATATAAAGTTAGTTTATGCTCTTTCGATATGCTCTTTTTTTAATTTGTGAGCTGTGTAAAAAAGAATAGTACTGACTATAGAAAAATTGTTGAGGCTAAACTAAAAACAATATAACAACCAGCTTAGATGAATCTTAAATAACAAAAAATGTTTTTCTTACGTATATTTGTTAATATCAATATTAAATTTTTATATACTTTATACATACATATAAAGTTGAGAGCACTGATTGCTGTCAAAGCCAAAAGAAGCGTCAAAATTGGACGGGATAATTTCCTTATGTTTGCGTTTTTCGATTTAGCAATGGGCGGTTTGCTTTGATTGGCTCACATAGCACGGAAATGCAGTAAAATTGCAGGAAACATAAAGGATATGACAAATTTACGATTGAGCTTGATTTTTTTTAAACAGAGCAGTTTCTGTGTAAATTGCCTGCAAGTGAATTCCAACTCAGCTCTTCTTAGAATGCACAATTCGAATTGATATTTCTTGTGTATTCAACTTCTTATTCTAAAGATAAATTGTCGGTTTTTTAGGGAATCAAAATTTTCTTTCTCTCCCAAACAAGCATTTCCTTGTAATAAGCATTTCCAAACCCGTTATGATAGTAAACAGCCGAAATATTTTCGATTTTTAAAAGGGCCTACCAGAAAATTGTAAAATGGCAAACTTGGAGACTCTGTAGTGTAATTTTGGGAGATTTAGGTAAATATATATGATGGAATTGCCAAGCCAGGTCGAATGTAGCCTAAAATCTTGAAACTATCGGAATATTTCATTTCAGATGAGATAATAGAAGTTTTTTTTGGCTATAATTTTTTAATGTTTTCTTAAGTTTAAATACTCTTTTCAGAAAGGGATAAAGAGCATATTGATTTTTTGTAGTGTCCGACTATCTTTTCTTTTTGAACAGATTTTTCCTAAAGTCAGACTACTATATCTAATAGCCTACTTTATAGAAAAAATCAATATAACCTGAAAAAAGAGTTTTAATTTTTTCAGGTTAGAAACATCGGACTGTTTTCCTCTATGTATGTTGTTATAGTGCGAACAGACTTATGTGCAGTCGGTTACACCCGATTGAAATACTTGTATTTGTTTTCTCACGATATGAGTGAGACCCACCAACATTTAATTGTCCCCATCCAGTTGGAGGTGAACCGTTAAGTTCCACTCAACTGTGTGTTGAGTAGCAATTGTTAGAAACATGAGCACAGCTGATCTGTCATTGCTTGGTTTTTTGCAGGTGCGTGCGAAACTTGAATTTGGCTTAGACTATACGAAAATGAATGAGAGTTGTATAATTTCACGCAATTGATATCTGGTGTTTTCACGTGATGTTTTTTGTTGACATTTTCAAAAAATATTTACAAGCTCAGGTTTTAATTGATATATAAACAAAACGAATTGATTTTCGTGCACAGCGCTGCCATCAACATATTAAATGTTAGCATAAATTGACACCCCCCACCCCACCCCCTCCAGCTTAACTGTCCGTTCAATGAACTGACATTGAGAAAACCAAACTTGTCCGGTACAAGTTCGATTGTATGACGAATTTCATTAAACGCCTCTTTAACTAAAAATGGAAAACGGGCCTAAAACAAAAGTCTGTTCGGCAATTTAGGCTCGCAGGCATTGAGTAGAGAACTAGCGTAAATTTTAAAGCTGAATGGTGCAATGTAAACATTATTTACGAAATATCATATTTGAAAACAACAATAAGCGACCTCGAGTACCCGTTCACTGGTGGGGAATATATTAAGGCATATTCCTTTTGTTATATAATCTCAGCTCATACTAATCAACAGATATATTTATTTGTGGCTCAAAAAAAAGAAAAATCTATTATTTATTGCATGGAAAAAAACAAGTAAATTTTGTTTTTACCCGAAAGCAATATGACTAAACGTTAACTTGCTAGGAATATCTAACTACAAAAGATGCTTAGACGTTCGAATATGTTTGGAAACAGTAACAAAAAGATTGTTAATTATCTTCTTGACTTACAAAACAGGAATGCATAGATATTTTGTGAACAAACAGGGGAGACGTGAAACACGCCTTCAGTTATTGTTTGTTTAGTTAAGTACTTGGGATAAAATAGGTTAAACTTGTTAAAGCGCAACTGTGAGGGCGATAAATGTACGAGAATGGGGGAGCGTAGCTTAAAGCAGACGAAGAGATTAACTGAATAAAAGGCGGACTGGTGACGAATACGCATTCTTTAATGCGGGACGATGACAACTCTTCGTCCCAGCTAAAATAAATGGGTATAGTTTAACTATATGCGAACATGCGCGAAACGGAAGGACTAATGGATGGATGTATGGATGGCTGGCTTGGCAGCACGTTGTCTGGAAAAGGTCAGGGCTTCAGCGTCACATGACTTGCCACTGTCATTGAACATTATAGAAAATAATGACTGCTCGACAGTAAATTCCACTTCTGTTGTTATACTGTCTCAGGGGGACAATTGTTATAATACGAAATTTATCTGATTACCTGATGGTCAGACAGATAGATCGACGATGTTTTCCCTACAATTAACAGCCATATAGTTTATGATAATATTAGATTTATTGAAGTTACATACTTAAAAGTTGGTATATATAATTCCTGGAATTTCTAATCCACCACCCTGGTAGAGTATGATGATTCAACGTAGAAGAGGCGAATTTTAATTGAGCTAAAATATTAAGAAAAACACCTCTCGGGCCCAGACAGGAGCTTTTGTTTATGAATAAGTAAAATGTACATTTATGGTTATGTATCTATGAGTGCGAATCTGAAATACAGGGTATATATTGGTATACACATAGATAAGCAATGCCCAGTGGTGATTATTAAAACAATTGGTCAGTCCATGGTTGTATTACAACCATATGCAAAATTACGGGCTTGGTGTGAAATATTATCAGGCGGCAAAGGCGTTGGCACAAATGACACTTTTTTCGCGGCTGCTGAACTTTTCTAATGTCCTCTTTCCAATTGCAACTGCTCTGGGGAGTCAGCGCCATGTTGCAATTATTATTTCCGGCTCGCAGCGAAACATGAAATGAGCAGGAAGAAACACACGCCAGAGTACGGGCGTGTAAAAAAAAAATGAGGTCCGCAAACGGCGCAACCTCAATTCAAACCCAGAACCGTCAACAGCACCAAAAAGTGTTTCAGCGCAGCCAGCAGGACCATTTCCGCTTTTGTTTGTGCGCGACGCATAATTTGCGAGACAAACATGCAAAAATGCCAGCAGTCAAAGCACACACACACACACAACACACACACAACACACACACCACACACATACATTAATGCAGACACATTGGCGCACATTTCCCCCAGCAAGTTGAAGTGCAAAGTGGAGTTGAGGCTGGGGGCTCATGTGCGCTTCAAGACGTACAGTTTATCTTGTGCCTCGGCGTCCGGCGTCCCCGTTGCAGCGGAAAACCAACTGCGCAGGGACACTGGGTAGGGCGGACGTGGATTGCACATGGCCCGTTCATGCCGACTGCTTCTCGACTAGTGTGAATGCTTTTTAGGCGTTTCTGGTTTGTTTATGATTATAAGTTTATGTCCAAAATGAAATTTTCCAAAGAGGATTTGCCCATCCTCTATTTGGCCGCAGCAAAAGCCACGGGAATAACAGCAAAAAATAGTAAGAACTTCGCAGTCGGCTGTAACCGACTCGGCAATACTCGCTCATACGATAATAACAGCCTGAAAAATAAAGATCTTTGATATGTGAGGACGGGAGTTTAAGGAGGTGACTAAAAATAATTCCTACCAACTTTGGGGGCTCTTGAGGATTATGGATAAGAAATATAGATTTGATCGATTCTTCCAGTGGGCGTGTTCAACAAATTTCTTCAATAGCGGCGAAAGAATGGCTTTCATACGTGCCGACGGACGTCGCACAAAACCAATATACTCATCTTACTCGTAAAAGCGTATAACAAATTGGAGTGCTCTAATCGGAAATACTCGACCAGGAGCAACCCTTTACCAGACATTTTTGCAGGTAACGGAGGTGATATAACTAGAAATATTATTTTAATCAGGGCGGGTCGACGAGGAGACACCCTGAACCCACTACTGCACTACGAAAATGAATTTTTGAATAACTTCTAAGCAAACTGATCAGGACGACAGGCTGAGTAAATATCTGGTTAATAAACTAGGCAAATGCTAGCAACCCAAATGTTTCCAAAACAATTGTTAGTTTGTTGCATAGATAAAGATGAGTACTTGCTATATTTAAGTTATTTTAGCGAGCTTAAGCATCATTAAATTACACATATGTCTGCTGCAAAGTAGCACTTAGCCAGGACAACAACTATGTGTTTACTGTTTTCAATTGCCACTTTTAATTTGGCCCAGTGTGTGTCACTGGAGTCCCTTTTGTAATATTATCTAAGAAATTCTCGCAATGCCTATTATTTAAAACTTTAAGTGTTGCAATTAAAGCTCTACTCAAAAGGTGTGACAACCATTAAGCTTAGTTTTAAATTCAATGTTGGAAAAGTGGTTGAACAGAAAAATAAAACTTATTCTCGGGGAACCGAGCTTGATTAAATTATCCGTTAAAAACGTTTAACGGCGCGGTAATGTGTTTTGTTATATACATATTCAAAAAATGTTTTATTTAATGCGTTACACATTTGTTGACATGTTCTACTTAATGGTTATGTAATATATATAACTATTTAAATTTCTGCGATTGCAGCCAATTTATTTTTTACTATTTGCCCCATATAATTAAGGTTATACAGTAGCAAATATTTATGGTTTCAAAAAACCACGTGAAACGGAATAACTAATGTAAAACAAAATTATTGAATTGACGAAGCAATCAAAAATCGATTGATAATGGTAGTTCTTTCTATTAGCCTCTTAATTTGTTGTACACAATATATTTTTATTTTTTTATAATTTTGCAGACAAATTTACATTTACAATTTACATTTACGAATTTTCATGTACTCGTGTTGACATGAATCACGTAATATAGTATTATGTATACAATTGTTCACCCGCTTCAGATAAATTCTAACGATTTCTTGTATTCGTCCGCAGGGGGCGTGGCAAGCCGATATAATCTATGCATCTGGCTCAGTTTTATTGCTAAATACAGCAAAGTAGCAAATGATTTCTGTGCTGCTATAAAGCATACATATTCCTAATCAGTATCAACAGTCGAGTCAGCAGTAAAGACAAAGTTTTCTAAAGATTCTTTTAAAACTGAGAGACTTTGAGTTGTGAATACTTCTATGTAAGCATACCCAATACACACACATACACACGCAAGTTGTTCGCAGTGGCACACTCCGTAAAATCATTCCTGAATAACTTTGATGCTTAATGGCTACTCTTTAGTACATTTGTAGAGGGTAAATTACCATTGAAATGCTTGTGAATACCAAAGCGCATGGTTATTATCCTTAAAATGCCTTTTCTCAAATTTGTGGGAAACTGATGATGGTATCCAAAAAGTGAATGTAATATACATCTGTTTACATTAATTTAGTTTATTAATTTTATAATTTAAAACACATTTTTTAAAATAATTTTTAATGTTTACCATGTTGACAAAGTTCAGCGCTGGAACAAAACATCGAATACATTACTTGAACTGATATTGAAAGTTATCAAACGCGAAGGCATTTCTGTTAGGTGAAAAATGCAGACATTCTAAGAGTTGTATAAGATTCTTGCAATTCGTAAGTCTATATAAATATATCTATATATAGGTTAAGGAGACGAGTATACCGCGTAAGTGAATTTTTAATCAAATCGCGTATTTTTATTAAAACGTTCAAAGCGTACTACTTTGTACATATAAGTTGTGAAAATAACAAACTTTTTACGCTCCATTAAATTTAATTAATTTTCATTTGTGATAAATTTTGCCTTTTTTGTGAGCTTCTGCTGTCAGGCAATATCGTCGTGGCAGGCAAGCGACGATGGCGATGATGGGGACGAGAACGACAGAAATGAAAAGTTACACTTTGTGACTCATAACAAAAATTAAATTTAAATAAAAGCTGAGTAACTACTTAGTAAAAGACGTTCGAATGCCAAGCTATGCTTGTTTTTTTCATTAAACACGTTATAACACTTTTTAATCAATTTACGAGTACTCAATTTCCTCACAATTTCCCTGATGGAAAAATTTGCTTAATCTTGTGGTTATATTTTATTTTTGTTTTACTCAAAAAGCCTTTTTGATGTATTTCTTAGCCGAAACACGCATGTATTTATGCAGTTTACTTTAGATCTGTTCTTTGATTACCGAACTGGGGCTGAGAATTTGACTTTCTATGGTCAAATGGCTGTCTTAACAGCTATTGGATTCCCGCCTATCTTTAAACTTTTCCTTGGGTACTTCTTTGAGCTGTTGCCGCGACTCTTCCTTTCATGTAGCACATTCCTCTTCGAATACAAGGTTTTGGGTATGCGCTTTCACTGTTTCCCGCTGACTCAGATGTTTTATTGCTGTAGTTTTGTGCACAACGTAAAATTAATTTGCACAGCCGTTTTTCATTTGGGTTGTTGCTTCAGTGTAAAGTGTTTGTGTTAGTGTTTGTTTTTCAGCGTGCGTTCTTTGCATATTTGATCAAATTGCATTGATTCCCATTCTTATACTAGCTCGAAATACATTGAAAAGGCGCAACCATTCACTTTCATTTCTTCTTTTTTTACACAAAAGAATGTCTTAGGCTGGATTTAATTTTTTTCTGTTTTCTGAATATATCGTTTTAAATTTAGCTTTTGAACATTGTCTATGAATTTTGCATTTGTTTACTTAATATATGCGATTTTCTAAATCCACAAATCTTTATGTGTTATACCCATTTAGTTTGCAAGAAATTGTCAGTAAATACGTTATATAATATAGCAGCCATAGGAACGATCTATCAAAAATGAGTTTTGTTTGATTTTCAAGATATCCCGACCAAACTTGTCAAGTATAAGCGTACTTAAGGATTTCACATTAAAGCAAAATATCAGCAACAATATGTAAATTACTCAAAAATATATATATCACATATCTTGCATAATAAGGTTCTCTCTTATTATACTCGTGAAGAGAGTATATTAGATTTTTGCAATTTATGTCTTGCTTTTGCTATGCTAAAGTTATGCTCTGAACAGAAGATTTTTATCATATGTTCTTTAAATCATGTCGGGAACATTGAAAGCCGGAATTAGGTATTAAGTATAAAAACAAATCGGAAATACATTATTAAGTATTCAGACACATTTGAATTGTTTAACGTTTGCTGAAGTTTATCAGCACTCGCACAAAATAAAGACTGCTTGGGGCGGCGATTTGTGCAGTTAGGTGCACAGATCATGTCCAGTCGATATTTTATTTCATAATGCACCAAACATAAACCATTTGACTAAAATTATACCCCACGGCGAGTTGCAGTAGGCGTTGCGCTCCTGTTTCTGTTGCCGCCCCATCCGTAACTCCTTCTGGGAGTGAACAAGGCCGTAAAGTCCTGGCAACAAACAATTTATAGACAAAGTTTCGCCCGGCTATGCAGTAGCATGCTTTGCGTTTGCCCGCGATACCTTCCTTGAATATACAAATATAATATTCATAAATTTAATACGAACAAACACTTTTCGCATATTTCGTGCGCCTTAGTTTCTCTATGGCTTGGAGTGCTTTGCTCCTATCACGTTTATCGCGGAGGTAATGTCGAGTACCACTCTTGCAAAAATGTTTGGTTTTTCTCTTGGTTTTCGTACTGGTTTTTTGGCAAATATATTTTTCGTTTGCGCTGGCAGAAAGAATAGTAAAAATAAATAATTCATAATGCAAATAGGCCATAAACAGAGGCTGAATGATGCTCAGGCAACAAGGAAATACTCGTAAATGCGACACAGGAAGAACACAAACAGCAACAACATGGCCATACCTTTTGTAGTTAGTAATATTTCCAACAACAGAATCTGTGCGTGAAAGAATCAAATCTTTTTATCCACGAAACTACCTAGTAAACAACTGGGTGGATCAGGCTAACTTTCGATGAACAGCAATTGGACATTCCAACAGAAAACGCCGATAGTTACGACAGCTAAGTGAATGATGGCTTCGTATTATGTAACCCAACGCACAACTACAGTTGTGGACAAGTGAATACGTTGCAGTCGCAACCCGACTATGCGATGCTCTGTTCATAAATTTGGAATAGCAAAGCAAAATCTTTTTATCTGAGGCTGACGCTTAATATTTGATAAAGATATTAAATAATTTACCTGCACAATTTTAACTCCTTTGTCTTGACTTCAACCCGGCGCGAGTTTTATGTAAATCACAAAAAAGTCAAATTTACACATTGTAAACTGCATTAAGGATAAACTCATGTTTTAAATAAATTATTAATATGGACAGTGTTAATTACGGTTTTAATATAGTCGTACAGACACATTAGCAGATATATCGACGAACTTTAACTCAATTACAGTTATATTAGTATCAATGGGATATATTTTTTACAGCGTATGTCCATTTAGATTATATTAAACCTTTTAACTATTTTTAATGGGCGCAGGGTATAAACATGCTAAGCCGTTGGGGTGTGGAGGAACTAAAATAAAATAATCAAAAGTGGTAAGGGAAAGTAGGAAGAGGAATAAGCAAGCGTAATCGCTGAACAGCACACAACATGGAAAAAAAATGCAACAAAATCGGATTAAGAGAGCTCAGGGGTAAAGCAACTGGGTAAAGCGTAAAGCCAACCGCCGAACTGTTCTTTTTGCGCTGCTAAAAGAGATACAAATTGCAATAAGACGGTATTTTATAGTTCAACGATGGATTTACGATGTTGCACGACTTTGAACTACATTTGTCGAGGTTGAATCGACCAAAAGACCTGCCTTCGGTTAAGTTAGCAGCGCTATATACCGGCACTCAAAAAAGCATAGTTTGTTAACAGCTGGGTGTAGAGGGTTGTTTGCCAGGATGTTGCTCTTGCGTGTGCGATAGACCGTTGCGAATACGTCGTTAAACAGCGAATGCAAAGTTGCAACTTGCCGAAGGAGGAGTGGAGAAGATGAAGTATGTAGATTCAACCCAGTTGCAGGAGGCATCCGAAGAGAGCAAAAGCACACAAAGTGCGGCCGTTAAAGAAGTGCCGTTGCTGCAACAAAATTGCAGCGCTCTAACCATTTTACGGTCGCACCCCAACGCAAAGGGCCGGCCAGCCAAGGAAATTACGGATTCAAATTAGCGGCACTCAATCTCAATCTAAGTTCTGCCAAAGCGGCTATCGTTGCGCTCAGCCGCCTGTTAATGCGTTTAATGGCAGTCCACTATGCCCACTTTTATGCAATTTAATCAACTTATCGGATGAAATGCACAAGCGTTCTCAACGAAACTCGCTCAAGTGGCCAGCCCCTAGAGTAATCAATGAGTTTTCAAATTTTCGCTATAATGGAAAGCTTAACTCATTGGCTCTGCTGCATATATGGGGCTAGTTTAATGTTCATTTTAATAGAGCTTTCTGTTTTTTTTTTGTTTTTTGTTTTTTTGCGCTGGGAGTGTGGTTAGCGGATCGAAAAAAAAATGCAGCGTTTTTTTTTTCAACTTGTGTATTTGAGCTGGAAGTCAATTCACAGTAGGTGGCTAGAACTTATTCAAATATTGATGTAATATTTTCCATCTGCAAAATATTTTTAATTAAACTGAGTAACAATGGTAAATTTTGCATAAAATTTTTGATATTTATTAAAATAATCACAAGTAATTGGAACAAAGAATACATTTGCAATAAAACCAAATCTTGAATGCAGATTGCTCGACTGTTGTGCACGACTGAAATGTGTGTATTTGTATATAAAAAAAATACATATGCATTAATGGATAAATGTATCGGGCATTAGACCGGTTTTAGTCAAGGTTATCATACATTTCTTTCAAGTACACATTAGTTTTCACCCTTTGCTGCTCGAACCAATATGGATTTTAAACAAGTTTTCAAAACTGGCTCGACAGCCACTTGCATATTTATAAAATGTTAGTGGCAGTAGCTCATTCTAAGGTAAATAAAGTCAACAAAAGTGAGTAGAAAAACCGCAGATGTATATTATACAGATTTGCTCAGCGCATCATTTTTCACACCTCACCGAAAAATACCCATGAGCTGCCAACAATGAGCTAAGCGTATACCCGTACTCGTACTTTGCACGTGATGTAGAACTTTAAACAGATACAAGGTCAAGCGCATGCAGCGGCGTAACAAACCAGTTGGTGAATGAGCGAGCCAAGCTAGGTAGGTAAATGCTATTCGTATGTATTCAGCCCGTCAGTCATCGAGCGAGTCAAGAAAAATACTTAGCCGCAGCGTCGCGACGCGTCGGCAGAAACACTTAATAATTCACTTCTCGAAACAGCTGTTTACAATGGCCAAATCGACGGTTGAGCGAACATCGCCGTTTTAAGCCACAAGTTGGCTGCAATAGCTCCAAGTGTTTCATGAATTCAAAGTTATTTGTGTGTATATACAAACATTTTCGGATGTTTACAAAAGTGAAGCCTATCAGAAATCTTAGAGCCGGTTATGGCAAAAACTCTATGCGATTATTAATAATTGACAAGGCTTTAAAAAAAAAAAGCCTAAAAGACTTATGCTCTTGAATTTAACTCTATGATCAATTGAAAATAAAGTCGAAGACGCCTGTTTATATTGTTCGAGAATATGGATAGTTTAGGATGCAAAAAAAAAAAAAATTTATATGTGTGATTAATGAAAAACTTGTACCTCTCTACAAAGTTACACCTACATGGTAGAATGTACATAAATATGTTCATATATTTAATACAATTGCACACACAGAAGAACATGCAAACGATTGTAGACCAAGATACTTACAAATGAATATATATATTTATATATATATTTATTTATATATCTACAAGCAAAGGTGTGTGTGTTGACGTGTGGATAGCAGGCGCAGACAACGGTGCGTATTAGTAATTTATATTCGTACTTCATGTCATTGCCAGCTTCATGCATTTAGCTCAAAGCTGTTTATCTCCAACTGGCAGTTTAGTTTTATTTTGCAGTGGCAGCCAGCACCAATGTACTATGCTCGCTGTCGTCGCCCTAGACTTACTTCTATGTATCATTTAAGATAAATGTTTTAATTAATGCGGGAATTATTTAAATTTCTCATCTTTAATGCTGTTAATAGCCTGCAATCAAGCGCATATTTGATGATGTTGTTGTTTTCGTCCTGCTTGACAGTTTGCCTACGGACCATCCATACACAAGTGATATGTTAATGCAATTTGTAAATTACTGCGGTGAGTTGACACCTTGCACCACCGCAGAGACTAACAAAATTTCAGGCAATGCTTTGCCTTAGCTTCCCTCTGACCCCTGCAGGGCATCCTGGCTGTTTGCTGGCCACCATTCGAGCGTTAATTTCCCCATTTACAATTGCGTGAACAGCTTACCATGAAATATTTAGTGGGAAAATTACAATTGAAATACAAATAATATTTGCATAGTCAATAAGCACTGCTTGAGTTGAGTGTGGTTAACTAGTATCTGGCTGTACATACTTAGCTTTATTTGAAGGCCTACATATTGACCGTATTAAACCCTTTTTTTTTTAATCGTCACCTATCTTAAGGAATGTCATTTAGATACATGAAATTCGCGTTAACATTCAAACAATGTTGGAATTTGTTACGAACCTTTTAACAACATCATAACCATAAAAGACTTAGTTTGTGACTGATTTTCTAATTAGTTTTTCTATACGAATAACTTGTGCCTGGAAGTCTAATTGCATCTTTCTTGCTAATTATACGTTTGATCAGTAATCTTGTATATCTGATTGTTTATTTGGCCCGAGCATACAGAAAACGCAACCGGTTTTAAATACGCTTCTGATCGACTGCCAAAGTGTCGGAGCAATAACGAGTATACGTACATTCAACTCGACTCGTCTCGCCGATCGTCTTTTTATTTGTGCTGAAGCGTTATCAAGTCTATTTAAAATTATCTACGTGTGCTTATAAAAATAATATGTACAATTTCTGCCTTTGTTTAAACTACATCAATGTGAGTTTCTTAGACAATGGAATGTATTTAATAAGCTCATACTTTATTTGTTAATAAGATATATGTAAAACTTTCTATTTAAGCACAGAGTCTAAACCATAAATATATATGACTTCATATATATATATTTTATACTCTATAAAATGGGACGAGATATCACCAATCATATATAATGTAATATAGTAAGATCGTCTGTTTCCGTTGGTTAGTCTATATCATTGATATAGATAGATATGTTTGAAACCATTGATCGAAAAGCGTTTTTGCAAAATATCAGTATTGAAATTATTAAAAATATAGCTCCGAAAATCGGTTACATGGACTTCTTATGTATGGGTAGTACTTATATATTTTTATTTTATATATTAGTTTTGAGTTTCTTTACCTTCACAACATAGTTCCATGGGGATAATAGAATAAATACGGATATTTAAGGGAACATTTCTTTTACCACATACATATACAATTATAAAGAAAACAACAGTTATTAAAGCTATGTATTTACAATTATATTTATATATTATACACACGCAAAAGTTTCCCTCCTGTTTTTGGGGTCGTAGCGGCGTTTGAGCAGTACGCATTCATGGTAAAGTTTGCCTCATGTTTTGGGGTTGAATTGGCGGATTAGTGGAATGAAGTTATGGTCGGTTTTATATTTCACTTTATATTTGTGCTTACGTTAATGTCGTTTTCGGTATACGGATGTGTGTATTTGCAATTTTTCAATTATACAAGTGTCCTCACACACGCACATATGTACGTACACACATATGTATATGTTTGGTATGTACAATATACATTATGGTATTTAGACAGGTTGAACCAGAGCGTAACAGACGGGCAGTCAACAAAGTTAACAAATACAAAAGCAATTTAACTTCTTGGCTTTTGGTCCATTTCCATAAACAAATAAAAAGCAACAAGCCAGACTGGCTATGTCAGGGGCCTCAATTGTTGTTGTCCTTAGTGGGCGCATATGCTTTTACGCCTCGGTTTTATCCCATCACCGCCACCCGACTCCCCGCTGTTCTCGAGCCGAACGCCGGATCCTTTTGCTTGGCTAAGTTCAGCTGGCTTCGTGGTTGTGCAAAGCATCATCAGCTGTCTGTTGTGTGCTCATTATAGAAACTTGACATTAATTGCATGAACGGGAACAAATCGCCATATTTACGCACACTTCCGAACGTGTGCATGCGGAAACTATACATATATATATCTGAATTTACGGTCATACACACGGATAAAGCGAACAATGCCAGTCATTTAAAAATAAAAGAGTTTCCGTGTTCTCGCCTAAGAGTTTCTTGTGGCTGTTTTTCCGTTACAATGGCTTAATTTTCATATTTTTCGCCAAAAGGGGAAAATAATGTACTCCTTTGTTTTTGGCTTGTACATCAGATTGATTGCTATGAACACGTGTTTTTTCGACACTATCGCACTAGCGATCCAGAAACTATTAATAAATAAAGAGTCAATAGAACAGTTAAAAAACTAATTACAAAACAATTTAAGTTCATCCTTTCAAGAAATTCAACAATACCGAAACTTTTTCTTTAATGTATCCACGAACCTAAAAGTGTATAAATATATTTCTATTGTTAATCATCATCAATTGCCGATTGGCTATTTCTAGTATTTTAGTTTAGATACTATTCTGCTAAAATATATCAGCAGTTTTTAGAGCTAGGAGGATCACAAGGCCATCGGTTCAAAACTTAGTTTATATACGACATTTGTGCACAGGATATCTTGATCAATTTTAATAATTTACACTCTGCTCCTATCAGCATTGGACTGGTCCCAAAGTATCAATTTAAATTTTTAAATCTAGAACCCATTATTGTAACAGGAAGCATGTCCGACCCCAAAAAGTATACATTTGTATATTCTTAGTCAGCATCACTCGCCAAATCGATTTACCCATGTCTGTCCGTCCGTTCGTCTGTCAATTTGAATACAACGAATACGAAATTTTGAAATATATAACTGACAATTTCCTTCAAATATCAAGTCAAATATATTACAGATATTCAGAGTTGGACACATGGTATCTTCTTGTCAGGCACTTTCGCAAAAAACATTATTACTTGTTTTGGTTTATTCTTGGCTGGGTGCTGTGGCACACATGGTGACGTCTGCCCGTTGATTGTTTGCAACAAAAACTGCACAAAATCAAATAAGCAACACCGTACCGACAACTTTTATGTGGAGCAAAAAAGTTTAAGTTAAGCAAAGGAGCCAAGCAACCGGGCAGCCAACAAATACATATTGCCAACACAAACTGCAAGCCATCAAAAGCCGGAAACTAAATTTTGTGGCAGAAGTTAAGCCAACGCGCAGAACTTGTCGATTGTGCGTTGGTTTTTGCGGCGGCATCAAAACTTTTTATTTCTTAGATTTTTTATTGCGAAATTCGTGCCAACAACTGATTTGACTGAAGACTTTTAGCGTGTTCAACGCTTCTTTCCACCGACGCCTCTGCGGGACAATGAGGAAGAGACGTCAAAATATTTTTCGTATATGACAATCGCTTGTAACTCTTATGCAGTTTCTTAGCAGCTTTAAAAAATGGACTTATTTTACCAGAAAAACGCAAAACTGTTCTGCTCAACGTTTATTAAATGACTCATAAATTGTCATATAAATTATAGTATTCAGTCTTTCATTTCTTCAGGTTTTAACGGTTATAATTTTGATCAGAAAAAATACCTATCAGATCTAGGTAGACATTAAACTTGAACTTGAAACTATTACTTCTGTATTACCGTCAATATTCAGTCGTTTTAATATGTATCTATCGTAAGAAAGCAGCTTAAGTACAGGGTAGTTTTTAGGCGGGCACACTATATGGATATTGATGACAAAATATCCATGTTTAGAGAATCTGATCGCAAGTAAAATGACTACTTAGGAAAAGTCGTTGAAATTTACGGCAAAGAAGGGGAAAAGTCTAAATTCCAATTTATTTATACGTAGTTATGTACCGTTTATGTCGTTCAATAGTAAATCCCTATTGTTGATTCTGGCAGAGGGATACCAGGCTATTGGTGAAAATGTAGTATATACACGCACATCATCGCTATCGTTTTGCCATTCAATAAAGTTTTCCTTTTGGTTTAACACTCCTGTTTGGATACATCTTCTGTGTGTTCGAGTCGGGGGCTCCTTTTATGGTTATGGTTTCCCGGCTGTTGGTAAGCCGCCTGACCGAAGCACTTTTGACTTATGTTGGCCATTTTGTAAGCTAGATTTTCTTCCATGTTTGTTCAAGGGAGTTTACAATTTCGTGCTGCAGAAGTTTGTTTATAAATCAGATATTTGTGGTACCACAAGCGAACTTTTCCTCGGAGAGCGCCAGTGCATATTTCCATATTGCGCTGCACATTCACTCCCATGGACACTCCTATGAGGAGCACTCGCGCCTTGTTAGCGCAGAATGAACGCACTGATCACATTCAAATTATTCAGATAACAGATTGGACCTCTGTGAGATGCAAATCGTTGCATTAGTTGATGCATCACTGCCGTTATGTTTTTCTACGTTTCTGAAAACACTAGTTGGTTGTATTAATAGTGTTGAGTGTTTTTTTTTTTTTGTTTCACTTTATTTAATTTGTGTTGTGTAGGTAGGCTTGATTTTAAAGAACACTCAGCTTTAGAATAAAAAATGATGGTAGATTTTATTCAACATATCAAATACATTGGCTGAAAGGTTTTCTGTAACCAGTAAAAAAACCGATAAAAAAAATGATTTTGGGTATTTTTTTTAAACATACATATATGTATATGAATAAAGACTGAATATAGACTCTGATTTTAATAGAAATATATAAAAAAACCATTTATGCGCAACATTCTGATTATAAATGCATATTTTGTATATGTAAATACAATATTTGTACATTCTCTGACAAAACTATAATTGCTTAAATATATAAAAAAAAAGGCCTGAATTAATTCAAGAAGCATAAATCAAAGAAATACATCAGTATTCTTCAGGTGGCCAGCTTTCCAGAATGGATAGGCAGATTACTTCCTAGTTTGTTGGTTGAAAAACGAGATAGTTAACTTAAGTATAGTAATTAATCATTTATAATAGTCAAGAGTTTTGAATTAAAGCTGTTATTGGCTGACGGAAATTCATATCTTGAGCCTACAGAAATTTAATTTAAATAATTTTATAAATTAACCCATTCTTATTCCGCTCATCAACTGAAAAAGATTAGAATGATGCTTTTAGATATTGTAAAATTTCTATCAACACTTTTGAAGTTAGAGTTTTCTAAACTTGAAATAGATAATCTTGTATGCACGACAATAGTATTCTACGTATTCTGAATATCAAGCAAAACTGTCCCCAGTACCTATTATATTAATCAATGATAATTATCACTGAGTAAACCTGGACAAAATCGCCGCTTTAAATCCAAGTAGGAGCGGTTAAATAACATCATTTTAAAATTGGGACTATATTGGCTAATTAATCTCAGTTTTTACGTTCACACATTAAGGAGATATTAACAAAGAGAAATAGCCATGTGCAATTCAGTTATTGCCTTAATCTAAATTATTAGCGAAATAAAAAAAGTTTCTATATATCTAGAAATTTTAGAATTTTTGAATCGAAAAAATATTTCTATAGCTGCGAGATACGTATGAAAAGTGTAAGCGTAGCTCGTAAATTGCGATATTTTAAATTTTGTGTTTGCATACGTAAATATGCATATAAAATTGAGTGGTTATGGCTCTAAAATCTTAGAGATTTGATAAAAAAAAACATGAATGGATACTGGGTGTAAAAAAGTTGTCGTATAAAGAATATTGATGTCAAGTAAAGAAATGTGTATGATCGTATAATTAATTTACGTATATAGCTCTTCGATTTTCTCAGAGTGCATGTGCAATGCTTTTGCTTCTGAACTGGCAAAAAAGAAAAATGTTCGTTGAGACGTCTAATCGAGTTTAGTGTCGTATACATTGATAGATTGACAGTGCCGCTCAAAAGTGCTCTACTTTTGCCATCGAGTATGTCGCGCTGTAAAACGAGTGCCAAAAACTGTGAGTGTTCGACACGGTTGCTGTTGGGAGAGCTGAAATATTTGTTTAAAGAAATGAAACAGGCATTGAAAGTCTGGCAAAAGTGGCTCCCACGCAACGACCACCTTCAAAAATCGTTGACATGTGAAATTTTAATTAAAACAAAAATGAAAATAATGCAACGGTACCTTCGAGCAGCATAAAAGTTAACCAAAGTGCAGCCAACCTGTAACAGTAGCAACAACAGCAACAAAAATGTCAAACGAACACGTCAAAAATATGAAAAGCATAGCGCAGGCCGCCATCGCGTTGGCAGTTTGGCAAGGCGTGTGCGTGGCACAAAGCCTTTAAGTGCTGCCAACAAGTAACAAGCGACAACAGCATCGAGTATACAAACAAGAGCGGCATAAAGTTGCCAACTGTAAAATAGTTGGCAACCTTCATGTGCATCATCTTCTGATTCTGCTTTTGCTCCTGCAGCTCATTAGAGCATCTTGGCGACCGCATCGCATCGCATCGCGCACACCTCCACGCTGTGTTTACTTGGCTTGGTCGTGTTGGTTGACTTGCCTCTATTCTGTCACGTTACTAAGTAAACTTGCTAGCAATCCTGCTATTGGTGCGACATTTTGTTGAAATCGAGCTAACCGCCAAACCGACGATGCCAAGTAAGACGGAATATGCGTCAAATGATTGAAAATCATAAAACCATTTCTTTTGGATGTTTGATTGGACCGTTAAAGCTGAGATGTTGGGTCCAAGTACAATTACTTTCAATTCTATTCTATTTAAATTGCTTTTTTGTGTGCGGAACCGTTCAAAACATTTCCATGTGATTAGGTCGTTGGGAAAAATTTTGAAAATAAATACTCCATCGATTACCTTTACAGCAGACCTCTTCACCAATTTGAGCAAAGACCAACAAAACACTTGCACTTCATGTCTACCTCTGGAACAAGCAAGTCAACAGTCAGTCCCATGCGCCAGTTTAATAGTACTTCTGGGCATACGTGGTGATAGTAAACGTGAGAGAGAGAAAGACAGAGAGAGAGAGAGAGAGAGAGAGAGAGCAAGAGAATGCTTGGAGCGTTTGTTTTACTTTTCTAAAAGTTGTTGCCACTTTTTAGGGCTTTGAATGGCCTTTTGCTGGGCTGTCGGGAGACTAGTAAATCTAATTTCTAACCGCACAAACTGAGCCCGTGCCAGCGGGTTGCGGCATCTGCGGCAATGTAACTGCAACTTCTACAACTTCGTCAGCGTGTTAACTGCAGAGTTTTGACGTCGACAGACGTCAGACGTCAGTTGTTGCCACTTTTGAGCTGACTGGCTTTTAAGTTGTTGCCGCGTACAAACTGCAGTTAACACATGCACATTTGTGCATATGTATGTATGTTTTTGAGTACGTGTGCGTTTGAATGTGTGTGCGCCCGTATGAGTCGTAAGTCACTTTAGACATGAGTGCCTGTGCGTGTGGGCGTATGCCGTGTGCTTTAGACTGTTTAGGGATTTTTTTTATTTTGTTTTGTATACATGTAACTACAGCGTAATCATACACACACACATACACACACATGCACACACCAACTGACGCGATTCTATGGCTGCTGTAACTGCTGCTGCTGGAAATGCGTGCCACATATGGATATGCAACAAAAATGCTGCCACACCAAGTGTTCTTGGCATCGGTAACAATGGAAACGGCGGAAGTAAGCAAGCAAAGCGGCGGAAATGTAAAGTCAATGCCGTTGATGTTGCTGTTCATATTGTTGTTGTTGTTGTTGGTGTTTTTTTTTTTTACGTTGACATCGTTGACTTTTCGTTCTGCACTGTATGATGGTTTATTATTTATTTTTTTTATTTCTCATCTCTCGCTGAAAATTGTGAGGCATTGTTGCGACGACTGTCGCCTGGTGTCTTGTATTCATACTTGCATTTTATCGTTTGTCGGAATTGTGCATCTTTGTTTGCAGCAGTGTTGTTGTTGGCATTATTACGCATTTGTGCTTGAAGCGAGCCATGAATTGTGTACAAAACTTTTGCAGCTAGCGAAATGAGCAAGCAAAATAAACAAGCAAACACCCACACACACACACTTCACAATTGCGTTTTAGCTGCCATAGACACATTCATATGCAATTATGTCTGATTTATGATTACTTCCGAATTTGCTTCAAATTCAGTGAGTTGAGATCCCTCTCCGTTGTTTAAATACGTAAATATTTATGAATAAATGTTTATAGTCATTTATTGCATTCCTGCAGATGATATTTTAGGGAGATGCTTCTAATACCATTAAACGTATACCATATTCCTGACCCGGAAAGTTAGTCATGGCAAATATCACATTCTCTTTAAACAGCAGTAAATGCCTTACTTGTCTAAAATAAAATAAAAACGAGACAGTCGGTCTAAATTATTATTTCTATTTTGAAATATTTCGGATTTTTATAATTATCTTTTGTGCTATCTGTCCAATTTGGGAGTAATCGATTTACGGGATTTGCGGGACGTGGAAAACTGATCTTTAGAGGAGGTGACCAGTTAGCTATCTTTCAAATTTGGGACCTGTGCGCTTAAAACTGTAGGAGATACACAATTTCGCGATTCGTGAGGGCGGCTGGGGCTGTTCTAGTAGGTGTGGCGCGGGGTGTCAAGGGCGGAAACTTGGACATAGCATATGAAAATACTGAATCCGCTTTAAAGCGATTTTGATTTCATTTCAACTAGAAGGTTATTGGCTTATCGATATATACCAAATACCAGCTAGATAATATCGGAGTAAAGTTTCGTATAACTATGCAAAAGTGATGGGCAAACTTTTAACTCTTTTTCCACTTTAGCTTTATAATTACCGTACGACTAAAATGTTATGTACACTGCTTAACTCATTTAATAAGCCACTAAACAAACAGGCAACTTATCAACAAACTATACACACATATCTGCCAAAAAATACCGACTCCAACACGCTTACAAAAGTTTTTAAAGCTCAAACAGCAAGTTTCATCTAGACGTTTCCATCTACCATGGCTTATAGGCTAAGCAGACTGCTTATCAGCTCTAAAAAGTTTCCCAGCCCACACAACTTTGTTTGCGGTGTTGACCAAAAGTTGTCACGCAATTTTTTATCGTCGCATTGGCTTGAACAATATACAAAAACAAAGGCCTAAGCATACCCTAACCTTCCCAACAAAGGGTCTACACAGTTAAGGCCAGTTCGGGTCGCATATACGCATATAATAGTATATGCATGTGGTCTAGAATAGTTTAAAGACTGTTGCTTACCTTCGACTAAGCTGCAAAAATTTGCTTGGGTTTTGGCTCTGTGTCGCCAGGTGTTTAGCTACACACAGTCACTTAGTTCACGTGTGTTGTCACCGCCGGTAAGTATGCAATACTTTTACTTTTCCGTACTGTGCCTTGCTGTGTGCGAGACACGCCCCTGCAAACCACAGAAAAGCTGCTTAAAAACACAAACAAAAACATTTGCAAAAAGTAAAGTTTTGTTGTTTTTCTGTGCCATGTCGAAAAATATTTTACACCTTTACACAAGGGTACAATCTACGGAGACTTTTAACTACCGTCCTGACGCAGTCCTTATCTGGGCATCCAAAAGGGCATCCCAAAGCACAAGCAACAAGGTAAACATTTTGAGGTAATTAAGAAAAATTACCTCTTTAAAAAAAAAAGAAAAAAAAGTTTAAATAAAAAACAAAACAAAAACGAAAACAACAACAACAACAACAAGAAGGGCAGGGGCGACGGCAGCCATAAAGTAGCTTTAGCCAAATACAAGCAAACCTAAGGACAGGCAGATAATCGGACGGATACGTTGGCACGCCCATAGCAACAGTATTGTGAAGCGGCCACTGTGCAGCTGCCTGCCCATACCCAATCCAACAGCTCCATGACTAGCCGTCTCTCTCCATTTCTTGCGGCTGGGGGTTTTAACTTTAAATTAGCAGGAAAGTGAAAAGTGTTGTCGGTTGGCTTTTAAAATGTTTTGCGGTGTATTCCATTTATCAAAAAGGATATCTTGTAGTCAACCCCATGCACACCTTGCCCAACTGTCATTTGTCAGTGCTGTTCTTTGCTTTGGCGTTGACTACTCATAAAATAATGCAAAAATATAAAATATCTTGCTGCTTTTCAGAACTTTTTTATTTGTTGTTTAGATAGTCATATTACTGGAATTTATGGAGTGTGGCTTTTATGCCATTTTGCTGCTCTCTATTAAAAGTCAAACAGTTTGCGCATTTCTTTACTTTTGAGAGGTAAAATTCTTATTCTATTAATAAACATATTTATTGGCAGGTAACCCTTAATTAAACTTCTTCGTGAAGTAAGTTCTTTCGTGTACTAAGTTTGTCCATATCAGAAAAGACATAAATTAATATAAAATATAAACATTCTTTATGGGCATCATCGAAATGTATGAACAAACCAATTTACACGTGTATAGTATTTTATTTGTTTTTAGGGTTTTGTTGATACTGGGGGCAGTTGGGGGAAGGTATCCAAAATCTGAATTATTTAAAATCTTCGTATGCATTACGCGAACATATTGAAACAAATTTGGCGGCTTTAGCGTTTATAGTTTAGCAGTTATGCCTAAAACCAATTAAGACGGACAGACAGACGGACATTAATCGACTCGGCTAGTGATGTTGATCAAGAATATATATAGTTTATAGGGTTGCAGACGCTTCCTTCTGCCTGTTACATACATTTGCACAAAACCATTATACCCTTTTTTATCCATTTTCAATGGGTTCAGGGTATCAACAGAAAGAGAAATTATTGTTTTTGAAAACGCCGTGTAATTTCAGACTTTTTGGAATCGTGTTTTGTTGATATAAGTGCGAAAAATGTGCAAATATCAAGATTATCAAAACTATAAAAAGAATGCCGGCTAACCTTTTAACCTCTGTTAAATAGTCTTAACTAATCAGATTAGCAATTATTGGAAATTTACAACACTGATCCGTTAACGCAATAAGCATTAAAACACCAGAGGGACCGGGCCACACGACGTGCCACTCACCCATCCGGAGCCACTCACATGTCACTGCTCATGAAAGAGAGACAAGACGTTTACCGCTTTTTTTGACGCTGGGCTGCCTGCGCTTCGTATGCTAATAAAATCAAAACTGATTACCACATCATCTTCAACGAGCGTGGCGCTTCGTAGCAGCACAGTGTCGAAGCATGCATATCGTATTACTCATACGCCATGTTATACAATTTACTTACAACGAGAGGAACGAGCTGACTGCTGACTGCTCCAGCACGGGCACGGAAGCATGACGACAAGTAGGTGGCAGCCATTTAGGGCACGCAAGTAGGAATGTGAGTGATGGGTTAGTGTGTGCGTGGCTGGCTGGGTGTCTGTGTGAGTGCTCACAATGGCAGCAAAATCGAAATAACAAGAAAGGAGACAGCAAAAACAATTAATTGAGTGGGTCTGTGTACGTGTCGCTCCATGGCAGAGTGCAACTACGCCAGCGAAAGATAAAACGCTTTGCAATAGCGCTATAATTTAATCAAATTTGTCACGCTTGCAATTGAGCGAGTCCCGGCAGCCACAGCCACAGGCACAGGTGCACTCCCCGATAGAAACGCACAAGAAAATCGCAATTGTTGTCGCAACGCTTTCGCCTGAGCAACTTATGAATGGGCTCTGGATGTCAGGAATCTACATTCATGGCGTTTTGGGGTGTTCAAGTCTATCGAAAAGTGACTCGGCCAGGTGGCTTGCTTAGCATTTCGCGTACATAAATTCAATTTTAAATGCGTTTAGCGTGCATAAAATATCTTTGGGCAACAGAGTCTTGTTCTCGCCACCCTCTGTCCCTGCCGTTACTGAATTTATTTTTCAACGGCTATTGTTTTTTTTTTTGTCATTGACCATTGGTCATGATTTTCAGTGGAGCTTAGCAAATGTGCAACAGACCTTTGATACCCTACAAGTGCCGTTACCAAAGGCCATGGACAAACAAACAACGTTCGAGCAGAAATGTGACTGAATAAAGGGGTTTGCGAACAGTCGGCCTGGGGGCAAGTCGGGGACAGCAACTAGGGTGAAAATAGACCCAATAGCAAAACATGCAACATGGGGTGGTGCATATTCAGTCAGCCTCAATGGCATTACTGGTCCCCGAGTTTTGGAATGTGGAATTTATCGATGCAAATAAAAATACATAATGAGCTTTTTGACCACATAATAAACTTGCAGGCATAATTTTGTAAATTATTGATAATATTGGTTAGACAAAAGAGCTGTTCGATACGGCTAAGTAGTTCAAAGGCCATTTATGTTTTTAAATTAATTTTGTTTTCCAATATCAAAACAAAGTAAAAGGCTGGTTAATTGTTAGGCATTGAAATTAAATTGGAACCCAATTGAATAAAACGAGTTGGAAGCCAATCGCCTATATAACCTTGCTGGCGCATTTTTCACTAAAGGAAATATGCCCGAAAAGGCATATAAATTGTTATATCCCTTACCCATGAAAAATGGGTGAAAAGGTTAAGGTATGTAACTGTTATTAAGGGTCGATTAAGTTGGCGTTTTAAATCCCAATTTCCATTTTCATTTAAAGCTTTAGTATTTACCGGTATGCACTTGCATAGAAGTTTTTAATGTACGGTCACTCCGTTTATGGTTTCCATTTAATTAATCTTCATGCATGAACTTTTAAATGTTAAACAGATACTTTCGCGCTGGACTCCGCATAATTTTATAATTATCAAATTATAATCGCTTTGTGCATAAGAATAAAAGAATTTTAATGCATTTATTTTGCGCTTAACGGTGTCTTTAACTCTTAGTTATGCCATATTTGGTACTGATATATTTTTCAAAATCAAAATATCCGATTTATGTATACGTCTACATCGATATATGTACGGGCGGAATAGCGTCTTTGTTGTCTGTTTGAGCCAGTATCGGAAGGCAACATTCAACGTGTCAGCATCAAGCGACTATTGATTGCAGCGTTAAACATTTTATCAACTGAAATACACAAAACTAGAAAAAAGTAATGTATTTTTAAAAAAATCATATAAGCGGAAAGGTAACAAAACGAATCATCAGCTCGACTGTATGGGTTATGGCACCTTCTATTTTTATACTCTTGCAGAGAATACTGAATTTTCATCGAGAAATGTGTTACGCATAAATCTGTTTCGTACTTATATAAAAGCGCTTTTGATGCAGTTTTATCGAAATATAAAAATATTTTTAATTGTATAGCTGAATTATATTTCCACATTTTGATCAAATTTAACAAATATCGAATTTAATATATTCAAAAGGAAAAAAGATAATAACCCAAATCAGACTCGTAACAATCAGTGGATAACTTTTTGTGGGTATATCGAAAATCTGTTATGTATTTTCGAGGGAATTTTATCTTCGGCATTCCGACGGTATCTCGTTCTTGTTTTGGATACAACAGTCGATGTAAACGCGCTGTCCCCCCTCTGTCCCCGAGGTGTCTTTGCTTGCAAGTGCTTGTGCGTTCGTCAGAGAGTTCGGCGGGGGTCACGATTGGTGTTTGCGATGCTAGTTGGCAGTTGACAGGTGCATCCGGCTGTGTGTTTACGTCCGGACCAGGGCGGTACAGGCGGCGTCGATTTTGCCCGCGCTGAAATAGCAAAATATTTCGCTTAGATTGTAAAATTGATTGAAAAATATCGATTCACTAGTTTTAAACTTAAACATTTTTTGGCATCTCTAAATTTTTACATGCTTGCGATAAGATATTTAAACTAAAAGTTGTGATATAAAATCATTTATTGATTACTTTAAAATACGTCTTTTTTTTGCAGGCAATAAAAGGAATAATGCTTAAGTTGTTCGCATTGCAAATAGTAACGATATGTCTATTATTAACGAACGTTAATTCAGGTGTGCCAATTGGTAAGTTCTGGTTTATAGCAAAATATTCGGTGTAGGAAAAGCCTGCTCCAGGTTCCATCGTCCTCTCGCGAGTTCTTAATGTTTTTTCATGTCCATTTTGACAATTAATTAACGGTGCTTTAGGAACTGGTGGACCTTCGCTCATATACGAGAACAAAGACGCTCTGCTGACATGCGTTGTCTCTGAAAACGCTGCCAATAACACTGTGATATGGAAGAAGGGTGACGAAATTTTAACGGCTGGGACGGTGCGGGTAACAAAGGATTATCGAGTCAGAGTTTTGCACGATGAAAGTAAGTAAAGCTCGAAATATAAACTGTAAGGTTTTAAGCAAGTGGATCACTTCCACACAGATCCGAAGGGAAGTAATTTGGAAATGGGAGGAGAGGTTTGGGTGTTACTGATTAAGGCATTAAAGGCAAACGATTCGGGCGCTTACACTTGCGAGTTAAACTCTGATCCTGTATTGCGCAGCATTCACATACTGACAGGTAAGTTGTCTAGTCCACTAGAATGTCAAAACCATATTAAATCCAAATTAGTTAAGGAGCTTCCAACTTCAACGGACTCTCAGACCAACAGCACCGATGCTTTTACCGCTGAATCAAGTGATGTATTCCTTTTGCCACCGCCCCTTAATGCGCAAGACAACCGCAGCTTTTGGCGCCCGAGTCAGTCCCCGCCGCAGTTAACCCATGATTTTACCGAGTGCTGCGAGCGATCAAATGTCTCCGTGCAGTGCATGGGCTTTTGCAACGTTCACAATATTTTAGACGGTACTACGGGCATCGATCCCGAGGCCTGCGAAAAGGATTTTCCGAGCATAGTCAGATGCATGGCCGATGGCCGCAATCATGTCCCATGCTGTGTGGAAAAGCAAATACCTGATCTGTGTCAGGATATGTGCCGCGGTGAATACACACCCTTTACCGACAAGCTAAAGACGCGGGTCTCGTGCGTGCAGCACACCTTAGGTGGGCTTCAGTGCATTCTCAAGGGCATACAGTTGATACCCAGCACGCCCACCCTGGTTTCGATCGACAATGTGCGCGAGACTAGCGTTAATATCAGCTGGGCACCACCGCAAAAGCTGTCTGATCAGGTCTCCCACTATACTGTGAACCTCACAGTATTGCATAGCTTCGATGAGGATGAGCTGAGCGGTGAGGTTAAACACCAAATACACGATGCTTTCGGTAACGAACAGACACGGGAACCGGAGGAAGTTATGTTGTTCAATGTTCCTGCCAATCGAACGTTTCTCACACTCAACACGCTTACCCCGCTGACTATGTACGCTGTAACAATAATGGCGGTAAACGAGTACGGATCAAGTTTGCCCAATGAGCGGCTTCGTTTCTTCACGCACACTAGCGCTTCGGTGGCTGAGTCGCAGGCGGGGAGCACGGACAAGGAGGTGATGCCTACATTGCCGGACATACGAAGTTGTTGTGAATCGAGTGGAATGACGCATCGCTTGTGCATGGATAAGATGTGCGATCCGCGAAAGACGGACCTGGCTACCCTACCTGACCTAATGGTTTGTGCGCCTTGGTCGAATATCACCTTTACGTGCTTGGCCAATAACATTGACCATACACCCTGCTGTCGTGCCCGTGGAATACCATCAGCTTGTTTCCCCATATGTGCTGGAAAGCTGAGCTCCCTGGACTTTAGTTTGTTTAAGTAAGTGAAGAAGTGCAAGTGGCCCGATCTAGGTTTTGAATACGTTTAATGAGTTTTGTTTTCCTTTCATACGTCAGATGCTTGCGATTCATGTCCGAGTACAGCAGCTGCCTATTTCAGGGCTATGGTGTTTTAGCCGATCCTCCATCTAAGCTGCGAACAGTTGCAAAAACGGATAATTTTGTCATTTTGGATTGGAATAATCCCAAGCGTCTCGGCGACACCGTGAACACATTTCACGTTAAGTTTCGCCGACTTGGCGTTGGCGATGACTATCTGACAGTAGAAAAGGCATGTATAATAATATGTGGCTACTTGCCAGATTGGTTGGTTAATTTAATTAACTTTGCAGCGGCAACCGCCACTCATCTTGGAAGGCTTAGAGCCGGACATATATTACGAGTTCTATGTGGTATCAATTAATGCCTACGGAAAAAGCGAGCCATCTCCACGCCTGATTACCCGAACATTGCCCGCTGAGCTGTCCGCAGCTCCCGCAACCAAATACAATATGTCGACGTGTTGCAAGGCTTCAGGCCTGCTGCCACAATGCGCTCCTCTCTGTTCGTACAACATACGCCTGTCGGACATTGAAAGTCTCGGTCCGGCATGTCGTGCCCAAATGCGTGAGTAGCATCTAAGCCCACTTTTAATGACACCCACACATACATATGTATGTACGTATAAAGCACTAATTAGTACCGGTCCAGGGGACTGATTAATCAACTAGCAATGGATGGTAATCCTTCTCGAATTTCCATGACTTTAATGGATTCGCTTGAAATGTGCTTTTGATAGAGTTCATCGGAGGACCTTTTTTTAATTGATTTTTTTTTTTGAGTAGTAGAACCAGTAAAAGTAGAACAAAAATTAAATTTCTAAACTTATTTATTATACATTTCGGGTTAGTTTGAACAAAAGCGCATTAATTTCAAATCAAGTTAACAGAAAATAGTTTATATTTTACCAATTTTTTAAATAGAATTGGCAAAAGCACCCTTCTTTTGATAAAGTGAATATACCCCGTACCCAGCTCGGAACGGCCATCCCATACATGTAGCTTCTTGTTTCCAATTATATTCAACATTGCATAGACCTCCTGGGCATTTAAGCCCTATTCAATGGCTGTTCTGGGCTACGCGGTTTTCTGTAAACTCAACTGGGCACATTTCAACCCGTTTCTCATCACTGTCACAAAAGCGAGAATGAACCGTTTGCTTCGGGATATCGAATATTAAATACTCTTGAGGACGTTCGAAATATCTCAATTGCATTATACTCAGCCTATCTTGTACTTTTGCAGTTCTTCTATTAGCAAGTGTCCGTTGTCGGTAACATGAGAGTGGCAAAATTATCACTTTGGCTTGCTTTAATTTAAATTTGCGAAGCCAAAGCGATAAAACGAGTTCATTTGTGTTACAAACCAGCATTGCACACATTACAAAATATTTAAGCGGCAACAAGAGTCTATTGCATCTTCCCATCAGTCGAATAATACGGCCTCGTATTATGGGTCATATTTCACAGACTGCCTTCGGGATCATACATCATAGTTTTCAAAAAAGAGATTTGATAAAACGAATTACTCGGTTCGAATTGCAACATTTTCTGAATAGAATAATTAAGATCCAGTAGACTATCTTGACTTCAGGACAGAGTGTAGAAGAATAAGTCGAAGTGGATTGATACAGGTACAAAATGCATTTCTAAAATTAACCTTTTGAGTTATATTTCTTAGATACTATGAAATCTAGTTAAAAAGGCATATTTTGTAAAGTAGAAAAGGCCTTGATGAAATCATATATAAGCTTTAATAGCAGTTTTTTTTTCCGATTCATATAGGGAACAGTAGTTAACATTTCAAATTTGGAAGCTCCATCTCTAAAACTAGGGGCTAAAACTAGTAGGCGTGGTCGGCAAATAAAGGTCGCAATCTTTGAGGGAAGTTACCAGCAAATTAGATTTAAAATTCGGTGACTTCAGCTTCAAAATTGTGAAAATTTGTTATTGATTTGCCAAGCCCACAGCGGGCGGGCATATATCACAAGTCTCTAGCTTCAATAGCGGCAAAAAAATTGCATTCACACAGACATTAACTTCGTGAATGATAGCAATTAGCATGCAATGTCGAGAAGTTAAGTAGTTAAACCATGTGAGCACAAAATCTATGATTTCATCGTCAAAATTGAGGGATTACATTTATAACGGGTCCATGCCAAAATGTGCAACCTCATTATTTATGCGTATCCGATGTAAATGTGTCTCTAATTAACCCCTCTTTGGATATTCTTAGCAATTCTGGCACGCTGTGCAGCTGGTGGACGTGACCACAGCCCTTGTTGCAGCAGACGCAGTGTTATAAACGCATGCATGCCCCTTTGCCGCGGCGTCATGCCACTTGCGTTGACCACTAAACCGACAACAGCAACAGCAACAGGAACAGCGACAGCAGGAGCAACAAACGGCGGCATATCACGCTCATCTACATTTGCGAGCAATGTGCCCGATTGTTTATCATACGCTGGCAACATTCTGCAGTGCTTTGAGGAAGGTGAGTTTAGTTGCTATGGTGTCCATCAGGGTTGGGTATCGGTCTGTCTGTGTGGCAGGTTTGCCTGTGTTATTGTCTGTCTTGTGTTGTTGTTGTTAAATGGTGTGTCTATGCATGCTATGCCGGCAGATGCACTGTTGCACCCCATTGTGTGTGTGCTAAATTAAGTATTTGATCAATGCGTTCGCTTAACCCACAAATTGCCAGACAAAACCAATATTGGTCAATTAAATTTGCGTTGCAAAATCAGCTTTTCACCAATTTCTCCGCTTTGCAGGCACAAATAATATACCAGGACCACCGGAAGATGTGCATGTGACATCAGTAACTAGCAGGAGCATCAGTCTGGCATGGACACCACCCAATGTGGACACCACATCTGCCACACCCACACCCACAGACATGACGACCGGCGATGAGCTGGCAGCTGCAGCAGACGCTGTGCCTGCTGATGTTGCAACCGTCGTCGAAAAGCAGTCGTCGCAATCTTCAAGTGCGGCCGATACTGCTAATGATGCTAATGAAGCCATTGAATTTGTTGTTCAATATGGCCGAGTCAATAACATGACCATGTACGAGACTGTTGCCAAATTGGAAAATGTGAGTACAAGTTTAAATAGTGGTATACAAAATTTTAACTTAATACACTCAGGGAAACTACTAAGAAATTTGTACTTTGATGACATTTTTTATGATTCAAAATTCCTTTCAATCTAGGAATTGCTCAACTCTTATTTAAAGTACGAAAATTCAATAATTTTGTTCTCATTTATGCAACATTAGCGGTCGATTATGAAATCAAGAATCATAATTAACAGATAATTAAATGAGCTATTGATTTATTTTATTAAGTGCAAAGAGACCACAAAATTTATAATATAACTGATGTACTGTCACAGTTTCATATATTTATATATACATTTATATACATATACATACACACTTTGTGGACTTGGTGCTGGTTACGAAATATTCGACAATTTTGTTAGCCATCCAGATATATTCAGGCACGTGCTGGGCCATAGCTTAAACTGCGTACAAAGTTTCGACTACAGATTGAAGGGCTGCTGTGGCCTCATAACTGTCGTATGGATCAAAAACGTGACCATAAACTAGCCAAAATAGTTTCGAACCCAAACAGACAAACGAAAACCCAAGCTGGCTTAATATACATATAAATTGCCGTTGGCATTGTTGCAGCTATTGACTGTTGTTGTCACACATCAAAGCGCAGCAGCACCACCTGCGCCTGCAGCATCAGCCATGGCCATCAGCAGAGTTATTGGCCTCAAAAACTTGCAAATGCTAAAAAATGCAAAAACAACTGGCAAATGTTTGTCGCGTGTCATTGTTGTTGTTGTGGTTTCTGTTGCTGTTGTTGCTGTTGCTGTTGTTGTTGCTGTTGATGCGCGCAAAATGTTTTCAATGTGGGCAGGCCCCAATGGCAGCCTGTCGACGGCGACCTGCCCATGGTGCCAGTATTCAGCACTAGACACCAATCGAATCGATATTGAAGAAGCGCTTAACAGCGTGCGGCTGCTGTCAGCATTAGTTTTTGCCAACATTTTTTTTCTCCGTTCTCCGTTCAAAATTCATTCGCCTGTTCACTTTGGTTTTGTTGGCCTGGTCAAGCGAACGCAGCTGTTGCGGAGCTGTTGGCTTAGCCTCTTTTATTTAACTTATTTTTTATTTTTCGACCGCGTGGTGTCAATTGGTTTAAATGCGCCCCGGTGCATCGGCTTCAGACTTTTCGGCTGCTAGCGAAGCATTTTTTTTATCATCGCATATATATACAGATATATAAATGCGCATTTTTGTTGCTTTATCTGTAACTTTTGTTGAGGTCATGAGTATCAATGGCACGTTGAGTTAGCATCTGACCTCGGGTGTTGCCGTAATTATTAAGTTAATTGCTTTAAAACGTGGAATGGATATCGTTAGCTAAGCAATTTACTTAATTTAATTTAATTTAATTTAAGATGAAAAACAACGTTAACGTTGTGCTTAGATTACTGAATAATCACCGGGTTTAATTTCTGTGAAATCATACGTCGTAATCAAGTTTGTATTATAAAATGAAACTATAATTTGAAGAATATCATTTGCTTGGAAATGTGAAGTTGGAACACGGCCAATTGGACTTTATGGGCAGAGCACATAGCAACGGGTTATACTCAGCGCATCCAAGTTAGCGTTAGCCCCAGGGTGCTTTGGACCCTTCCACTCCATTTTGTAGCTGTGCCCTATTTAATCAGTGCCAATAATTTGAAAATTTGTATTCAATGGCAGTGTGCCGCTGAATCGTGCTGTTTGAGTTCAATTTCTGGACATCAGTTGTCCGGAATGGCACTATAAGAGTTACCATGGCTGATATGCCAATGGTGACTGATGTTGGGTTGAATAGCGAACTTGATTTCTGCGAACTTAACTTTGCCGAAGATTTTTACGGCCGCTGTAAGTTGACAAAAACATGTGACTTTTACTTCAGTTTGTTGTCAAATGCGCCGTAAATAATGGTCATAAAAACTTTTTAATATGCGTAAAAGTCAAAAATTATAAAAGTCCTGGCCAAACTACAGCTTACCAATTAAATACATTTAAATTTCTATGCAGTTTCCCCTTAGGGCTGTAAGTTTCCGGATGCTGGGCTTAAATATCGTAACGTCAACTGTGCTTTAAATTTGATTATTTGGAGAAGGGGAAAATGAGCACCATGGGACGTAGTTTTATAGCTGAAAAGTCTTTAGTCCTTTAGCAGCACTATGCCCTTTGAATATTTATTTCTTTAAACAGTTGGTCTTCTGTTTCGGCGGGTGCTTCTTCGCCTCACCTATTGGCCAACAGCGCACGTACTTGTGGCCCTATTAATTATTCATTTTGACATGGTTCGCTTGCCTAGCCACATCACGCCACTTGCAGTAGAATGCGACAAAGGGCTATCGGAAGATACAATAAGTAGCCTCAAAATGTGACTCTACTGTCATGTAGCTATTAGTAAATTTTTCTATTCAGAGAGTCTCCAATGGACCTCCCATCGGAACGAGCAAAATGAAAATTACATTTGAGTGAACTATTTTATTTTTTTCAAGAAATCGTAAACAAATTTTAAGCGTCACAAAATCAAAAGTCGACATTCAAGTGTATAAATATATATTTCACCTCCGGCAGCTCAAAGAGAACCTTTTTTTGTTAGATTACATTATTAAATATTTTTACAAGTTGAATTTATATTACATTACAGTTTTCATTGCCTTCTCTTTATATTGCATTTACTTTTCGTTTAAACAATAAAGCTATAAAATGATAATAAATGGAAAGCATAGCCCGAGTTTAGTTTTAGTGTTCTCTTTATAGACCTTAAAGCCGTCGCTATTTACGATCACATAGAAAGCCAAGCATATATATTTTTCTTATTGCTAAATCAGAAAAATATATCAAGCGTCGCTTAGAAGTAATTTATTTCGAAATTACAATATAAGCCCATTTTTTAGGAAAAGGTTCATTTTTCTGTGTATAATAAATCAGCAAGGCCAACAAATATACATATATCCCATGTTATTGTTCGGTTCCTCAACTCAGTTCGATAGTAGGTCATTGATGCTTAAATTATGCTTTGCTTTTCGGTTCATTATCAATATACGTTACTTTAATGATGTTCGTTAAAATTAGCTAGTTGAGTGTCTGGGCTAATTTGACTTTTTGCCAAAATGTGAATGCCTCGGTACATTTGGCAAGTGAGAAATCGCTCGTGCATATATTGTGCCGAATTACCCTAACACATTACAGTTTACAATCAGAAAAAGCAACCAATGCAAAACGGGTCAAAAGCTATTCAAGCCGTAAATAAAAGAAGCTTCAGAATGAATTTACAGACACATGAGATGTGAGGTAACTAATTTAATATAGCGTAGCGGATTTCAAGGGTTTTCATCATAGAATTTTATAGTATTAATGTGTATTTTGATTTACGACAGCATGTGAAGATAACTGATAGTTTAGTGGGCCGTCCATCGTCGTGCAGCTGACGCACTCTATTAGATGGTGCTCGTAATTATTGGGCTGCTTCCAGCTGTTCGTTCGCTAATGCACAGAACCCAAAAAGGCCACAAGCTGTAGCCGCAGATTAGCTAACGATTTTAATTTGGGTCGAACGACAATGCATTGCATTGCGTAGAATATCAAGAGCTGTGCGATACTGCTGTCAATTTTGGCGATGACTTTTGAAACAATCTGACGCCAAATTGCGAACGACAATGGCAATGCCATCGCGTTGCCAGCTGCGTTAGCGTCGGCTGGCGGTGTCATTTTGTGGCTAAATACCACAAATTGCGCTACTTTGTAGCAATTACAAAAAGTACTAAACATGACAACATGTCTCTTAGCGAAATCAAGCCAAACCGCAGCCGCAAAATGCACTGTAAACATTATTTGGCTCATTGTGTGTCTCATAAATGCATCGTTTTCATACACTATTCCTGAGGGGCAAAATAGTATTTAGATTAATGCAGTATCTGGTTAAGCCATTTGTCTGTCAGTTCATCTGCCCTATAAAGGCTACTACCCTGGGGACACATAACACATGATATACTGTATAAAGGACATTTGTATTCCTCATGGGCAGCAGCAAAATTGATTGCGATTTTACATTCTATTCTGATGTATACCATAAGTAAATTAATTTTATTTTGAACTTTGAATTTATTACTAATTATTTATAGAAGTGATGAGATTGCTCCTTGAAAAGGTTTGAAAATTTAAATGCATTAAATAACAAGTACTAGAACAGGGCATCTGTTATTCGAGCAATCTCGACTCTCGAGCATTCGCATTTGTTTGTATGCTTTTGTACAGCTACGTAATTTTACTCGTAGGAATTGACCACCAACGAGACCAGCGTCGATTTGACTAGTTTGGAAGAAAATGCCTTATACCGCATTATGGTTGTGGCACGTGGAAAATTTGGCACATCGCTGCCGGCATCAATGCTGCTGATCAATACAACTAGCTCCGGCGAAAATGGTAAGTCATTGAAGTGTTTGCATTTGGGGTCGACTCGAACTTGGACTGTCAATGTCGACAGACATGCTTGGCCAGTTTGGGCAGACCAGTTATCATGTAACATATACTGATTGATAGTTTATTGCATCGACTTCTGTCCTTGCAGCACAATATCCAAATGATACATGGGGCGCGCCCTCGCCACCTCATTCACTGACCGTGCTTACGCACAGTGCGACCTGGATGCAGTTGACCTGGCAGCCGCCAGAGTATTCACATCCCCACGAGCGCATTACATACAGGTGAGCAAGGGATAACCAGGGCGTTTGAGTATTATGGGATACTAAGCCTGGCAATTATAGAGTCTACCACAAGACGACGAGCGCCGCTGACTTTACCAAAATTGAGACGAAATTAGCCTGGCTGCGCATGACAAATCTGAAGCCCAGCTCCCAACATGTACTCTATGTGGAGGCAGTTGGTGAGCGGGCCACTTCGCTGCCCTCGGAGACACTGGTGGCCTGGACGGACCCTGCGCTGCCTGCCTTTGTGGATGTAATTTGTTAAATTGTTAATTCGTTTATTTATGCTGTTGTAAAGATACAAATGAACCCCCCTCCCGACAGCCCCCAACAGTGCATCCGGCTGACAACATACCCGAGGGCGGGTCCATGACAATTCTGTGTCTGGCTCTCGGCAACCCAGCACCCACAATTTCGCTGTACGTGGGCGGACACTTGGTGCGTCAGGACACCTCCCGTCACATGGTGACGGTCATACACAATGTTTCTGCGGACATGGAGTACGTTTCGTGTTACGCGGACAATGGGTACGGTGTGCCCATGCAGGCCACCAGACGCGTCAATATTTGCTGTAAGTTTCGTCCAAAGCGTGAGCGAGCAAAGTATTTACCGAGATTGGCCATTTTCAACAGATCCGCCCAAAATTCAAGCGGCTGGCATAACGGTCGCCTCTGTCGGGGACGAGGTGGAGTTGCGTTGCACAGTGGACTCAAAACCGACGCCAAAGACCATTTTCTGGCGCGATCACGATGGGCGCGTGCCGGTGCCACAGGGTGGCAACTACTTTGTGTCCGTTACGAATGTCTCTACGATTTATACAATGTCGCTTCGCATCAGTAAGCTTCAAGCTAAAGATGTGGGCGACTATTTCTGCCATGCAGAAAATCCATTCGGCTCATCTACGACGCCGGTATCGGTGCGTATACGTAATACTCTCAGCCTAAACCGTAATGTATCACAATGCTGCGCCGAGCAAAATGTATCGCTAACGTGTCGGGATGCCTGCACCTATTACGTCGACTTTGACGCAATCGCCAATAGACCGGAGTGTATCGTCGATTTTGATAAGTTGATGAAGTGCGCCGCCGATGGATCGGATCATCGATCTTGTTGTGCAGACGAGCAAGTGCCGCGAAAGTGCCTGAACTGGTGCCGTGGCGAGTCTGTGCGCTCAAAGGAAATCTGCAGTTTGCAGTACGCCCGGACTATCATTGGCTGCTTCGAGAAAAATCGTGATCGACTGCCCGGACCGCCAGAGAATATTGTAGTTAGTGTGATGTCCGACGACGAGGTGAACATTAAGTAAGTGGCTTAAAAGCGCAGCACAAAACAAACTTTCTTTTCATTTCGATTCATTTCATTTCATTTAAAGCTAACAAATATAATATCTTAACTATGTCCGGGCTAGCGACACGCTCCCTCACAGACCCCTAAACACTTTTTCATTGCTTCGCCGGAAGTGAACTCATCCATTTTGCTCACAAACCAATACATTCATTATGTGCCCATGTGCGGCTCATGTGTGCGAGAAGTCGCCAGCCCGTGCGTGGCTGCTGCTGACTGCACTAATAGACCGCAAAATCCATTAAAGCTGAGATTTTTATCTCACTTTAATACACTTAGTCAACGTCAAAGGTTTCGCACACAAGCTCGGATCGGTTCATGTGCACAACGGATGCTGAATGGGTGGTGCGCGATGGGTGGTGTTCGGTTGATGGTGGCTGGTGGATGGTGGATGGTGGATGTTGAATGGTGAATGGTGGGTTATGGGTGGTGGTCCAGCATGCTAGTCCGCATTAAATTTATTAAAATTCCAGACAAGTTTTGCGCCTGCAACAATATTACCACTCATAATATGGCGCCGTGCACACGGTCTGAAAACTATTTCATTACAGATGGGATGCCCCAACAAAGAATCCAAATGCCGTCGACGGCTATAGAATATATTACCATGAGGCCGCCGTACTGCCGCCATCGTCGGCGGCCCAGCCAAACGAATCTTCGATGGAGTCTGGCCTGGATACAGTTGCCTCCATGAATAATGCAACAAGTATAGGCAACATCCACAACGGAATGGCAGCCGCGCTCGAGATTCAACGCATCGACGTAAAGGACACAACAATAAGCATTAATGGGCTGAAGAAGGACGTGCTGTATGAGCTGGTGGTAAAGGCTGGCAATACATACGGTGGGTGAACTTTAGTACGAAGCCGACTGTTTGTTGTGTGCCTAGGCTAAATTTGCAGAGTTGTCTCTTCAGGTGCCAGTGTACTTACCGATCCGATTAGGTTCACATTGGGCGAGCAGCATGTGACCTCGGCCAACAGTGGCTATTCGAGTGCTGTTGGCACTATCAGCGGCATTGTGGCAAGCATTTTGGCCATACTCTTAGCGGCAGCCGCCATTGTGTTCTATCGGCGGCACCGCTCCCACCATGGCAAAGGTGGCAATGGCAATGTGGCGTTCGAGAATCCAACATATACCCGAGGGCTGGAGCAGGTGCAGGTGTGTATTATATCTCTTAAGTATAGCTATAATCCTTCCAAAAGCCAGCCGCAAAGATTGTAATGCGTTATTGTTTCATATACTTACTTATTTACGCCTATGCTATAACTGAAATGTGTCTCTTTCTCCTTTTGTGGCTTTCAATTGAAATACACATAAATACATATACACCCACACACATACACACAAAAGTTACCCACTGTGACATCGGCTATCACAACACAAAATGGAAACAATCACACGCATGGCAGCAGCACCGGCAGCGGTGTCGCCACACAGAATGGCGGCAACCGCCACAATCACAATGGCATTGCAGCCACAATGACGACATCCACGACAACGGACGCGTCGCCAGATACGGGGACCACGGCCAACAGCAGCAGGCATCAGCAACAGCATAATCAGCATCAGCAGCAGCGAAATAGCCATCGCGGTCTTACAGATGCGGCGCATCATTTTCACAACCCGCTTAGTAACACGCAGTGCAATGAAGTAAATCCCTCAATTTATGAAGAGCTCAAACTTGGCCAAGAAGGTGCTGGATTTAAGAAACTTGTGCCATAAATGACAAATGTGCACAACGCCTACAAGAACCGAAACGCCAACATCTCAAGTTTAGCTAGTTAACTTACATATGTGTATATAGATATACAGACGCGTACATATGTAGATATGTATTTACATACTTACATTCGTTCATATTATGTAGACGTACAATCGCAGAATGTAGACATAGGCCGTGTAAACAGCGCTAAGCGCATCCAGAATCAAACACAGATACGCACAGAACAGATAGATACACACATACTGACACATACACGCCACAACGACATCTTTACGGAATGCATTGCGAGAAATACTTGGGTAATGTTGTGTAATATTGTGTAGAAAAATGAAATGCTAAGATTTGGGTAGTGTGAAGTAATAAAGTTGTAGTATGTAACTGTGATTGAAAATTATGTAAAATAAAATTAATTGGTAACAGAACTTATGTAAGCGCCGATATTGTTTTTAAACCTAACGCTGCTTAATCCAAAATAATTAATGTAAGAACTTAGCCGCTGTTTTTGTTCAGTGCTATCTGAAGTAAACAGCGAATATTACAATCTAATAATATTAAGAATCATAATAAAAATAATCATATATATGCTGGTTCATGATGCAAAATTGGCTCCGATTATTGCTACCGCAATACAAAGTTTGTCATGTGTACCACCTAGAAAATCACACACTAGTGTCCTTGCTTTATTATTTCTGAGCTTGCTGTAGTCGAGGACAGACCTTATTCAGAGTTGCGTTAGGGCCACATTGAACTTATGTAAATTTCTTTTTTATTAAAATAAGCTTGTAGACATGATAAGACATAATGCGCTATGATCTCTTACTGATATGGATCACGCGCTCATAAAAAAGCGGGTAAGTAAATCAGTATCTATATACGACATGTGAATCTGGCTTGTCTTGGTTATGGAGATTGCCTTAATTTCGTTATGCATAACCAACCGGTGATGCTCCGGCCTCATCCACCCTTATCTGTGCACACAAACACAAACAGAGTTGGCTGTGAGATTCTAAATGGCAACGAGAAAGAGGCCATATACATACATATTCACATCCAATACCCCTTTGAAATGCTTTTGCTTACGGCTTTTATAGTCGCCCTCAATATGCTAGTAAGCAGTTGGAGCAGCTTCGACTTTGGCTCTTGGCCTCATCAAACACTGCTTTCTGCTTGGCTGTGCGCTTTTACACTTCCGTTTCCGTTTATAGAATGCTTGCACAGGGCAATAGCTCTGAATAAATGCCGCTTGAATTATGCAACACGCTTAAGTGCCAGTGAATGCATTCTTATATCTCTTGTATGCTCTCTTTCTGTTGGTCTTTATATTGTTTTGTGTTGATGTAACGTACAACTCTTTTGAATCGCTGATGAAAATATTGACAGTGGGAAGAACGCGTATCACATTTTATGGCACATATGTATGTACAATTTTAAGTTAAATAACACAGCACATTTTCTAATTTCCAGCAGTGTGGCATTTCTAAGAAAATGTGCAGTGAGCTAGGAATTTCTATATTTCTTAAATATTTCAATTGGTTTTGTGCAATGTCCGGATTGACTTTCGGTTTCTATCAAATAAACAAATAATCAATACGGTGAGCTATGCGTTCATATGAGTGATATATATCCCACAGCTTTAGTACCGCCTCCTCTAAATGCCCGCCACGCCCACTCCCACTAGTTTTTTGCTCAAGTCAAGAGCACCCGACTCGGAGATGCCCTGAAACGCTGGGAACCAATTGTTTTTGGATGCATTCCTATCATTTGTCATTGAATTGCAAAAAGGCAATAGGGAGATACAGCCTTGTGGCTTGTTAATACTATATTTAAGTGAAAACCAGTAAGGGTGCTCTAGACGAGAACGCCCGACTAGGAGATACACTGGACACAACTTCGAGCTTTCGTTACAAGCATTTAAACTAACTTTATTAAAACTATCTTCATACAACAACAAACACTGCTTGCGCGAAACGAAGTTATGTATAAACCAATTTGCAGGTCTGTAGTATTTATTGGTGGTGATTGGGGGGAGGTATCCAAAGGTATCAAAAATCTGCGTCTGATCAAAGCGCATATAACACATTAAATTTGTTGTCTCTAGCGCTTATAGCTTGCGAGATATGGTATGAAAACAAATGGTTGTTATAGATTTTTCTCGATTTTATTTATTAATGAAACAAAGCAAGTTATCGAAATAAACGATAAACATGTTCAGGGCAGACAAACAGACGGACAGATGGAGATGGCTATATTTACTCACCTCGTCGTTCTGATCAAGAATATATATACTTTATGGGGTCGGAGATGCTTTCTTCTGCCTGTTACATATGCACATTCGCACAAATATAGGAATGCGGTATATTCTAGTCCGTTACACCCGGCTAGAGCACTCCAAAGAGTGCGAATGGCGAATGGCGAATGTGTTACGTATTAAAGGAGGCACATTAACATTCCATGGATTATATGCATTAACGAGTTGATATCTTTAACGTTCATCTATTTTTCTGTCGACTTACATCGGCTCCTTTGTTGCTATCCTATTAAAAATTTCACTTTGGAATATACATATTTACCTTTAAAACTGTATTTAATCTATTGCCACTGGTTCTTTGTTATGAGTTAGGAAAGGTATTTTCCTTCATTAAACATAATTTTCGAAATTTAAAAATAAAAATATATATTTTGACATCTGACCTGTAGAACTTCACTATTATTGAAACATTTCTTTGATTGCTTTTAATTTGCCTTTCGTGGATACAGCATATAATTGTACTACAAAAGAAACATGCTAATAAATATAACTTTATTACTTACAGTAAAATACTTTCAGCGTATCATGGGTTTTTTTCGTAACCTTATTGCTAATAAAAAAAATTGTATGCGTCACGTAAGCCTAGATTGGAATAAGTTTTATTCTGCCATTCACAAAGAAAAAAAGAATGGAATATTAAAATGTTTATTGTATTATTATTTATTTCCGGTGACCTAACAATAAACTTAAATGAACTGCAAATTCTCCAATAATAATAATAAAAACACGTAGATATGCTGCGTGTCAAAGTACAATGGGTGAGTGTGAAGTCTGCCGCATTATTTGATGTTATCAAATTTTAATTGGAGTCGTTCGCTTTTTATTTTTATACGGATAACCCCGATAGTTTGGCCTTATTTGTTTTTATATTTTGTATAATTATTACAATTCCAATTGCCTTAATAAAAATTGTATATGTATTAACTTTTCACTGTTTTTCTGTTTCTTTTATGTGTGTTCTTGTTGCTCATTTCCGGGCCACCAAAACTCAACATTGTAATCCGTAGGCCTACGAATTTTAATTTTCGACGCGGGAACAGGCAATTTGTCGCCTGTCCCTGTCCGGCGAAGTTGGGAGAACAATCTCGCTGTCTGGCCGTCAGCCAAGTGGAGCAGCAGCGGCAGCACAAAGTCTGGGTCCAAGTGCGATTAACGGCATTGCGTGAGTTTTGCGTATTAGAGGACGCCGCGTAGCGCACATGTGTATGGGATATGTATATGTATATGTATATGCGCATAAATACTTTTACAAATTGCTATTAAACAATTTTGGCGTATTATCGGACTAACATTATAAGTAATAACAACTAACTTATTTTAATTACACAAGTATGTACATTGTGGTACGTGCGTTTGCTATGCAAACATTAAAATGTATTCATTGTTGGCTCTTTATTTTTGGCAGATTCGTTTGAGACAATGTCTTAGAGCTACCCTGGAAAACAAAGTGCACGCATTAATGTTAATAACAATGTTATACTTATAAGAGTAACGTCTTAACAAATGAAATTAATAAAAATGTTACACAAGCGTAATTAATGCATACGATACATGCTTTGCAGATACACAGATACAGATACATAAACATGTATACAAAATCTTTAACGCTTTGCACGACTCAAGATTTCAGGGTGGCTGACTCGATGGAAGGGGAAGGAGCTTATTTACTTGCGAACAAAATCAACGTGGAAAGCTGTTTCACCATGGCTGAACTTGGACGAAGAACAAGAACACTTTTTTTTTTTAATTAGCAGCAGAAAGAATATCTATCTCCAGGGTGTAGAGAATTAAATAATTCTATAGTTGACATTATTTTTTTTTTTCTGCTAAAGTCTGAATTTTAATATAAGAAACCGAATGCAAATGATATTTTGCTTAAATAATAGAAGAGTACTGACACAATAGTTGGTTAAAATATCTAGAAATATATATAACTTTTTTATCACAAACTTAATTCTATCGATTTGCTGTTTCAAATATATTCGTTTTTGTTTACAAATTCAGAAAAGTTTTTATACACGCTTCTAAACCTATGGATAGAGATCTATTTATAATTCATCAAGATTATTTAAAATCAGCCTTTCAACAGGCTCAAGAAGATTTATTAATATACATAGATTATGATGACAAAGGTGCCTGCTTATAATAATTTTTGCTTTCTGTGTGTGGCAGCCACTTCTCTTTGAGTATTACAATCTTGTACAAAGGCATTGGATTCTCAACAAGTGTGATGCTGTTTAATTAAATTAAACTTGCTTAAGCTGGTTAATGAGATATTACCCGCTGGTCGAGTATAAGCTCACCCAGCTAAAACCCTCAAGCACGAGTGAAGCTTAACGCATTTTAGCACAAGGCCAACAAGGCAGACATCGCTGAAAAATATGACACACTATTTCCGTTTTCCGTACGCTGACAATAATGGCAGACAATATTGCGAGGCTTATGCTTAAAGTGATTGCTTTTGCTGCCACGCAGCTCGGCCACTGACACTGCGGCAGCGGCACCCAAACTCCCCAAACATGTATGTGAACATAAGATTAAAAGTCAGGATTGGGTAATTTCAGGGGATTTTGTGACCCTTTTAACCCATTCATTAAATGAAAAAAGTGTATTGGCTTTTGAATTTGTGAAGCACATTCGGCTAATTTGGCACATGCCTTATTTTTTATACTTTTTGCTGCGCCAGTTGCAGTTTAGGGACAAATCCAAATCTCTCAATTTAATTCAATATTACTAATTTTGGACTATTACTAAAAAACAAAAAATGAAACAAGTAAAAACGTTGCAGTAAGGTGAGTAATTTTTTATTAGCTCGGGTTATAGTCTTTATGTGAATTTTGGTAAATAGAGCTGTCTCTATTCTTTTCGCAATTTGCCACGTACTTTAACTGAAAATTTGTATGGACGCGTCTATCTCAGAGTCTACAAGAGTTAGAAAGCGGAACTTGTATAAATATAAAAAAAAAAACCCCAATTAAACCCCAAATAATTGCGACTTGCGCCTTGGTTTGCACATCAATTTTAATGGTTTTAATTACTGAAAATATAACGATCATACCTTTGGTTTAGAAGATATTCAATTATGTAACGAAAACGCGCCGCTGGGTTCAGAGTATGTCCGAGTAGTTTTTCTTGGTACCGTTTCTGCACTTGAACCTTAAGGTATTACACTTGTTAAGCGCAAACCAAAAGTTCAAAACAAAATGATTATTTTTTAATTAAGAACAACACCTGCTGCAACTACCTTGAACGAAAATGCACGAAATTACGTATAACCAGGCTAGCAATCGAATAACATTAAATAAGCGAGCATTTTTTTTTTAAATGAGTTTTGTACTCATAATAAAACCAATAATAGGGCTCTGGTCGGGCGTGCCTGACAGGGATATGCTGAGTATCATCCAGCTGCGAGTTTCCATATCATAGTCTGAACTTTTACACATGCAAAACAAACGCTTGCGTTTTGCAATGTTTGTTTTTGTGTGTGTGTGTGTGTATAAAAAAGTTTGGATGCATGTTATGGCCGGTCGGAGTAGAGGGTATCTCCAAGGTCTATTCTATAATCACTCTTACTTATTTAATAATGCATTAATTAAAATATACCCTTCGGAACAACGCTTATTCTTGCAGTTTTATTATTATGCAATAGCCGTCATAAATGCCAGACGTACATAATTAGTGTTAATTACTGAGTTAATGCAGTTGCCATTTTACTCGAAATTTAATATGAAGCTATGAGTACCGCACAGCGTTCTACGAGTTTGCCAACGTTTCGTTGATATGCATTTCATCCAAAAAGCGTTTATACTCTGCACCGATTTAAAGTAGATAAAACGGTATGATAAAGTTGGGCAAATTGATGTGACAAGCACTGGTGCCTCCAACCGCATTAACTAAACAGTTAAGTTATTTTTGCCATATCCGCGGATACATAGACGCCTTTAGTGACAAGTATATCATATTTAATTACTGATAAGTTATTTTGGTGTATATATATATAATTATATATATATATAATTACGAATGCATGTTACATGTCACTTTTAAGCTGAGTACAGGGTATTTTGTATGTAGGCATATTTCACGAGAGCACTCTTACTGGTTTTTCATTAATTTTATAATTTATCATAATGTATTTATCACGCAAATATGTTTTAATTATGCCTTCAAGTGATTTAAGTACATTGTTATTTGCATAAGTGACAAGTGTGTTAATACAAAAGACCAAACCAGAAAGGAATGTTCTATGTATGTGTGTGTACATGTACATATATATATATATATATATACGACATATCAGTTACTATCCGATAACTTAAAGATTTATAAAACAACATATATTTAAATGAAAACAGACAGATGAAACTAGTAGTTAATTACTAATCAAAATTATATAGGAAATATATGAATATAGTGTATATAGTATTATATTATATATTTTTTGATTATTATAATTTTGTATCAATTAAAGCTTTATACTAATCAATTTAAGTGGGATTTATTCGTAAATTTTTTTATAAATGTAGGTTATAGTCTTTTAAATTATACATTCCCCTGTTTGATCAATAACAAAGGAAATTAATTTCGATATCAAGATATCAAGTATAATTAAAAATAATAATTCATATGTATAACATGTGCTTGTATCTTGTGAAACACCATTTATATGAATCGGAATCAGACGATCAAGAACAGAGCGCTGCCTATGACTGTTGTGCGTGAGTATGTGCTGATAGTTGACTGTCTGTGAACATTTTCTCACCCTTCCACTTGCACAACAATTCACCTTTATTTATTAAAAGTGCTTATTACTTTAACACTTGAGCGCGATTTAACACGATTTTCTCAAGTATTTTCGTGCGACTTTCCTCCTTTGCCAGGGCAAGCCACTGCCAAGGAATATCTGTGTCTCTGGCTCTACTAGTCCGTGCGGGCGGGCATGGAAGAACATCTCTGCACTGCTTCTACCCTACTTCTACTACTTAAGTTGAAGCGACGCAATCGTGAACTGCCCGCCCCTGCTGCACTTGTAAGCATTTAGCTCACCTACACCTAGAGCAGTTTCATCTTTTTCATGTGCACTGAAGCTCTGGCTGCTTTATCATTTTTACTCCTTTGGCACACACAGCTATACAGTCGACTTGTACTTGCTTATATTTTGCCACGACTGATGCTGCGGCTTATAAGCTGCCGTTAGGTAAGCTTTTCCATACCCTGTGCACATTGAAAACGGCTATACTCTTGTGAAAATGAACTAAACATCCAGAACAATGTATCTCTAATCGTATAGCTAAAGACATCTAAGCAGCTATCCCCGATTTCCATGTTGCAAATAGAGATTAGGAACGTTTTATTTTTTTGTGAAATCTCCCTTAGCGTCAACGTAGTACTCTTAGGTACTGGGTATTTTCTAGTCGAAAGACCGTGACCAGAGCAATTTGACTAGTTTTTATTGCTGTTTGTCCCTACTGGCTCTTCAACGCCTGACTGTGGGATGTACTTTGGCTTGACTGCTTGCCATAGCTTGGTTTGCTATCATTGCCAACATTTGTACGTTGGCCTGGGACTAGGTTCGAGACCCGAACTAGGACCGGGATGTGGCTGGGGTCTCGGTTTGTTTCTGTCCCTAATATTGGCTTGCGTGTTGTCAACATGCTTAACCTATTTGCTGGTATTTGTTGTGTTGTTGACTTTAAGAGTGTTGATTTCATACAATTAACTTTTTGCCCGTTTTATTTGTGTGCTTCTCATGCTATCTCTTATAATTTCCGGCTCGCCTGTTGCCTTTGGCATGTCGCCTGTCAAGCTGATAGTGGATGCTGCGGATAGTGCGTCCCTTGCAGTGTCAGAGGGTCACTCACGTCCCAGTGACAAGAAAATTTATGAATTAAGATCAACATAAGTTTATGCAAAAAACAAATATATAAAATAAAATGGTTGACTCCATTGAAAGAACACGTTTCTTAGACACATCCCTCTGCTGCTTTGTCCGGATCGGATAACTATTGCATCGCTCGAAAATTAAGTTCTTACAAACAGTTTGTTTTGTCTGTCTCACTTGATTCTTCTTAGCCTGATAGATGAATTGCTTTTTTATCCTTAGCCTTAGTTTTTCAAAATCTATTTTAAGTTAAATGGGAAATGGCTGTAAGTAAATTAAACTTAAAGTATTACATTTGATCTGAACAAAGTCAAATAGATAATATTTCTCTTATATTTCTGTGTTCTTGGTAAACTTAAACTTTGGAGTTCTTAGAATTTGAGTACTTATATATTCTATATTCCATAGCTTTCATTTTCTTAAAGCACGTTATAAGCACACAAATGCCGCTACATAAATGTGTTATGGGTGCGCTTAAGTGCTCATTAATTTTGAATGACAAACTGTGTGTGTTCGTGGAAGACAGGCAGGAGGAATATCATTCCGAAACGCTCACACACTTTTGTTTTTTCGGTTGAAAGGAATGCTGAACTTAGACAAGCACTAATATAAATGATGACAAGTACTTGGTCTCCGCTCTCGGTGCTATAGCGTCGAATTTGTGTGAAATCGGTTGGCAAGGAGTAAACATAAGCAACAGTACTATCAGAAACAGACCCAGTGCACCTCTTAACGACTCGGTACTCAATTTTTACCTTGGCAGCCAGCCAGGTAAGCAGGCAAAGCATCCGTCTGCCGCATAACAACGATGAGCGTTATATCACCCACACACTTTCTGCACAGAAGTCAATCAGTCAGCCACTGAAATGGTGCAGGTATTTCAATTGAAATATCTCTGCAACTGCCATATCTCGTCTGCCAATGCAAGCAGCAAAGGCCGAAAAGTTAAAAGTATAATAAAGGCACTTTGCTTGAAACTGTGGCAATACCAAAAGCAAACAAGTGGCCGTTTAAAGTCAAAAATTAAACCAAAACACGAATGCATACCCCATACGCTTGTGCTTTGTGCATAAGAACCGAAACGGAGAAATATCGATATCCCGTATGGCTTCTATGAAATTCTAAAAGCAGGCTGATTAAAACAAATCGAGAGCTTGCTGCAATGTGTATCTTTGCTTCCTTGGTACAATTCTCATGAGAATGAAACAAAAATTTGTTTGTGCCGATTAAGGAGGGAACTTTCATCAGACGAAATAAGTTTTCAGTGCAGAAGTCAATTACTTTTTGAATGCTATCGACTGGTAAATGGAATTTGCTGTAAAGGCAGGCCTAGGCCAAATTTGGTTTCATTCAACTTCTTTTCAATGTTACGTGAAGTAAGCTTGCATATTCCTTTAATTAAAATTTCAACAGGCTTCGAATGCAGACATACAGCCATACACAGACACACACATACATATGTATTCATGTACATACGTTTAGTCGGATCCACACCCGCATAAATTAACTTTGCGTAGGTGACGCCCCCCCTCCCGCATCCTTTGTAAACGTTGCTGTAAGTACCTTATCTTAATGCGCGCCATATCTACCCTAATGTAGATAATAGGACAGGCCGCTATTTAAAGTCTAACAACCCTTTTTATATGCAAATTGTTGCGCCACGCGTACACGCCCCAACGCTCCTACGCCCACATACCTCGACGCCCTGTCTGAGGCGACTGACTGCCAGCTGACTGACTGACTACCACTGCCAGCCAACTTGGGCACACAACTTGACATTTTTTGTACATATTTCGCAAATACATACATATCTTTAGTACAGCAGCGTAGCACAGCAGAGGTGCGCACTTTTTAATTTCCCTCATTTAAACATTCTGTGAAAAGCAAAAGCAATGAACGTACATACATACACTTGTGTATATATGTACACATATACATATTTAAAGATATATGTATGTGTGAGCATGTATAAATGCGGTAGTCTCTGGCGTGGGCGTTAACTCTCCTAAGGTTTTTCCAACGCTGCGGTCTTTAGTATGTCTGTGCCATGTTCCAACGCTTTACATGCCATCTACTGCCTTCTTTCTCTGCGTGTTCATGTCGGCCTTTATACAAATCTACAACTATACATATATATTTGAAAAATTTGTGTGTGAAAAATTTTAAAATAATTTGCAATTTAAATAGTTTTAATTAACTTTTACAAATTTGTCGACGCTCAACTTGCGCAACTTGGCAAACTAATTTTAAAGTGATTTATTATTTAAACGGCTTGATGATTGACAGCGCCCAAAAAGGGGCGCTAAAGTGCCTGCGGCCTAATTAGCAGGGAGTGTTTAGTGCGCTGTGGTCCTTGATTGAGTGAAAACACTGTGTAAGTGGCCACAAAAGGTGCTCTAAATGAAAACCCGCAATATTCCACAATATAGAGAGAGACAAAAATAGTAAAAAAATAGAGATTAAGAAAGAGAGAGAGAGAGAGAGAGAGTGAGAGATATTTTAATTATGATCTGTCAAATCAGATTTACCTCTAAACCAGTATCTGGCAGTCAATGTACGTCCACAAAATGGACGCCTTACATCCGCCAGATCCATAAACAAATGCGTGGTTGTATCGTCTTATAAAGATCAGGGCAAGTACAAGCAGCAGCGACATTGTTACGACAAAGACAGCAGCTCCTATTTTTTCGCAACTCATGCAATTAAATCTAAATACGCACTCATGGTGTCATGATCTTTGGGAATTGTAGTATTTGGTTAATTACGCACCGTTGTTTCATCGTAATATTGTCAATGTTGCAGCGTCCAATCAAATGGCCACAATCCCGGCACTTGGCTCTAGCCAGCTCCTGTCGAGTCTCACAATATATTTTTCGTTTATACTTGTTTATTATCTCGCTGACACTGCTACATGTACGTTTCACCGTCATTTGATGTGACGAGGGCTTCATCGAAGGATTTTTTGGTCGGCTGTTTGTTGCCATATTCAACCTTTTCAGATAAGAGTGTTATAAATTTCTGATGATAGTTTATTTAGTTAAAAAAATAGATAGATGTTGCAATGCCTACTTAAATCCAAAGTAAAAATTCAAATTGAATAATTCATTCTTATTTGTATTCAGTTTGTATATATCATACGCAGAACAAGTTTGACATTTCTTTTCGATAACTTGCATCGTTTTATTAATATCGATTAAAATCGATAACACCCTTTGATTTTTTTACCATATTTTGGAGACTTTAAGAGCTGGAGCCAACAAATTTAGTGTCCGTCTCGCTGTCCGTAGCGACTTGAAATTTTCGTGTTTACCCGCTCCTTTCCCTCAAACGTCAGCTACGCAGGAAATTTATGCCAACTCTAGATCACAGAGTTGACAGGATTAAGGCCAAATCTAGGCAAAAATCGAAGAACCCAGCCCGGATACCAGTACCAACTACAGCTTGTGGCGCCTAACTCGACCTAATAAAAGCCACCAAAAAGCTGACGGTTCCTGGTGTCACTCTAACTACATGTATGTATGTATGAGCGTAAAACTTTAGCGAACATTTAAAAGCGACGTTGCAGCCCTTCCCTACTGTCGACAGAGCTTCGAAAGTCATATTGACAACCTATTGTACACGCCCCAACAGCTCGAAACCCCCGTGGCGCCAGTATCTTTCCAGAAGGTTACGTCACACATCCATTCCCTCAAAATCGATGATTAGACAACAGAGCTGCAAAGCTGTTTCTTTCTAAGGCAATTTTTTTTGTACTAAGCGGAAGCGTCTGATCAGGTGATACCTTAAGCCCGGAATCTGTCATTAAATAGATATGGGGCAAGATATCGATAGCAAAAGTCTATACTCTTTCTGCCAATGGCTTTAGAAAATCTATAGTTGTATCCGAGTTCGTTCCGTTCATACCAGGGCAAACATGAGCTCCTGATTAAGAATATATGGTATATACATTATGGGGCCGGCGATGCTTCCTTTTGCCATTTGAATATATTTTCCCTTTTTACCCATTTTCAATGGGTTCAGTGTATACAAAAAATATAAATATATATATAAAAATGTGTGGATGTGTGGTATAAAAACAATAACGCTTGATGTCTTTAGTTGCTGATCAGAAATTATTATATGCGAAAGAGATATAGAAAACAAACATTGACAGCAATCAGCACCCTTAACACGTTAAACGCAATTCAATTCAATTTATACGGAGGGTAATGCCTATTTACGATTATAGTGTAACTGAATTCAATAAAAGTGGCGCCGCGCTATTACGATGCCAGATGACCAATCTGCTGGGCATTAATTTTCAATAAAAATCCTCACTGCAAAAAGTAATTAACAACAAATTACGAAAATGAGCCAAACAACCGCCGCGCCGCAGACGATACACTTATAGCTAATTACATTTGGCGTTGCCCCGAAATGATGGCTGGCAATAAAAGCAAAAACCACAAGGACAAGAAATTCACATTCTTAAAGTATTCGGAAAAAGTTAAGGTTTCCATTAATGGAAAAGAGCTGCGTTAAATTAAATAAATCAAATAAATTAAAAGTAGCCAGCATACAATTGAAAGCCACATAATTGATTTACCAATATATTTCTTCAAGCTTGGACCTAATGAAAAGTTGGCCCAGCGACCTGCAGGAAGAAGGGGCTTGCCAGCAATATACGTAGTCTGTAATTTGTAATTGGCCAACTGCAGTCAGCAAAATAATTGACGCTACAAAAAAATTGACTTTCCCTCTTGCTCTCTTTTACCAATACACATGTGTATGACGATGGATGATATATGTATATATATACATATATATGTACACACACTCAGACAAACGCCAATTGGCACAAACGGCTCGCAAGGAAAAAACGGCGGAATCAAGCCACAAAATTTTTGGCCAGTGATGCGAAACTAATGCGCCCTAAAGTAGGATATGGCAGCCGTTGGCAGTGCTCTAGTATTCCCCATTTCTGCTGTTGTTGCATCCGAAAAGTTGACCAACTAACTTTTCTACTGCCTCTAGAGCTTATCGCATCTAGCCCCATATGTTAGCGCAAATTGCAATCACATAAAAGCAGTCGCCAAATGAAAGAATTTAAAAAAGCAAGCAATTTGATGTCTAACCACTGGACAGACAGACAGCCACATGCTTAAGAGGAATGTGGCCCGTAAAAGCATTGAATGTTGTGGAACGCGGCCTAGCCAAAACTAATCGCAGTCTCCCATCAACGTTGGGAATACCAAAACCGTTACACTTTGTCCGCATTAAAGGGAAGTGCAGATTGGGGCAATTCCTTATACCCCCTAAAAGAGTATGAGAGCTGTATAGAACGATGCCAAATGTTAATTTTGCTGTTAAAAAGTTTTTGGTCATTTGTTTTATTCGCGAATTGGGTAAGAATAAGAATGCTAGAAACTGTTGGAAAGACATTTGCGTGGAAATCAGCGGCATGAAGTGGAAAAAGGATTGTATAGGACAAAAATTACACTTTAAATCGGCGACGTTTTATAAAAATGTTGTCATAGTATTCAAAAGCCAATCTGAACTCTGTTGTTCACCTTATCTTATTATATGATAATTTATTTGATATAAATATTTGTACAGAGAATGTTTTGAGTATAGTGTAATGTAGTGTCTATATAAATTAGCTAATTAATATTATCAATATATATGCAGATCATTTCGCTGTGTAAGTTGCTTTAAAGTCGTGGGCAAAACCCAGCTAGGATATATTGCACGTATCATAATGTCTGAGAGATTACTTAACATGAATCATCATCATCATTTGCACTACACGCAATAACTATTAATTGTACCCACATGCAACAGGAAAGAGCTTGGGACAAACTTAAACAATCACATTCACACATCCTCAGGCGCAGACAATTGAAACTTTTGCCAACAACCCGAACACATTCACATTTAGGGACATGACTTTTCTTTAGCCCGGCCGGCATGACATCGACCAAATTATCGCTGAGATGTGTTGGCACACCATGTCGAGGACTACACTGACCCATTCCTGGCCGTCTGGGGTGTGCACTCGGGTATATACGTACATGTTTGTCAGTGTGTGCATTCACTCAGAGAATAAAGCATGAACTTCATTTAACTTTATCAAAACCTGTCCAAGGTGGAAATTTGTTAACTTACAAAATTCGTATTTCCTATATATATGTACAATTTATTTAGTTCCTTATCAATTTATGAAATATTACCAATCGTAAATGTAAATACAAAATGGTATGAATTTTTTTCCACTTGTACTTAGATTTAGATTGCCATTTTTGGCTGTGTAATGTGCAGTACTTTTGTCCACGGCGGATTGATATACGAAGTTGGCCAAGAAATAACTTGTGGTCGTTTTTATGCCACCCACATTCGATTCTTTCATTATACTCTGTACGAATGGAAAATGAATTCAAAAGGGCATATTGCAGTGTGAATATAACCGACAGAAGTAGGGACTTCATATGATATATGTATATACCCTCTAGCATACACCCACACCGTGTTTAAACTCTGAAAATTGCATAACAATCACAAAGTTTTTCAGGAAGGAATTATGATAGCTTGGCACTTACAGGGAACCTCCAAGCAAGCACTCTCATATAGAGCACTTCTAGTAGAATTGTCATGCGTCTCATTGATTTGAACAAAGCAGATGCCTGGTCAGCCCCAACTGATGTGGGTGTCCGTACCCGTTGGATTTTGTTCTTTGCTCGCAATGCTCACAGCTCCAACGACCGATGTCTGATAGTAAATGCAACAGCATCCGCATTGGAGCAGCAGCCGGATTCAGAGACATAGCTGGGCTCGTTATTGACATTTTCGTTGTGCGAGTGCCCCAGTAAGTAGTTTGCCTTTGTTGCGGTTCATTCAGTTGCATTCAGTTCGACGTTCCACCAGTGTCATCGTCACAGTCGACGGACGGGCTTTGTCGCTGTTGCCGCAGTTGCATTCTTCAACGGTTTCTTTTAGAAGCGTCATGAGCATCATACTCGTACTTTGTGTTGAAAAGTTATCACGCGCGAATGACAGATATGAGAACGAATACTTTTATACACTGGCTGCAGCAACCCAACAAACCATTTACATGGCTTATACTCAAGGCTCAGAGATTTAGCAAGAGTCAACCTGATAAACTCAATTAGAATACTCGTAGATGATTTCAAGATATTTCCTCACTTTTAAATGGGCAAAAACGTGACGTAACAGCTACACAGTTTCTTATATATTATCCGCAGATTGGACTCACTTAGGAACTGCCACATAAGTTCGTTCGAAAGTTTGCTTGCTGGGTAAGCATTGAGCTTTTGTTCAGACGTTTACTGCAGTTCTGCAGCTACTTGTTGTCATTGTATGTGTGTATCCTTTGTCCTCATTGCTATTGTTTAATGGTCACATTAAAACAGCCCCATTGTCGTCGAATTCGTTGTCGTTGCTGTCACTCTCACTCTCCCTGTCACCGTCGTCGTCGTCGTCGCCGTCGTCGCCGTCGGCAACACAGTCTTTTGACCACACTCTATGCACCATATTTTCTATCGCATTATTTACAATATCTCTGACTGGGACATCGCGCTCAAAAGTGTCCAACAAAAAATGTAGGCTCATGCCATTGGACTTTTTATTAGCTTTTTGGTATACTCATACTGTTTGTGCTCACTCACAATGCACTTGTCCTCTCCGTGTGACTGTGGCTCTTCTTCCCCCAGAATTAAAAAATATGCACATAAGTATGTGTTTATATGTATTATAATCGACTATACAAACGGGCAAACTACTAGACGCAGTGGGCATTTGCTAACGAGCTCAGTTTTGGCATATTGGTAGAGCCACATGCATTACAATGCAGATTGTGTGCAAGGTATTTGGCTTTTTATGTGCGTTACCTACACACACACACACACATACATACTCCAATGTGCTTTGACAGCGTTAGCCCCTGTTATCAGTCGCCTTAGGCATTCTGTGAGTCGGAAATGTGGGCTGGTAGCAGAAATGGATGTCACCAAAGGAGGTCGTTGGGTAAGTAGTAGAGTAATTTACTTTTCTCAAGACAAACAAAATATTTAAAATGGAAATAGCAAAGAAAATAATGGTATTTTATTTTTGAATTTAAATTGTACCATACTGTAATTGTGAAATAGAATTATTTAAATTTATTATTATTGATAGTGCTTACAAAAAAATGACCGGTTAGCTGTTCTGTAGAGTAGTATAAATGAGGATGAATATTGTATCAATGGATACTGTTTGTTTGATTCGAATAGTTTTATCTGCTGGAATTCATTGTTAAGATGACCTATGTGTTATACCAACATAAGAATAAAAGCTTAGTAGTAATTTTTATATATTTTTTTATTTCTTTAATAATTACTGTAGAACACAGCAATATACATTTTATTTTATATGTGCAATGTGTACAAATCACGCACACTCCGGAAATAACATTAAAATAATACATTAACTTTGCCAAACGTTGCGTCGCCCACGCAATCATAAGAACGAAAAGAATAATTAATAGTAAAAAGATTGACTAAATGGAACAGAGGAAAGGTGTGCGTGCGGGTGTGAGACTATGCCCAATCACAATCACAAATATAATGTAATAAGAAAATATTTCTACAAGCACTTACCCTAAATATGGGACAAAAAATACTGACCAACCGGTTTTTCTCAATCAGTTCTGGTTGTATAGCGTGACCCCAAAAAGAAATGGGAGGACAAAGGTGTGGACTGCACTATGACACTGCCCAAGTAATTGCATGAAAGTGGGAAGTTCGCAGTTCAAAGCTACTCCATGACATGGTGAAAGGCGCTGTCGTCGCTGACGTATTGCACGACGCCCGTCGACAACCCAAGTACACGAGTATAACCACAATGACAAAACGAGCTCGATGGCCTGAAGACTACACCAGTGATACTGGTATTTCTATTAAGAAGTCAGCAATGACAACATTTTTATTTCTTGATTAAAAAAAATTTAGTTTTTGCTTTACTTCTTAATGTTTATATTATAAAAGTTAAAAATTGAGTTGACAAATTTTATTGATATATTTATTGTATTTATTAAGATATTAAGACAAATATTATTAATATTTTTGTTCTTCTTAGAATTATTATTATTTTTAAAGTTGTTTAATATTTGCTTTTGATTTTGCCAGTTTGTTTTTTTTTGACTGTCCGTCTTTCCATCTGTTTGAACGCAGCGATTTCAGAAACTACATATCAACAAAGTTTGGGTCTCTAACCTTTCGACTATAGATTCTTCTTAGCCAAACGCAAAAAAGTTTATAATTTTTGTCGATATCTTGTCCCGTTTCATTATTAACGATAAAAATTTATTTAATGACTTTGTTTTCTATAAGAACCAAAATCGCAGTTCAAGTTCTTCTAAGTTTCTTGCTTAGTCCTGAAAATTTCATAAAGTTCATACTTTTAGTTTCCATAGACAGATCGCAGGGTTAAGGGTATCTCGTAGTCCAGCGCTCCCAACTAGAGACTTTTCACTTATTATTATTATAACAGCACTAGTCACCTGCCATATAGATCGTCGTTTTACGTTTTTAAATGTGTAAAATTATAAATTCGTCATCAGGATTAGTATATGAATCGATTCAGACATGTCCGCCTGTCTGTCCGTCCGTTCGTGTGTATACGTCGATCTCGTAAACTTTAAGAGTTAAGCTTTTGGCTAATCGATAGCTCGTGGAGTTGTTTATTTTTATATCGATAAAAATCTACAACAACCTCACATCACAATTCCACCAAGATCAAGATATTTCACAATGCACGCGCATGCAGTGCATGTTATAATATTTAATTAGTGTTTAAAGTGTTTGTGACGACAGTTTGCAGTTTGCTGGGTTCAGGGTATTTCCCCAGTCAAGCGTGTCCGACAAGAGCACTCCTGCTTGTTGTTTCTTGAAATCATCATATTAGGATCAATAAGGAGTCTACAATTGATTGGTGAAACAAATTTTAATCCCATTTGGTAATTAAGTCATCAGTCGCAGATGTCCAAATTACTACATAGTTTGTATTTTTTCGTTTGTTGGTTGCTTTTTTTTCACCTAATAGCTTATTTATTTATTGAGGTACACTGAATGGTGCTCATTCTTATATACTTTCAACCACAGTGCGTCTAACCATTAAGTAACAAGTGCTAACTTTTGCGTTACCTCAAACTGTGCTCGTGCACTCTGCTCGTAATGTCGCCGAGAACGGTTGTTTTGGAGAGGTTATAGGGCAGGGGAGGAGGGCGCTCAGCAAAACGGTTTAGAGAACGTGGCGATGTGGCAATGTGCCCGTGCTTGTGCTGGGTGGCTTATAAGCAGGGCACAATTAGGCGGGCGGCGGGTGACAGGCGTTGCGGCAAAGCAATGGCGAAGGAGTCGCGTGGCAGCCTTAGCCCATAAGTCAGGCGCTTGCACCAAAAGCAAAGCAACACAACAACAAAGCGTAATTCAATGCCCGCGACGTCGACGACGACGCCACGAGGAGCCCGAGTCGCTCTCCATGAAAATTGGCTCCGTGGACGACTTTAGAGTGGACAGGCACATGAAACACAATTCAAAAACACTTTGACCGGCAAAGTTGCCAGACGGAATTTCTTCTACATTGTGCACAACACGGCCCGTTGCCAAAGGAAGCCCAGCTCGAAAGTTGCACACTTTGTTTTTCCAACTTTCTTGCGAGATATTTTAATAAACTTTTCTTCGAGTTCATTACATTCGATTCAAGTAATGTTTGTGCGTGTCGCCCCCGATCTCCCCGAATAGGTCGAAACAATTGCGCCTGATTGATAGGCAATTAGTGCAAGTGAACGCCACGGAAGCTGCGGAAGCTGGAAAAGCAACAACTGTTTGCACATTAGCAATCAACATCGTTGCGTCCTGCAGGCAAAGTGTCATTAACCTTATTGACGCAAAAAGTGCAAACGACGAGGAACGACCCAACCCATAAATAAAACGAAATGGAAGGAAAGAAGTGCAACGTGTTGCAATAAAAACAATTTACATAAAGCAGGTAAGCCAAAGCTAAAGAAAAAAAAAAAAAAAAAAATAGAAAACATTTGCCGACTGCCGACCGTATTGCCGCCCATTACCCAAATAAAAAAGTTCCCACAGAATTGCTCGCAGTGGTGAATTCCAATGCAGTTGAAATAGTTGCATATGTGCCAGGGACTGTGGGACAAATGTGAAAGACACAATAGTCCTACGTCGCTTGAAGCACGTTCCGCCCCGTACTCCGGAGCGGGCATCGGACAACGCCTTTGGTCAGCATATTCAGAACATATGCGCAGATATACTACTTGCATACATATAGAAAACAACAGTAAAAGTCTACATAGACCGTTTGCCAACTGCTCTGTAATTTCGGTCAAAGTAAAGTGGAGTAGCCACTTTTAAGGCTTTGCCGATCCCTCTGCCGGCCACAGTCGCTGCCCATTTTGAAGGGAATTTCAGTGCGAGGTGGTTGAAGCAAGGCAAATAGTGCGCGATATTTTGACTCAAGTGGCGACGCCAGAGCCGCAGCAACTGCAGGCTGCTCCTCTGCCCAAAAGTGAGCAGTGTATGGGGCTTGCTTGCAATGGACAAGTGGGCTCCTTGCACTGTTTCTCTGTTTACAGACAAAGGAACTGTGAAGTTGTTGGTCCGACTGTTGTTGAGTGGCGTCTGGAGTGGCTCTCAAGAGCAATCGGCAATGGACATGACATGGACCCATTAAGCTTTGTTAGCATGCCGCTAAAAAATGGCTTCCGAATTAAATAAAACTAACTCGTAGTGTCTCCAAAATTTATTAGCAATGCCAATTATCAATAAGGAAAACTGAAACAAAATTTAACATCCAAAATACTAACTAACAACAATTGTTATCAACTTTTTTAGGGTCTTCTAATTGGGCATATTTCCCAGTACAGATACTGGTTGGCGAAAAATTACATACAAATGTGAGTAGCCGAACCTTACAGCACTCGACACTCGGGTCGACTACAGGCAATCAAAACTTATACGTGAATTTATCCAGCAGTGTCAGCTACTAAGAACGCTTTGAGTCGACGCGACATCGACACTGCCCTAGCGACTTTTGACCACAACATTGCAGTCACGCAAGGCAACGGTACGCTGAGATTGGTGCCACGGCAGAGAGCAGGGAGTAGAGTAGAGTAGCGGCTAGCGGTTGAGCGAGCTAAGAGAACTTGAGCGTGACTCTGGCTACCCGGACAATGTCCAACGAAGAGAACGACTACGCGGATGGTTTGGGCGCTGTTGCTGGTGCTGGTGCTGGTCATGGTGATGGTGATGGTGATGGCGATGACGACGGCAACCTCGCAGCTGTTAATAGCGAGCCCGTTCTCGGCGGCCAAACAATGCCACAAATTAGTTCGAACTCACAACTCGAGGGAAACGTTTCGCCGACATTCACTCAGACGACAGCCCAGTTCGATGATAACGATAACCAAATAAATAATAACAACAGCAGCACGGTGCATCTGGGGCAAAGCAACAACCACAATATCGATAGCAACCGCAACAGTCCCACTAAAAGCCCCACGGCCCGACGCACTGGCAGCTCAACAAGCTTTCAGATACAGCCTCATAATGCACAGTACGACGATGATGATGACCTAGCAGCCGGCGACTTGGACGCTAATAACGCTGCAGCTGCTGCGGCCGTTGGTGGAGGGGCTGCAGTCCGTGCCGCCGGCGGTGGCTCCTCGCACGTACCCGACTACTGGCAACAGCGCAACGGTGGAGCTGGGCCTGCCATAGGTGCTGGCCATCAGAGTCGTCCGCTTAGTCCAAGCTATTTAGATAACATGAGCGAGAATTCGGAGCAACCGCCTGTTGTGCCACTTGTACGTTCGAAATCGCGTCCAGAAATTTCAAGTGCCGCAGCCTCCCGTTACTCGAATCTGTCATACTGGAAGGCTCGTCGTGTTGTCTTCTACCGCAATGGCGACCCGTTCTTTCCGGGCGTGGAGTTGCGCTACCGCCCCGGCCGAGATGTCACCTCGTTGGACAATCTGCTCGACAAGATCTCGCCCAAAATGGATCTGCCGCGCGGTGCCCGGTACGTCTTCTCCATGGATGGCGATCGCAAATACCACCTAGATGAACTGGAGGATGGCGCATTCTATGTGGTCTCGTCGTTCAAGGCCTTCAAGGTAAATTGTTTTTATTAATTTACATTTTCTCCGCGTGTTTCGTTTTAATTTAATTTTTTTTTTTATATTTTGTTTTTTACCCCGTTGCATTTTGAAGTTTAAGTGCTGCTTTTCACGTCAACTTTAGTGCAAAATCAATAGAAATTTGAATATTTTGGTATAATTTTGCATACATATGCAAATAGAAATATATATATATATATATATATACATACCGCCTATCGACATACAAACTCATATAAAACTATATAAGCTGTTGGCTTTTGCGGTCAGCGTCCCACTCCAAGACTCCAGTCTCAACCACCAAATCAGGTCACTTGGCCTAAAAACCCAAGAAGTTCTCACTTTTGTTTTGTTTTTCTTCTTCTTCCTCTTCTATTTTTTTTCTTGTGTTGAGACACATTTTTGCATGCGAACACTTTCGTTTTCTCTTGCCTTTTCCAGCTCTGGGGGCTTGTACTCGATTTCAGCTTACAACTACTTCGCATGTGCCATTACGTATGTGTGTGTGTGTGTTTGTGTGTGTGTTTGTTCAACTAAACTTGGTATCGCTCTCTTACTAATGTTCTTACGTTGTTGGGCGATTTGTCTTACATTCGTGGGAGTTAAACTATAATACGGCACACACGCAAAATAAATTAGCAATTGAAATGGGGTTGACAGCGGGGCTGACTTAGAAATGAGGCCTTGCGTTTTATGGACTTTTTATGTAGGCTCTAAGAGAACGGTCATATTGAAAGAGAATAAAGAGTGTTCACAGCTACTACTATTGTTTTTGACTTGCTTAACCAGAGAAGTTACATTACCTGTAGTTACAGGAAAGTAACAATAAAGAACATTTGCCATTACGGTGCTGAAGATTGAATACCCTTGCAATGGTAACATTTGACATGTCTATATAAATACATCTGTCTATTTTGACTGACAAATAAACTGATTGAAGGGTGTTCAACGTAGAACTGACATTATCCTGCAGGGATAAATAGTTGGTGGAAAACGGTTGTCAGCTTCTCTCAATTTGAGTGACACCAAGTTTTCGAAAAATGTTTTGGTATGCTACGAATCTTGTCGTTCCTAACTAGAAGATAATTTAAATAAGTTTTCGAGCTGTATTTATACATAGAATTAACCACATACACAGAAACAAGCGCAGGATATTTGCCTTATTTTCACTCAGGTGCAAATTCATGTGTATATAAATAATATACAAAAGTGCGGATTCCTTTTTCTACGTGTTACAATAATTTCCAAAAAACCCATATACCTTTTTTTTTACCCTAGTTCAATGCGTTCGGATTGTAATTAAGAAACACGTGTTTCAGTGATTTTGAGTAATCGCTTTCAAATGTGCTGGCGCAAATTTATGTTTAAAATTTGTTGTTTTCATCATTGATTACGACAGGTTCATATTCTATTATAGTCTTATTTATTTAACCAAATGTCCAAATTTTTATTTTTATGAAATGTTTTTAAATAACTGATAAATTTCAAATACCCTTGGAAGGATATGAAATCGAGGTTAGCAAGTACACTGAAACTTGAAACCCTTTCTCTATCTTTTGAGACGATAGGGCTCAGTGGACAAGAAATGAATCGAATCGCGATAGATATTCAATTTGCAAGGAACACAAATTGAAAATTTCGGCAGTCATCGGTCTGCACTTCCCCCATGTCTCAGTGCATCTGCTCGACAAGTTTCTACATCCCTTCGGTAAATTCTGAGCAGTGCAGACGGGAATTTACGCATTCATAATCGATAAAGACAATGGTCGTCCCCAGCTCCTCGAACACTGCAACTTCTTGGCTTTTCCGCCGACTGTGGCTCTAATGCACTTAGCCCGAGCAAGCGCGCTTCGAGCTCGAAATCGGGCGGCCAAGACAAAGACCCCCGTAATCCCACCCGCATGCTGCTTCTTTAGGGCCGGTCCTGGCAAGCGCGTGCATTGCCCGCGGCTGGTAAACAAAAGCGCAGCAAGAGTCTCCCACCAAATCAAAACTTATCACGAGGGCGCCGGTCGGGCCGCCAGCGGCGCTGTTGACGCATGGAGTTTTGTGTGCAGCAAGCAGCGTGCGGCTTGGCGGGGCGCACAAAAGGCAACAAGGAACAATGCCAACCCACGAGGCACAAAGCACGAAGCTCAGCACTAGGAGCACAGCGCACAGAGCACAGTGCACAACGCACGAACTATGCCCTGCAGATGGTTCGAGCGCAAAGAATGCATTGCGGCCCCCTATTGCCCTCTGCTGAAGCCTCTCTTGCCCGGGCGCTCTCTTGCGCGAAAAGGGCCAATTTGGAAACTTGCGGCGTTTCACTTAGGGAAATTAAAACTGTATGCATGAGTAAGAAATAGAGCGAGAAAGAGTGTGTCTAATCTTGAGGCAGAAAGGCGTGAACTGCAGGCGCACTGAGCTACGAAAATAATATAAATTAATCGAGCACCATATTCGATTCAACAGGAGCCCAGCTCACGGCACGCAATCACCAGCTAGGTTTAAAGCGAAAACTATTTACCAAAGCATTTATGATAATTTATTCGTCAGGAGGCGTGCGTGACCAGCGGGCGCTCTTCGGCTGATGTGATTTTGGGTGCAGCAAATTGCATTTGCCTTGTTAAGTCATAAAAATAATTGGCCAGACAGCCACAGCGGAGTAACAAGGCCAATTGAGCGTGGGAGGACTGTGCGCAAAGCTTTCAACAAACAAAACGAGGCCATCTTCAGTCAAATAATTTCCTTTTCAAACGAAGGAAATATACCCAAAGTATGTCCAGCAAGCTAGTCCGCAGGGCTAATGAAAGTTCACAAATTGCAAATTCTTCAAAAATTCCTTTAAAACAATGGACTTTGGCAACTTTGTGTGTGTGTATGCATATTTTTGGTGCAGTTGGCCAATAAATACGCAGTACAGGTGCAGCCAATTATGAATGATAGCCGACAAGGGCAGAAGCGGATTGCATGTTGCCAAATTACGGAAACCGAAAGGATGTGTACGTCTGGGTGTGTGCTCATGTGTGCGTGCTGGGCTTGTGCATGGTGCTGCGCCCTAAATTAGAAGAAAAATGGACACGAAGGGCTATGACTTTCGAGCCAGCCGAAAAGAAATTAAGATTTTTGGCACAAACGTGCGCGGCAAACTAAAAACCAAACCACTGCACCGCGAATGCAGCACGCAAGGTCAAGCGGCGGGAGCCCAGCTGCATTGTAATTAACTGCAAACAAGAGCGGATGGGTGGAGGAGCGGACGGGATTTGACGTCAATTATTATTTTTTCTTCGCTGTGGCCAAAACAAAAGCCACTAAAATTATTACCATCAAGCTGCTGTGACACATGAGCGAGATTTCCAACGAACAGCCCCTGCTGCATCCAAGTGCCACCCCGCGCTGGGAGCGAAAGGCGTTTGATGAATTTCACAGCCATTTACGTGATGCATGCGCCTGGGCTGCAGACACAAATTGCGCTTTTGCATGTGGTCGCAAGGACAATCTCATCAGATGGCAGCTCTAACACCCTTCGGGCTGTTGTTATTGTTATGATATGACGGCTCCTACAATGCATTGTTGATGCTCGCCTGCCAATCCCACAGACTCTTGATGGATTTTTGACTGCGTCAACATAGCGTTGCATATTAAGTGAATTGATTCGCTGCACAATTGTTGCACGTATCTGCTGCAGGGCACATATGCCCCATCGCGCTATTCCTTTTGCACCATCGGTGATTTGGCTTAGAATATGGGCCAAAGGTAGTCTTTCATCGTATCAATTAAATTTGAACAAAAATTTAACATGATAACTCGTGTTTGCCAATCAGCAGCAATTGGTACAATATTGTAAATACCATGCAATGTCACAATTCAAAGGCAAGGGAGCAATACTTGAGCACGAATGCGGGCATAAATTCATACACTCATATATGTGTGTGTGTGTGTGTGTATGTGTGCGTACGTTAATGTAAGCTCATAAGCCCCTTTGTGTACCAAGGGCCCAAAGGCGTTTGCAATTATGGCTAAAGCCACACAACCGACAAGACAGCCAAACCTCCGTAGAAACGGTGCACAAGTAGGCTCACGATAAACGCCTATTAATAATACACATACGCCATGTCGCAGGTGAATCGGCTTGGCGACGCTATGCATATATGCTGTTGTTGTGGCAGCTGCATAATCTTTAATCGGATTTCGACAAGGTATTAATAAGCACTTAAATTAATTACTCAGCCGCCAAATATGAGGTGGTTTAAAATAGCAATAGATACGTTAAATGGTACTTCATTGCCAGGCATGCATTTTAAAGTTTGTGGTCAACAGTAAATCCGTTGCTTTAATTGAAAAGCAGCGGGCGTAAAGCGGGCGACAACCGTTGATGAAATAAATAAAGCAAGCGGCGATGTATGAAAATATGTAGGTGTTGAAATTAAAAACACACAGGGGGAAAAGAGCTAGCGTGACAGCGCCGACCAATAATAACAATTATTAAAAGCAATGGAACACAAATTGAAAATAATAAAGCCAACATCACACTCACACCATCTCCAGAGCCATAATAACAAATCGCTGAACTACAGTGGAAGGGCTCCACAGAGGAATTGCAGGCAAATTAAGATATTTAAGGACATATCTTAAATTTGGAAACGTTTAGCATGCAACTACTAATATTAACATCAGATACAGCAGATACCGTGCATGTGCTTATTTTTGAGATAATTTAAGAATATTAACTGATGTTCTGTCTGATTGCATTCAATTCTCGACCATTGTCCAGCAGCCACGGAATAGCGGCTAGCAGCCACCAACCATCAGCCACCCACTACGACTTGCCGGGAACTGGCAGAGCACTCCGGGCTCTCGACAGCCGCCGGACATTGCTGTATAAACATGACAATTTAAAACGCATTACAGTGTGGCAATTAATTAAACTGTCATTGGTTGCAGGATTCAGAATTGTTCGCGTGCACAGAGTCAAAATAAATTGTATACAAGGCACATTGCATTAAACGTAGCGCCCTGGTTAAGAGGATGGTCAAACGAGCAACCGGCAGCCGGTCAAGCGGCCAAACGGACACACACTCAGACAGGCGGCTATAAAGCATGAAGCGTGAATTTATTGAATTGTAAAATAACATATATCAGCGATTTTAATTGCAGCAACAGCAACAGCTACTGCAATACAAACAACAATAAGCAGTGGCGGTAAACAAATATCAGAGGACACTTTTAAGCTGCGGTTGCAACTATAAAATTCTCCTGATTGACCGATCGCATTATTTGAAATGCATCAAGCGAACCATTGATTAAAAAACCGACCAATTTACGTAAAAGCCTTAAATTCATAGTTAAAATCAAAGCAAAAAAGTATTAATACTCTAGTCAAGCGACTAGAGAGAAGATAAAAAGGGTATAATAGTTCTGTGAAAAGTTATGTGACAGGCAGAAGGAAGCATCTCCGACCCCATAAAATATATATATATATTCTTTATCAGGACGAGTTGAGTTGATTTATCCATTTCGGTCCGTCTGTCTGTATGAATGCGTCGATTTCATAGATCTTGGTCTCATTCAGTTTGTATATACCATACACAGATCAAGTTTATTTCAAAATATCGATAACTCTTTCCGTTTCCCTATTATCGATACTTATCGTTTTTTTACCTGGTTATCTTTGTTTTTAATATCAATAATTATAGCTAATACATTTTGTTTTTATGACAAATTCTTATGTAAAATTTTGTAATGGTTAATTTATGTTATATCATGTCGTATAATTTTCTCGTTGATAATTTTTAAAAGCAATTTCTTTTTTACATTTTTAACCACTTAAATACTCAGCAATTGCAAAGAGTTTGTGTGTATGTGTTAGTTAATAGGTTCAGGGTATCTCCTATTCGGGTGGTCCTGACTAAAGCAATCTTACTTGTTTTTATCGTATTTAAAATCGACAGATGGACAGACAGACCAGTAAGACTAATTTCACTCAGCTCATCGTTCAGATTAAAGTATCTATACATTATTTCTGCTTTCTTTTGCTGTTACATAAACTAGGCCATACCTGTTATCATCTTTTTATAGGGTATAAAATGCATGGCAACAAACAAATAATAAACTAAGCAAGACGCCAAATAAATGTTTTGCGCACAGTGCCAAAGCCGGAGCAAAATTGTGCGCGTTCAGGCAAGCAGCAACACAAATTAGCGAAACGTTGGCAGCTTCGTTTTCCCCTGGTTACAGACAACCACAAAGCCCAAAAGCTTAAGCCAGAGCCAAATGACAGTAATTAGAAATGGTAGTCTTTTTTTTTTTTTGGTCGACTGTCGCTGCTGCTGCTGCTGGGACAGTTGTGTCTGCCAAAAAATAAGTGGCCAACTGGCAACGGCAGCTGAAACAAATGATCACAAATTTTATACAGCGACAAAAGCCAAAGCACCTAAACTGTTTATCCAATTTACAAAATATATAAATTATTCTCCTTCCAGCAGGAGTTGACTGCAATTCCAATGGCTCGGCTCCATCATATTTTCATAACTTCGAGCCTGCCATCAAGGGATTTGTTTAAACTATGCAAAACAACTCAATTCACCGGGCGCTGTAAAGTAGGCAACAATTCGCGTCCTGCCCCAAAGCGCGCAGCAATAAAACACAGACAAAGCGCCAATGGTGTCGCCTGGGTGGGGAATGGGAGACGTCTTCAAGTTGAATTGATGTCTCAGACAACAAATTCGACTTGTGTGTCGTGTTCCATTCTGCGCTAATGGTGAAAGTTGCCAACCAGCTCGATTGGAGGGCGAAGACGGTTCGCGGGCGCTGTGGTGTACTTCCGTTGTTTTTCCCAGACAACTTTCGCTTGAAACGCCACTTCGACAAGGGGCCAGTATCATATATTGCATAATGAAAAAGATTCAATGAATACAAATCTTTTCTTTGACTTCGAACCAGGCATATTTGTGTGTATGTATATGTGCTGTGTATACATAAGTGTATGCACGATTCCACTTACAGAAACGAATGGATATTTGCGAAGCACGTTTCCATTCGCTTTGCCATATCCAGAATATATATATATAAGTTGGGTCATTTGTGGCAATACCAGTTTCTGTTTTGCCCATGGTGTCTCATAGTGCGACGACATATTGAAAAGTTTTTGAATTTGCAAACAGTTGTGCCGCGCTGTCAACCACAAGATCGTGCGCTGCCCAAGCTGCCAGCTAAGCTGGTAAGGCCCAAGTTGGTCACGTCGTCGTCATCGTTGTCGTCAACGTCGTTGACGTCGTCTAAAACTTATGAGTTTTGAAATGAAAACTAGTACAAGCGGAAATGCAATTGAAACGCCGCCATTGTCGTCGTGCATGTGTGCCGTCGACATTGTTGTTGATGGTTAACGTGTCACCCTCACCATCACCGCCCAGTCGCAGTCACAGTCACCATCACCATCACCATCACCGTCGCCATCACCGTCACAGTCACCTTCTCTCTGTTAGCGGTGGCATTAGCGTAGCCGTGTGTGTGGCGGAACCGCTGGTTTTATATAAAGTTTCTAAGCTATTTGAAAATGCCATTAGACCATGTCACACATACACAAACACATTTGGACAAGACATACAGTCGCCCCCCTTTTGTTTTTGTTTGCTGATGTTTATGTATGCGCTGCAATATTTGCGCCATATTGTCGCCTGTGGTCTGGTGGAGTCTCAACCTTTTTAGCGGACATAGGCGCAAAGAGCCAAATAGCACAAACAGTCCAAACAGTCCAAACAGTTGGAGTACGGCAGCGGGTATTGCGGTTGCACGGGTCCGAGTCAGAGCAACACGAGAAGCGTTTTAAAAGTTGCGTTCAAATATTATTTCCTCAGCACGGGATAAGCTCGTGCTAACAATTTTCTCAAGGCATGTGATTTATGCTGCAAGTGTAGTGCCGGTGACATTAATTATATTAGCTGTGATAAATGCTTTTTTACACGGTCCATATGGTGTCGTAAGGCAAATTATTCAAATTTCTGAGCGAAAGCCAAGCAAAACATTGCCGCATAAATCAGGTCGCAAATTGTCACGTGCTTTTAATTCATTTATTTAGTTGCCGAATATTATTCGCAAAATCAAGTCAAGGCCCACATTTTATGCCAAAAATAGCAAATCTAGGCTAAGTAATTCAACCAAGGAGCACCAATAGCCGACCACATGTACGCCGAGTCGACTACAACGGAGATGACCACTTACCCTGCCCGCGAGCCGCCCGAGAAGTCCACGCTGCGCGATTTCTGGGCCAAAGAGTCCGCTGTGAATGCTTTCCTACAAACATCACATGTAAATATTACCAAATGACCCCCAATCGATTTTAGCTGCCGCCCCAACCCAACCCGAACTGACAATTTACCAGGCTGCTGTCATCAAAGTATGAACGCAATTAGTTACTAACGGCAAGGCCATAATTGAGTGCTGATACAGTCATGTCTCTAATGCCTAACGCCACTTCAGTTGAACACTAAGTAAACTGATTAAATGCATAAGTGATTTAAATGCTTAGGGATTTCTCGGCTGCAGTCATAAATTGAAAAGGTTCAACTTTTGCCACATTTCCACTGTACAACTAATGCGGCATGAAGGCAGCAGTCGAGTGCCTAGCATTTGCAGCGCACACAAACTTTTCGGATGTGATTTATCAGATTTTGCGACTTGATGCAATTTTGAACAATGATATGTGCATAGTTATGAGTTGATGCGCAGATATTCCCTGCACTAATGCACTGTTTCCAAATGACGCTACGCTTTGTGTGCCGATTATCCATGTCGTATACGCAATATTTAGTATTTCTCAATGTTTTATTGTTCTCTAGATATTTCCTCTACAGACTAACGGGCTAAAACAATCTTTCTATAAACAATAAAACTTAATTTAAGGGGAACCAATAAGAAAGTATTCTATTAGACACTTTAAAATAATCAAATCATTTAACGGCCTGCTACAATTGTTGTATTGAAAATTATACTTAATATAATTGGGCATCATTTCTGTAACTTCTAACCACCAAAGTTTTCAAAAAAAAAATATGAAACTTATCCTATTAGGTGCTTTAAAAAAGTTGACAATATGCGAACTAGGGTAACATTTTTAACGGAAACGGAAGTGAAATAGTCCAGACACGTATGTCCACGCCACTTTGGAATGAGACGCACACAAAACGCTGAAAGAAATATGACTCTGTGCAGAATATTTATGCTGGTTATAGCACCAACGCAGATACTCACACACACACACACACACACATTCCACAGATTCTAAGTACAATGACACACTCATGGGGTTGGCCAGCAAAATATTCGAAACTTTGCATATGCATGAGGGTACGGGTTAAGGCGTCGAGACTGCGTAGTGTGGCGCATTACATTTGTAAAATCTGGCACACGAATGCAATAAATCACAACACAGCACAAAATACACCCCCTATCCAGTATATGTAAATATGAACACACACACTCCCACACACACACCCACACACACACACACACACACACACACACACACACACACACACACACACACACTGACTCTGCTCGGCCACATATATGTATATAATGGTTATTATTAGTAATGCAAGCGCGTAGCTCGCCACTGCTCAGACTCTAAGAACTTTGGAAATTATTGGGGTCACATGTGTAAAATGATATTTTCTTATTAAGCCCGACTCAACAGTGCAATGGTACGTGTATGTGTGCATGTCCTTATGTCAGTGCCCACAAAATGTATTATGGTATTCTGGTCACAAATTATTATGGTGTCAAATAATGAGGCAGGGAGTGTCAAATTTGCATACGCAGCATGTTTCCGTAACAGTTTGTTATTTTCGAGGAATTTAAATTTAATCGCAGTCTATGAAAAATGAAAGCGGATCCGCTTTGCAAAACAAAGATACCAACAAATTTCGATTCCATTCCAAGTCCTTCGTTCATTCATAGTAAATACACACAACAGTGTCAACTGGATAGATACAACTGTTTCTTTGCTAGATATGTAGATATGTTTAATGCAAAACGCTGATGCACCAGAAGATTCTTCTACGGGTTATGGCCGTGAAATACGGGTGACGGAAAAGGCGCAAGCTGGAGGAAATAAGTGTATACTTTACTGCATACTTAGCTATTTGTCTGCGTGGCAGCATGTGTGGGCGGGTCGATTCATACTCATGCAACAGCTAACTTATATGTACATATATGCCCCTTACGAACACCATCGCCATCGCATAATATATTGGTGTCTGAAGCAGGCAGGGCAGACAAAAGGACTCCCGGACACTTGGCAGCCCTCTGCAGCCGCATTGCGAATACATTTGAAGTTACAGTTACGTGTTGTGCCGCTCTGCCACTTGCATGTTGACGCGTCGTCTGTCAGACATGATGAAAATAATGGAGCAGAAAATGTCACTGGGTATGGTAAAGACACAAACGTACATTTGTATATGTGTATGTAAGTATGTCCAATGTACATATATATTAGTTTGTATGTGTGTTTTTGTCGTGCGACTCTGATAACACATAGCTCCGACTCTCAACCCCCCTCCCCCAAAATGGCACACAAACATGGTCTAAACGTCAGGCTGACATGCCTGAAATGATTTAGTAAAGTTGGCATTCCTAACGCGCTTTGCGCCACTCATTAACGTCCCACTGAAGACAGGGCCCCGGCACGAAGTGCAATTAGGTGAATACGCCTCCGCCACCGCCACCGCCTCCGTCTTTGCCCTTGCCTTTTCTTCCATGCTGCCACAATGGAAAACAAGAAACAAAAATATTTAACACCTTCATCAACAATTTGTCAGCATTATGAAAAACCGCCAGCGATATTGGTGTTGTAGGCCAGAAGGCAATTAGCATAACGTTTATCGGCGAACAAAGCAGGCCCCAATGCCAACGACAACAACAAAAAAAAAAGAAAAATTTAATTTGTGTACCATTTGTATTCGTAATTAAATTCAAATCACTTTTGCACACTTTTTCACAGTATTCATAAATTAATATTGATCGAACGGTAAAATATTCACTTTTATCAAGGCCGCTTTTAAGCAGTACTGGTCAAAACCCGAAATGCCTTAACCGTTAACTGCGATCTGAGCCAGTTGCTCAAAACAGTGCAAATCTCAAATTTATATTTGTAAAATTTATTTAATTTTACCACACACGATCTTAAAAAAGTTTTTGCAATATGTGAATTTACTGGTTTATGATCAAGTTTATTTCAAATTATCGATAACCCGCCTTTTTTTTGACGAATACGCGATTCGGCTGCTTCCGAAGCAATCTTATTTGTTGAATGTGCTTATGGGTGTAATTTCTACTAGAAGGAATGTAAATATATTTGTACTCATGTAATCAGCATCAAAAGCTTAGTTGATATTGTCGAGCTTATCCGAACTTGTCAGACACTCCTGTCCATAGCACTGCTATTCTATATTTGCAGCACTCATTCGCTATGTTTGAATAAAGCTTTAATCAAATGTGTATTAAGCAATTACACTTACAGAAACAACTGGTTTTCAATGAAGAAGTTTTTTCATTTTACACATGCAATATTATTTTTTTTGTGTGAGAAACTCTGAGCCAGAAAAACAGTGCTTGTGACCTCCACAGTGAAATTTTGGAAAATGGGGGCATTTCACTTACTTGCCGAAGGCAGTGCTGATGTGGCCATTAATTAAAGGCGCGCATAAAGGAAATAATTAAGCAAAAAATACACCATGCTCTGGTTTTATAAATCATAAAAAATTATGTGTTATATGCGTGAGGAAAAGAATCTACAAAATCGCAAGTTAAAGAAAAAAATAAAACCACGCATAAAGCGAAAGGACCAGGTCACAAGCTGAACATGATGGGGGGGCTTTAGCAATCATTTCTTAGGTCATAAGCACAATGAAAAGGGGTACCCACACAAACAGCTCCAGAACAAAAGCGTTAAGACTCAGAAGGCAGCGCGTTTCATGCATTGGAATAATTAAGCCATAAGCCTCGACCTCTTTTTTGCTCTCGTTTCGAGCTACAACTAACTTTTTTCTTTTGGCCGACTTGTGAGCTTGAAATATTTACACCTAAAACAAATAATAAAGTCTGAAATTATTTACACACGCAAGCACACTCGAACGAACGAACGAGCTCGAAGCTGACAATGAGCGACGAATGGACGCACGTCGATGGCCGGCGAAATGGCGGCGATAAGTCACCAGCTATGCCACTTCCGCACGAATATTGCATAAAAATATGTAGAGCTTTGTGGGGCTATCCAAAAGCAAGGGGAGAGGCAGGCCAATGGAGATTGCGGCCAGACAAAGGCTTATGGGGGGGACCTTAGTTCATACTTACACGCCCGTATGTAGTATGCGTGTATTTAGTTGTAAAAAAAAAAAAACAGTTACAAAGCAAAAAGAAAAAGTAATAACAATAAAACTATCAAGGGCACATAAATGAGGCAAAAATATACCAATTGAAAGTATTTAAATCAAAAACAGCACATGCAAGCTGGGTGGTAAAAGAGTGGACGGATGGGCAACCGGATACCAGCATCTAACGAACGAAAGGAATCTGTTTTAGCCCAGTTTAGCATGGAAATTTTCTCGAGTATACTCGTAGTTCAAATATGCAAAAAGCTTGTGTCGAAAGGGGGGGCATGGGCAAAGGAAATTGCGAGTATTATTATGACTTTTATTAATTTTCCTTGGCCTGTTGGTTTTTGTTTTTTTTTTATTCGTTCGTTCCCTTTCTTTCTCTTTCTCTCTCTCTTTCTCTTTCTCTCTCTTTCTCGCTCTCTTTCATTTTCTCTCTCTTTCCCTGCCACCTATCCCTGTGGGCCACAGCGCTTTTGTTTTAAGTCTACTTCGGAATTTTTTTGCCCAGTACGAGAATAACGGCAACGGCTGTGTCCAGTTCAAGTTTTTCACTAAACAACTTTGCACGCACGCGTTGGCCAGAATCAGAATCAGAGCCAGAACCAGAAGCAGAAACAGAGCCAGAATCAGAATCAGAGGCAGAAAAGCTCAACTTCACCTGTGGTTGTGGCCTTACGTTTTGGGTTTTGGATTTTTGATTTATGTGCGCTAAAAACTTTAAATTGTGTGCTCCGCAGTAATCATTTCGCCAAGGCATAAAATCGGTAAAGTTTTATTAACAAGTTGTGCACTGTGTGTGACATTCAGCGCCACAGAACCGAGGCAGACAAAAAAGAGTTCAGGGTAAGGTGTGGGCCGTGACAATGACAATAGAAATTGAAAATATGGCCATGGTCCGCCACTCACAAAACTATGCAACACTAAGCTGACCATTGTCATAGTTTCGGCCCACAATGCGAATTATTTTGGCCATTGTATCGCTTTTATGAAAATATTGCGAATTGTACACACTCAAAACATAAAATCCCAAAGCGCACAATGCGCACAGATACGTGCATATGAATGTTTTTGTTGCACCTTCTACAAAAACGACCATCGGGCCAACAAAATACATGGGACAAACAGATACGACTTTGTTTCAAATCACTCAATTTGGCTTTATTTCCATATTGTCCTTTGTGTGCTTAGTTCGCCCGATGATCGTTTTTGGGTACACTGCGCGCTGTATCGACTGCTGTCACTGCTGTTGTGTTCATATTTACGTTGTTATGTTTTCGCAAAATGTCCATTAAATGTATCTGGCAATACAGAGGCATATGTGTGCATACATACATAATAAAGACACATATTTTGCCTGTGCGCAAGTTTCGGTGTTTGTTGATTGATTCACGACAGCATAGAGCAATGATGTTTTCATTTTTACACGGACTGCAGTTGTGTTGATGAAACAATTGGTTTAAAAACATTTGTGTGTTGCTGGTAGCACATGTTGCTATGTTTGGTTTATTCCGGTGGTAGTTGAACGTACTCGATTAACTTAAGTTGATTATAGCAAGTTGGCACAGAGTGAGAATGATTAGATTAAACAATTTAAATTAGCATTTTCAGATAAATACCATTTAAAACATTTGGCTTATTTGAGAAAATATGAGATTTCAATAAAAACTAGTTAGACTGCTCTAGTCGGCAGTGTCCGACTTGGGGACACCCTGCGCCAAACATCCTTCTTTACACAAGCGCACGCTTTCAACTTAGCTTTTATGCTTAACACTTAATATGGAATATGGAAATCTAAATAACTTCGGTGCGAACTACATAAGTGTTTACCTTCTAAATTTTGTGTTAATACGAGCCCAATATATATATTCTTGGTTGGGATCAACAGACGAATGGATATAGCCTCGTCCGTCAGTGCGTGTGCGTCATTTTAAATAAGAGTATTATCATAAATATATCTATCACATACGGATCAACATTTTTAAATCTAGATCCACGTCATTTTTGATAACAAATCAGACGAGGCACCATAAATATTTTTTCAAGTATTCATTCAAATTTTTTTTCTTATGATAACATGGAAACTGATATCGAAAAAAAGTATAAACTTGTTCTTTTATTTTATCATTTCCGAACTCGCTGCATTCATACAGATGGAAATTACACAAACCCAATATACTCTTTTCAGTTCGCGAAGAAGTAAAGATTTGTATCGATTTTAGAAGAACGGTAAATATTATCGATCATCTGATAAACATACAGCGAAGATACATCGTATCCAACATTGAAGTGCTTTTTTTTAAGTGTATATTTTTTAAAGTGATTATTTGTGATGATACATTGTGTCTAACATTGAAGTGTTTTTTGTTAAGTGTATGTTTGTGAAAGTGAGTATTTGTCCAAGAATCAAGGCTGTTCCTTTTAAAATCCTTCCCGATGAGAAAAGAGTATATTGATACATTGTTTCCAACTTTGAAGTGCTTTTTTTTAAGTGTACATTTGTGAAAGTGAGTAAATACTCACTTCGGATAAATCCAAAAATCAAGGCTGTTCTTTTAAAACTCGTTCACGATATAAAAAGAGTATATTGTATTTGTGAAGATACATTGTATTCAACATTGAAGTGCTTTTTTCTAAGTGTATATTTGTGTCAGTGAGTATTTGTCCAAAAACCTAGGCTGTTCTTTTGAAACTCGTTCACGATGTGAAAAGAGTATATTGCAGTTGTGAAGATGCATTGTATCAAACTTTGAAGCCCTTTTTTTTAAGTGTACACTTGTGAAAGTGAGTACTTGTCCAAAAATCAAGGCTATTTATTTAAAAATCGTTCATGATTTGTGTGTATTTGTGAAGATACAATGTATCCAACTTTGAATCCCTTTTTTATAGGTATATGTTTTTAAAAGTGAGTATTTGTCCAAAAATATAGGCTGTTCTATTCATACTCGTTCACGATGTGAAAAGAGTATATTGTATTTATGCAACGCCATCCGTGTGCCCGTCTGTCCGTCCATCAGTCCATCTGTCTGTACGAACGAAATTTTGACTATAATTGTGTGTACCCGCGTCGGATAGAGTGCAAAGAATTTTGGGGACGTGGCAGTCCGATAACACTTAAACCACAAATCGATAAAAGGCGAATATTTCCACAATTTTAATGATAGAGAAACACCACAAAAATAAATACCACAGAAAATATTTTTGGCTACACCCTCTCCCGCTCCCGGAATAAAGAAGAGGTGCATAGATATAGGCATACTCAATTATTTGGGGCGGGAGCGCTGAAAGGCGTGGTGACCAGCTATCTAAACACCAATTCGATAACTCTATCTCTAAAATTGTCGAAAATATACATGTTTTCTGTGATGTTTGGGCGAGTATTTTATCAGTGTGGAGTGGTGACTCTAGCTTAAATACTGTGACATATATAGGCATATTTTTGGGGCAGGGGTGCTCAGGCCACTTTAGTGGGTGTGGCCGTAATATCAAGGCTGCAATCATTTAGGGACTCTAGCTTTGAAATTGTGGATTTTATCGATTTACAATTTTAGGTGTCATCGGTTTGCCACATTCCCAGCCAAAAACGTTAGTACTTTATCTGACGCGAATACGACATATTAATTACTATATTTTTTTCGACGAACAAATTTCATTCATACGTACAGACGGACGCTCGAACAGCAAGGTGGACCTTGCACAAATCCAATATACTCGTTTCACTTCGCGAACGAGTATACAAAGAAAATAAGCAGCACATAACATTGAGGACGGACGTTGAGGAATAGCCATAGGCAACGGTATCAAAGCGAAAAACTAGTGAAAGCACCATGTTGTATAAGTTAGCTCTTGAATGTGTTTGTGGGATTGTGGGAGTTGATAAGAGTGCGTGATACTCGCAAATGAAACACAAATACTACCGACATGGTAATAAATATCCATACAAGCCACTTCAAAGTGAAAAGCAATAAGCTAAACTTCTCTCTTACGGAGAGGACAGACCAGTTAGACCACAAACTGGCGGCGTGCCCAACTACACATTCAGGGAGAAATGGCTTGCTATGCATACCAATATCAATACCATGAGCTGTACTATGACCAATTCCAATACCAATACCGTTGCCATCACCTATATCAATACAAATGCCCATAGCAAAAGCAACAGTAAGTAACAATAAGAGCAGCACACCAGTAACAACACCAATGCAAATACAAAGCCAGAGGAAAGCGAAGAGGAAAAGTGCGAAATTTGATGGTGTGCGCTTTGTGTAGACGTGGGAAAAACCAAAAGAGCCTTCCTTTTGCAAAACGGACGGTGTCGGTGTAACTAGTAGCTCGCTCGTAAATACCCGAAGTGTTGAGCATCGAACGTTGAACTACTTCTATTGGCTTCGGCCAAAACTCTTGGGGGAAAGTGAAAGTTGTACCTGTAAACGGCCATTCTGCGAAACTTGTCAAGGTTTAGTTGTCGGCGCTTACACAAAATATATAGTCATTTTCAAGGACAATTATTATGTTGAATTTAGGTAATTGTGATTATTCATTTGCACACAAATTTACTTATGTACATATACCATGCATACATACACATATCTTGGATTTTGGCGCGCGTTTAGCACTGTTGACTTGTGCAGAGCGCCACTTAGCGTCGAGTAGCCGCACTACAAAGCTAGTGATGAACAACCACTAAAGCAATTACTTCTACTTCCACTACCATTGCAACGGCTACCAACACCGTAAACGAACACAACAAAATGGCAGCTAATGTTCGCGGCTCGAGATCGGCGGTGCTGATTTGGCAAAACAATAAATGGATACAAGTACATGTAGAGCGCACACTCGCCTCTATGTGAGTGTGAGTGTGAGTGTAAGTCCGAGTGTGTGTGTGTGTGTGTGCAAAGTTGGGTCGCAATGGAAAATAGTTGAGCGGCGAGTTGGCAATTTGAATATGCTTTATGTATACGACACGTGTATTATACACGCTATCGTCTTATATACATATACATATATATATATTTGCATATATATATATATATACAATAAATATGTACCCGGTCAGTTGATGGTGGAAAGCGTAGCGTGACGTCGCGTCGCTTGCTGTGGCGTTCACGGCGTTCGGAGCAAGTGAGCCTTTCCATTTTGAATTTGAGGCACTTAACTGCAGTTGTTGGGCGAACGCCAAGGAAACCAAAGCTAAATGCGAACCAAAAAGCAGCCGGACAAAACAAAGTTGAAGTAAATTACGCGCGGCTCTCAACGTGACGGCCACCTAATGTTACCCAGGCGGACTAGGTAGCATCCAACGTTGCATAAGCGCGCACTGCCCTGATCTGTGGAGTGCAGTCAAGGCCTGGGCAGGCAATCAACTAATTTCAAGTGCTATTAAATTTAAATGGTTTCAATTAACACGCTTTAAAACGACAACCAGACGCAGCGAACACTCAAGCTATACTACACTCGAGCGAGCGGGAAAACTACGTTTATTTATTATTAACTTAATGTTGCGCACTCTTGTTGCTATTGTAAAGAAAAACTGCAACTGGAAGTGAATTAAAAGCAAAAAGCCAACTAAAGTGCGCAAACAGCCGCACCCACAAGACTCAGAGCACTCAGCCCAATACCCAACAACCAACAGCGACTCATCAACGGGCAGAGAAAACTTCGCTTAAATGTACATCGACGAGGATAGCGAGGAAAGTTCGCCCTTTGTGATGCTCACATCGCCGACCAAGTCTTGGGTCAGTGTTCAGTGTAAACAATGAGGCTACTCACCCCTGCCCCCCCGACATTCGCCAACACACATATCTTAATTTCACATTTTTTTTTTTATTTTTTTCTGCCATTTGACGTATACACAGTCAAGCTGCAAAAAAGAAGTTGGCAAAAAGTTTAAATGACTTTTGTTGTTTTTCTAAGTGTTTTTTAATGGTCTACGTGTGCAGGCTGTGCTGCTGACTTTTTTGACGTACCGTATGCGCAATTTTAAATATTTTACATGAGGTCGTTGTGGTTGCCCACAGAGGATAAAACAGCTTTAGACTTACAATCCTTTTGACAAGTGGATCCCACTTCACTTCAGTGTACTTTGCTAGAAAGACAAAACTGAATTTCATTGCTTTTAATAACGCAGGAATTCCGCCTATTTGAATTTCATTTAAATGGGGACGTATCATGTCTTGAATGCAAGCACATCCAACATGTATCCCTCGAATATCAAATGCCCTGCACGTACGTACAATTCACTCCGAAATACATTTGAACTTACATGTAAACTTTAGCACTTTAGAAACAAATACGCAAAACATAAGTATATTTTCTTGTGTGTCAAATATAACAGGCAGAAAGACCATTTTCGGTCTCATACAATATATATTTTTGATGCATTCTCCGTCCGTACGTCTATCCGCCTGTAGGCAAACATCAATCACGAAAACTAAATCCAAATCTCTATACTTTTTTGTCAATATTTTTCCCCGATTCATTAATATCCCCATTTCTGGCTATCGTTATAAAGATACTGGTTTTTATTATATCGAGTAGACGAAGAGCTGGAGGATACCTCCACTTGCGTCTAAATTTTATTTAGGTCCAAACGTATCTATCAACAGTGCAAATCTGGGTTTAGGGTATCGCCAAAAATAATATAAATGCTTTTATTTCTATTATCTTTGGTATCATCCAGTCGGACACTAACGACTAGAGCATTCAAACTTGTTTTATCCTAAAAATGGGTAAAAAAGCGTTTTGTGCAAATTTGCATAAAAAAAGTACCACCTAACCCATAAGTATATGTGAATACTTATGTATTGGTTAGGACGGAAATTATTTAAGCTTGATACTTGAAATTTTGATTTAATATTTTCCTATTCGTCAGAAAAAAATTTATAATTTATTCTGATATATCGACTTAAATACAGGGTATAGTCACCAACAATTTTAGTTTGAACTATTGAAAACTTTTGATTAATTTCACAATCAATAATCTAATAACATACAGCAACTTTATGGGATTTTGTGTATGTCTGAATTCGAGCAAGGTCAAATGTTTGTTACGGCTGCCTCCCAGCTGAACAGGGTACCCAGTTATATAAAAAAATATAAAGACATGTTTAATAAAACGAAGCCATACCGAGCTGAGTCAATAAGTGTCCATGGCTTGCGATGACGCCATTCATTCTCGACTCTTTCCTGCACAGATTTTGCGAGTGTTGATTTCGTTGTTGTTTCGGGGTGTTGATTTATCAGCACAACAAAAGAAAAGAGCCTAGAAAGAACTCATATGCACGAGAATTTATTTGTTTACAAAATATTTGCCTAACAGTTTTTTGTTTACGGCAAAAGAAATTCAATATTCTTGAGCAACAGTAATCACTACGATAACGGGTAGTTAGGGTAGTAGTCAGGGCGGGAAAATAGCCGATTTAAAGCAGCGACTGGGATTTGTACCCCCGTTGCCTGTCGACGCTTAGCCGTTGTCGATTGCTTCAATGAATTTTCTGCGAGGCTGCACCTCAAACGAAGGGCTTTGAAGTTACGCTTTCATTTTGCCTTCGTACTGGTGGCTTTTCCAAGTTGCTCAAAGTTTAATTGAGCGCGTAATTTAAGCTTTTGCTAAACTGCTATTTGCTAAGTAGCATGGCCATAAGTGCGTTAGTTTAAGTGTGTTTTTATATTCGCGGACGATATTATAATTTTATCACGATATGCGTATGCTGGTTATATCAGGCGTAAAAGCTACTTCGATCAGCTCACGCCGTCTTTTGCCTCTTTCTGTGTAAACAAAATTGTCCGATTTTTAAGTTTTTAAACTTATATTAATAAAGCTTGAGATAAAGCCTATTTCTGTTAGAGGTAAGGCTTGGACCGAATCACACTTTCTCATAGCTAGCATATTTCTTGTATTTCAAAACGATGAAAATATTCTATACTAAAGTATTATTATCCTGCTGAATGACAATCGGAGAATCGCATTACTGATCAAAAAACAAAAACCATCTCCAAGACAAAAGAATGTATAAAAAATTCAAGTTTTACGACAACAGTCATTCGTTTCTAATAATTTGTACATTGCTACATATTCTTACATTTACCATAGCTGGTAAAAATGTAGCACATTCGTTCATAAATTTTATGAATTTTTCAATTGATTCCGTACTGCGTATTAAACATAGCTGGGCCGAAGGCTGCACGTTCACTGCCAACATCTATTGGCGTTAGCACATAGAAAAATGCGATTTCGCCTTTGGGAAAAAAATTTAAGCCGAGTGGGTTGAAATCCCATTTAACACCCAAAGTCAATGCAGTCCTCCTCATACCGATTTTGTTGAATTTCAATTAAAAACCTTGATTTTGATTGTAACCCTGTGTGAATGCTGTGCCCGAGCGCACACAGCGTTTTGATATGTATGAACGGCCATATGTATGTACACACACACACACATATATATATATTTATTTATATATATATGTATGGGATTTTTATTTAAAGTATATTCCGACTCGCCAGGCTTTGCTGCGTAATTGGGGTCAGGCTCGTTGGCCGACGCTGTGACAAAGCAATGTTGGTTGAAGGATTGCGTTTAAAATGAATTTGAATTAATTTGAATTTGAGTTTTGTGTCTTAAGCTCTTGTGGCATTGTTGTGCATCTGGGCCAAACAAGAATCAAATTGAATTTGCACCTCCATAACAAGCTTAACAAAACTGAAACAATTTAAATTGATTCTTATGTGAATACGCATTCGTAAGGTGCATAACTGTGATATAACATTTTATTTGTTAAATTAATTCAAGCCAGAGCTGGCGATCGATTTTTGAAACAAACGAAGCGATCAACTTATAAATTTATTCTTTATTCCATAGCTAGTCTCTGAATTAGCTTATCCCCCTGCTCTAGAAAATCATACTTTATGCATTCAAATATAGAGGCAAAATATTGTTTCAATTAGCTAAACACCTAAACTTTTCGACTGAAGATTAGCCTCTGCACATGTTGATTATGCTTTTTCGATATGTTTCCCGTTTCATTAAGATCAATAAAAATCGATTTCATGTCTTGACTCTCTTACCATATCTCGGAGACTATAACAGCTAGAAGCCTCAAATTTAATATGCTATAATTCCAAAGGCACAGATCTGATTTATTTTAGACCACCACAAATATCACTTCGCAAAAGTGTATTTAAATTAAACTTTTGAAAATTGAAAAGTACGTCAGTGAGAGACTTGAAATATGGGGTCTGCGAGGCTTGTCCACGAATATGGCAATGCGTTGGTGCGGGACGCAAAACAACAGCATTCCAGATTTCATATTTGCGTGAAATATTTCACAAAAGGCGTTCGTTAGAGTGACGCCAAGCCCCAAACAACAGTTACATACATTTTCATAGATAGTATCTGTCGGATTTTTTGACTATATACGTATTTACTATTTGTTTATTTCTCGTTCTGTGCACAGCCCGCCAGCTACGGTAAAAAGAACGGCATGTGGTACGCATCGCCAGGAAATCAGGGCTGGGGCTCCAAGCCCGCGAGTCGGAAGCCCTCAATAATGGAAGCGGATTTGGGCACATTATCCACCACATCGGGCTCGATAAAACGCAGCGCTGGTCGTGTGATACGTATCATCAATAACTTGGATCATTCTGTGCAGGTGAGTGTCGAGGCCCACAAACACTCAAAAATCCATATACACAGACGCATCGATATATGTATGTACATATGTATGTATGTACAACAATTCATACGCAAGAGTTGTGCAAACGATATCTGTGAGCGCGTTATCATGATAGGAAAATGAAAAACAATTAAACCAACACCTCATGGTTCAATTTTCGCTTTCCAAATTTGTTTAGCTCTTGAATTTGTGTTGTTGAAATGATTAATTTAATTACTATATATTAGGCATTACCCTTTATTTTGAAACATTTGAGTTAATTTACATACATATATATATATATTTATATCTGTAATTGTTGACCTGTCAGATTACAGGCCACTGTATCTGTTAGGCCAGTCCGGATGAAATCGTGTGAATACCTATAATATTATTGTCCAAAACATGTAAATTAAATCAATGAACAATATTGTTTAAGCTCCAGCATAGTTCATAGTCACAGTTGTACAGTGATACCAAAATGTGTCAAATGTCATCGATATTTAAATGAATGCAAACTCCGCAAAATGCACTTTCGCATACATTTGGTTGCGCTATACAAACATAACTTTGCTGTTTAACGCGGAAAGTTGAAAAAACGCTGTTGAATATTCAACAGCAAAAATGTGCAAATAATGCATGCATATATATTTACCACATATACCGCATACTACTATAGATATGTGTATGTGCCAAAAGGTGGTCACCTGGACGCAAACTCAAATTGTATTTTTAACAAATTCCCTTTTGAACTTGGATTGTTTGCGTTTTAAATATGTTTAATTGATAAATCCATTTCGTATGGTTTTGTTTTTTTTTTTTGTTTTGGTTTTTTTTTTTTTTTGTTATATTCGCTTACCAACTTACCTATTTCTGCAAATATTTTTGTGTTTTCAATAAATATTTTATGGTCAGTTATTTATTTATTTTTGTGTGCATCAATTATTTTTTTGCGGAGAATTATTATCATAATCTATATGTATATATAATTCTGATTGAACCCGTTAGCAATGATGATTACCAATCAATTCTACCAAAAGAGCTCGAAAGCTTAAATTTTCACAGTAGTTTCATCTTAAGTTTCAACACCTGGCATCGAAAATCAGAAACCACTTTTAATATTCACCCGACGAGGTTTTCATTGGAAATTAATAACGACATATTAATATATTGCAAAATCCGCTTGCAAAGAGGAAAATTTATATAAATTTATAATCTTGAAGAATTCGAATTTTGTTTTGTCATGTTTTGGTTCTGCCTTTGACTTATTCGAATTCCATTCGCCTGGCAGGGTGTTTGCAAACACTAAGTCGGTGGAGTCTTTTGATGGTAGAAAAAGTGGGATTTCACAAATCCAAAAAAAAAAGCAAACAGTCACCACAATATCCGCCTGGCATGTGGCAACAGCAAAAACAGGCGGGGGGCTTGGCACCGCTTGGAGGGAAATGCTATATTTATTTGATATTTATTTAATTAATATAATAAAAGGCGTTGCTTGGCTTTTTCCGGTTCTATTATAGCCATGTCCGTCTATATTAATCTCGGAAAGGTAAAAGCTGGATACTTAATTTTAAGATAATATTCGCATTTCTGCCGTGTTTGTGAATGTTGTTGTTGGCTGCAGCTGTAGAGGCCACCTAAAGGCTTCTTTTTAATGTTTCCTCTCCAAATTGGATGGTTTCAAATTTATAAAATTTACTTTTTTTGCAATATTCATCTTAACACAATTCCTCGTATTCTACACAATGGGCGAGTTTTTTGATCCAGTTATTTAAGCGGATGTTTGTAAGAAACAATGTGAATATTTAAAAAAAAATACCTAATTTGTTTCTATTGTTAAACGAGCAGTTTGGATGCACTTGACCCATTTGTCTATGTGCTATATATTAAGTTATATAGCTATATTGCTATATATGTTTAAGTCGCCGTATTTGTTTCGACCATGGGGAATGCCACAGATTTGGTCCTCAGCCGTGGCTTTGGGTAGGTCCCGATGTAGCGTGGTGTTGCGTACATGCCACTCGGCACCAGTGATTAGGCGTAGCGCTTTGTTCTGCATACCATAACTCCATGTTGGAGCTACGACCTGTTGGTAGATGAGTTTTTTATGCCTCAGCGGCAGTTTGCTATTTGCGTTGAGCAACCAGAAGAACTTTCCCAACTTGGCTCTGCAAGTTCCGACCGCCGTGGTTCTATGGTCTTTAAAAGTTAGCCTTTGGTCGAGAGTTAACCCAAGGTATTTGGCATTGCAATCCTGAGCTAGGGGGCTGCGTTACGGAACACAGCTGGCGGAATTTACTGCCTTAGCGTGTAGAAAACCGTTGACGCTTTTGCTAGCGTTCAGCTTAATATGGCTTAATACTGCTGTGTCCCATCCGCTGCATCGTACTCGCATTTGGCGCGACAGAAAATGCTTATGTGCCGTGTTGAATTCGAGATCCAGAGTATCAGGTGTGGGAATATCTGCTGAGAGATAAAGTACATTCGCCAGCATTGAATGCAGCAAGTATGTTGTTGACTACTCTCTAGAGTTGTTCGGTAGTGCCGTGACAAGGACAAAATCCGAATTGGTGGTGTTTTTTTTTTCGATACATTTTATTTTCTTTATTATTTTTATTAAAGACACCAGCGTATAATTGAATTCGATTCTTTGATTTTACGAAATCATATCTTTTTAATCATCAGCAGATTTTGCCATCGTGTTCATTCTGTTCACAAGCATCTTGACAACAAAATTAGTTTAAAGCTAATTGGGCGAACATTTAAAATCCACGCCTCAATTTCCGTGCAAGTATTTGGATTAACTAAAAACGCGGTTTTCATAGAATACGAACAATAGTCACTGCGTAAAATGCACAGCTTGCAGATTGTGTTTGTGTGTACGTGAAATTAGTATGAATATTTGCTGGGTACGGGACAAATCTTAGTCTGGTCGAAAGCCTGTTTTGGCCCTTTTAAATTATAGCAATAGTCTTATAGCTTTTAATTTAATAATCATAATGACCGTTTTTTACTTAAGCTGAAAAAAGAAATTCTTTCTCGACCAGTCGGTTAATGCCAAATGAAGGCTAATTTCCAAAAAAAAAAATGTATTAATTAAATCCAATTGTAGAGCTTTAAGATTTGGCTAGAATCCAGAAATTTAACTTTAGTCTTTCAACCATTGTCCATTCCTTTCAATTCAGTGTTAATTTTTTTCCGAAAAGTATAAAAGTTTGCAAGGAACTTTTACTTATTTAACTTCTTGGAAAATAATGTGGAAGCCAATCGAATGAAATTCCGAATGATACTAAGTTAATTGAAAACTTTTGATTAGAATCTGCTCACTACAATATTCACGCCAAATTAAGTTCTGTTAAAACTAATATCATTAGTATTAAACCAAATTCTTTATTACATCAAGCTTTAGTTTAGCGATTGCGCTGGCATTTAATAAGCAGCAGCAGGCATCTCCAATCCCAACACCTGCTGAGGTGACGTAGGAATTGCGAGTGCCAATTTGGTAATTTCAGCTGAGAGTTATCTGTCGATATTTTGTAGTGGAATCTTATAGCACTAGAGTGGCGATACAAAGGTCAATAGCTGCATTTTACTTTGACATTCAAATGGGTTGTGGGCGTCCAAGGCAACCGTGGTGCAATTAGCCTTTGCCTACTTTCAACGTACCCGAAAAAAAGGGCAGCAATCATATGGAAAATCAATTGACTGCAATTTGTATTTTATTATATGCATGCAATAGCGGCACCATAAGCAAATTGAAGCCACGGCCAATTTGGATATTTCCGCTGACATACAAAAAGCCAGACCTCGCCCAGCCGCTCACACTTTGTCGACACAGTTAAACACCGTTGGGCTTGGCCCCCCAACTGTAAATCTCTTTTCTTTTATTTTTCGCCCAGGAGCAGGTGAAATATTTGCTTCGTCTATAACCAAAATGCCCCTCAATATGAGTTGGAATGTGACTTCTACTCCGCTTCTGGAAGTATCCACGACGGTGTTGGCTCTGTTGCTTGCATCAGTGTCGGTGTCGCTGTCGGGAACGGAGACGGAGACGGGGTCGGGGGTCGGGGTTGGGGTCGTGGTTGGTTTTGGATAGGTTGGCGTCGTGGTCGAGGCGGTAATAACGTTTTATGGTAATTTTGCTAAGTGCAACTCAATTTTTTAGGACTCTTTGGACTCTTCGAGAGGCGCGTAATGTTTTATGAATAAAAATACGTAACATGGTGGGCGGCGAGTGTAGACAGAGGTCTTTACAAGACCCAGAATTCAAGTTTTTTGCATTTCATTTTACACATTTGTTATGAGGACGGGTATATTATACAAGACGATGTAGAGTGTAGTGTTTGTCCGGGTTATTTAACTATGCATCTTTTCGAGGAGGCAACTTATCAAGGTCAGCTGGATACATTTTCCACAAAATTGCAAAGAGGATGACTCACTGACATTGAAGGTAAATTAAACAATGACGTGCTAATAAGTGTTTTATATGAAAATACAACGCTCCGGCGTGTGAGGGGAAAACTAATACAAAAAAACTCCATTCAGATAAATCTCGATTGAACCTCAGTACCAGAAATTGGATATGGGGCTAATGAATATATATGTAGGGGAATGAACAGCTAAGGCAAACAAAAAGAAGCAACAGCAATGAAAAAAAAGCTGTCAACCAATAACCACAGAATCGACCGGTCGCCTCTCGCTACTCTCCAGTTCCCATTCCGAAGCTACGAATGCAAATTTTACTCAAATACATACTATCTACAACAACCACAGCAGCAGCAACAATAGCAGCAAGACCGGCAAAGGGAAATTGTAGTACTTTGAAGTTACTGTTGTTGCAGATGCGCTGCTGTTTCCCGCACCCTGCACGCGTTCAGTGGCCAACCAAGGCCAAGGACATGTCCCGGCGTCTACAAATACAACAAGGAACATTGCCAAATATTTTGCAGACCAGCAAATGCAAACTGACGAACAATATGACTATTGGACGTATGTACATACGGTACACACATAGAATCCGCCACCGCCGATTGCATTACCCGGGCATTGCGTACTATCGCACTTGGACGCTTTTCCAACTGTGCTCTGCACTGCGGCTGTATTTGTTTGCCTCTGCTCTTGTTTCCATTGTGAGGCGTTTGCTGTTGCTGCTGCTGTTGCTGCTGTTGCTGCTGCCACTGGTAACTGAATGCCACAATAAATGGCTGTGCATAATGGCGTGCTACTCAACGTTGGCGGTCCGTGTGTGTATGTTTGAATGCATTTGCAGAGTGCTGGGTGGTGCTAAATAATATTTGGCAACCCAAAGTAGCACGTGCTGGGTGCCGCATTGCATTTTGATTCTTGCGACTTGGTCGTGGAAAGTTTCGTGCTGACGTACGATCAACTTTACTTTTCACTTATTATGTCGGCATACACATAAAAATTGCTTCGGTTTTCCATATGCACATGTTGGAGCTCTCCGCAGGCGTATTGAACAGTCAACAAAGGCAAGCCAACAACAACAATGCCGGCAACAGCACCTGTCGGCCATGTACATACGTTAAATGACGGCAAACAAAAAAGTGCTGGGCGCTGAAAAACACGCAAAACCCTACAAAGCGCTAGCGACGCCCCCCCTATAACGGCATTTCAATCTAGATTCCTTATAGCGGTTTAAGGGGTGACAAGCGCTTTCACTCTTACTACAAATATGAAATGTTTACATTTTATAGAAGAATTTAAAAAAGCACTGAATAAGAAACAATAAAGATTTAATATATAGAAATATGTAAACATTTCTAACATTTCCTGCCCGGCCCGATATGCCTCTAGTCACATTCAAGAATTAGGATTTTTTAACTCACTTCGTCTTTTAAACTGAATGGTTCAGATTGTCAGCTACCCATCCCGTATATAAAAAAAAAATACTCGTCCCATTTTATTTATATTGCGTGCATCAAGGCCTTTGGTAGTTTATCGGTCCTTTGTTTTATGCAGATATTTCAGTGTTTTATTGGAATTCTTTTGTGCCTGCCGGTGAGGGAGTCGCACGAGGTATTTTTAAAAAATCTGCATGGTTTTGACGTCACAGAAATGAAATCAGCCATGAGGTGGTTCGAGCAACGATTCAAATGGGTATTCGACAAGTGTTCACCGCACACAATCGAACTCTTCAAAATTGTTAAAATTTTTACCCATGCAGCTGTTGCCAGCCACACATTCGATAGCAACGCCCATACACGCATATCTGATGCGCCCGGTGGTGTGGGTGGACAAATACGTTCATGCCGGCTTCCTTCCGTCTTTCCGGCAGCTGTTTACTGTCAACTGTTTGGCCCATCTGCCGGACCACCCCATCCCCTCTCATCAGGAAAAGTGCACGTAATTGGCTTAACAAATGCCATTTGTTTGGGGTCACCTGATTGGAGCAGCCGACGTAATGTAATTATTTGCACACATAATTATATTTGTTTATACTCTGCATTCACATTCGAATGTACGCAATGCCGGCGTCGGCCATCTCGAGCGCAGCTGCGCGACTGTCTCCGGTTAAACGTATATAATTTGGGAGCTCGCACTTACGCACACACACACACACACACACACACACACCCACACACATACAGCCAATAAGTGGCAATCATGTATAATTTGTGTGCAGCGAGCAGGTCGGCGGCCGTTCCATAAAGAAGTTCCAGTTCCAGAACAGCACAATAGCTAATAATTGGATAGTTTGATTTGCATTACTGAATGCATAGCTCGGGCCTGCCAATTCAATTAGGTGAAGGGCCCTAAGACAAATGTTTGCGGTTTAATAGAAGGATTTAAGGAATTCATGCGCCTTAAATAATGGCCTACGAATGTGTCGTCCTTGGTGCGGAGTCCACATATTGTGCCCATACATCGTAACCCTCAGGTGTTTCAATTTGATAAACAATCAACAAATCGTGATTAATAGTGGAGTGGCATGTTGGCCTTTTGCTAAAAATCTGGCCCAGTTCATCAAGCCACTAACGACCATTAAGGCCAGCTGCTCTAAATGGTATAGTTGGACCATTTCGGCAAAAATGTATCTAAATCAAATTGAGGTCCGTTAGCTCAAATAAAGCCAAAAAAAAATATGTGTACAACGTGCCGTTTGCATATGATCGCTTAAAGAGAGCTTTCCAAGTTGAAAGGGTATATAAGAGTTTTATTTTAGATGGGAAAAATATGAATGCCTACTCTTGTCCTTTTTCGAAGGCGACATTTATTAATAGCGGTATTATTAACAAGCAATAAGAAACAGGTTCACCCTAATATAGATAAAAAATTTTTAACAAATTAGTGCAACACAATTGTTAAGTCATCAATTTTATATTATTCTTCCGGGACATATTCAATATCACAAATTTTTGATAAAACAAACTGTTTAAGCAAAATTTCGAAACATTTAAAGATACATATTTCAGTTCTTAAATGTTTGGATTTTGACAACGATTGCACTTAATATAGGCACAAGTTTCTTGCCTAATGTGAAACTTTTGCTCAAAGAAAATTATTCGTTTCACAGTTATACATTTTATGCAAGTTGCTAAATTTATCGTTGAAAAGTAATAGAAGCTTTTGAAAAAAAAAAAAAAACGAATTTAAATGAAAGGCTGCATCTACTTTCGTAATCAGTCTCAGCAAAATTAAGCATCAGACAGCAGCCCACCACTCAACATGGATATAAAGCCATTAGACCATTACGCCTTTCCAACGAATACCAACCAACTAAATACATAAATTAGATTCAGTTCATTCAAACTGCCAAAGTTCGCCCTGTCCGCAATTGTCGCAAGGACCACTGCAGATAAAGTTTATGCCAGATGCTTTAATTTTTTGTGAATGCGACAGAAATATGCAAGAGCTGGTGCTTCCTTGGCGTAATGTCGCCTCGCGTGACTAACAGCTATCAAGGCCTGAAGGTCATTAAAACTCAAGATGCACACTTGACACAAGCACCGAAAGCAGAAAGCTTCAGCTAAGCAGCTAGCTTGGCCAGCGAATGCAACAATGCGTATCGCAATTCTGCTGGTGCGGGAGGATGTGGCGTGTACATCCAATTATGAGCGCAAGAGCTTAAGTGCAACAACAACAACAACAACCACAACAACAACAACAACAGCATCAGCAACAACAAGAGCTACAGAAACAGCAAGAACAAGTACAAGTAGATGGCAAACAATGCTGCAATAGCCCGACGACCCCCAGGAACTACAAATAATACCATTAAGCAGTGAAATAAAACGCAAAGTGGGTCACAGCCTCGGTTTGTGGGGCGGCTAAGGAGCACACGAGGATGTGAGCGTTGCACATATGAATATGAGTATAAATATCCCTACACACACACACACTCAACATGTGTGTGTAGTGTGTATATGTGTAAGCACGTAATTATAAATATTTGCTGTTAGCAACTTTTGGTTAGAAACTTCAAGTGTCACGGCCGGGGCAGCGGAAGTTGCGTGTCACGGCTAAATTTTTGTCGCAGGCCAAGTGTTGAAAAGTCAACGCGCCCAGTCAATGCTACGGTACATATAAACTAAACATGTACGTGGGTTCACATGTGTGCGAGCGCCTGGTTGTATACATCATATTTTCCACAGGCCAATAATTCACATTTTATGGCTCAAACTAATTACACACCCATAAATTGAATCGCCCCCTGGCACTTCGGCTATCAGATCGAAGCACGTAATTTTATGTACAAATGCATATGTATGTACACATATTAATAATATACTTTCTTTTCTTTCAAGTGTCGCGTTTTACTTAACCTACGCACTTCCCAGCCGTTTGAGGAAGTGCTCGAGGATTTGGGTCAAGTGCTGAAAATTAACGGCGCCAAGAAAATGTACACGGGCACCGGCCAGGAGGTAAGAGAGAGTGGTTGTGTAATCGATCGCCCAATTTTTGGGCGGTCTTCGCGCCATAATAGCTTAATTAACATAAACAAACACAAAATCACATGTAATGCCTGCTAAATATTTCGAATTTGCAACATGCTGCTCTTGGGACGACAGGTACGTAGTTTTTCGCAGCTACGCAACGAGTTTGCCGATGTGGACACATTCTATTTGGCCACTGGCACGGCATTGATCGCTGGCTCGCCCATTCGACGTTCTCGCTCGCGTCCTTCGGTGGTAGCTGCCGCCCCCATACTGCCGACGGAGGAATTGCCCAAGGTTCCATTGCGTGGCACGCGCCCGCGCAGCAAGAGCCGCCCGCGTATTCTCTATGCGCCGGAGAGCGAGATACTGAGACCAAATGGGGAGTACACCATGCTAGACATCATGAAAGAGGAGCCAACAAAGGTGACCATTCGCGGCTTGAGACGCACCTTCTATCCCCCTGTCCACCATGCGCCGGCTGAAAATTCGCCCCCAGACAAAAAGCTGCAACTCCAGTGGGTGTAAGTATATTTATAATTTATATATTATATTTATAAATACTCATTCATTATAATACCCCTGATATCGCAGTCACGGCTATCGAGGCATCGACGCACGCCGCAATTTGTGGGTGCTTCCAACGGGAGAGCTTCTCTACTATGTGGCAGCTGTGGCTGTCTTATTTGATCGCGACGAGGATGCCCAGCGTCACTATATAGGTCACACCGAAGACATAATGTGGTAAGTGTTGGTCAAGAACAGCTCATACCGACTCCCGTTTAATGCTTACCCCAACTGTACAGTATGGATGTCCATCCCTCTCGGGAACTGGTTGCATCGGGTCAAAAGGCCGGACGCGATCGCAAGTCGCAGGCGCATGTTCGCATTTGGAGCACTGAGTCGCTGCAGACGCTCTACGTTTTTGGAATGGGCGAGTTGGACACTGGAGTAACCGCAGTAGCCTTCTCCCAATTGGTAATGCTTCCAAACTTCCGTATTAAAATGTGTTTCAAGATTACATTAACTACTTCCAGAATGGGGGCAGCTATATTCTGGCCGTAGACAGCGGTCGCGAGAGCATCCTGTCCGTCTGGCAGTGGCAATGGGGTCACCTGTTGGGTAAAGTGGCTGTAAGTTACATATAATGCGACATTCTTGAGCGCTTAACAAACATTGGCTGTTTCATTGTTTGCAGACTCTGCAAGAGGGTCTGTCGGGAGCCGCCTTCCATCCCTTGGATGATAATCTCATCATCACCCACGGACGCGGCCATTTGGCCTTCTGGCATCGGCGTAAGGATGGTTTCTTTGAGCGCACAGACATTGTTAAGCAACCGTCGCGCTCGCACGTCACCAGCGTACAGTTCGAACCAGACGGCGATGTGATTACCGCCGACTCCGACGGCTTCATCACAATCTACTCAGTGGACTCGGACGGGGCGTACTTTGTGCGCACTGAGTTCGAGGCCCACAACAAGGGTATCGGGTGCCTGATTATGCTGGGAGAGGGCACTTTGTTGTCGGGTGGCGAAAAGGATCGCAAAATTGCTGCTTGGGACTCGCTGCAAAATTATAAGAAAATTGCGGACACAAAGGTAAAAATTGTACATTTTTGACGTAACACACACAAACTTTAATCGATGTGGGGCTTTAGCTTCCCGAAGCGGGAGGGGGCGTAAGGACCATCTACCCACAGCGACCAGGGCGCAATGATGGCAACATCTATGTGGGTACGACAAGAAACAACATCTTGGAGGGCTCGCTGCAGCGTCGCTTCACGCAAGTTGTCTTCGGCCATGGCAGACAGCTCTGGGGCCTAGCCGCCCATCCCGAGGACGAGCTTTATGCCACCGCTGGCCACGACAAGCACGTCGCGCTCTGGCGCAAGAACAAACTCATTTGGACCATACAAACGGGGTACGAGTGCGTGGCATTGGCCTTCCATCCGTTTGGCACGGCATTAGCTGCTGGCAGCACTGAGGGCCACTTGCTTGTCATCAACTGTGACAACGGGGCGGTTATGTTGACGCTCCGTGTATGTGGTTCACCTTTGAACTGTGTGTCTTTTAATCAGGGTAAGACCGACAATGTAGTACACTCATATACATATGTCTTTGTCCGTTTTTGGCATATACCCAAACTTACATATTCTCTCGCTCACACACAACTGCCTGTGCTGTTGGTTTCCGTTTCATTCTCTTTTTTTTTGAACAGTCGGTGATATGATTGCCATGGGCTCGCAAAATGGAAGCATTTACCTGTTCCGTGTCTCGCGCGATGGGTTCTCCTACAAGAAAGTCAACAAGATACGCGGCTCACAGCCGCTAACACACCTGGATTGGAGCATGGACGGAAACTTTGTTCAGACCGTAACCATTGACTTTGACTTGTTGTTCTGGGACGCAAAGTCCTTGTCTCCGGAGCGCAGTCCCATTGCAATGAAGGACGTTAAGTGGCTGAGCAACAATTGTACGGTGGGCTTCCTGGTTGCCGGTCAGTGGAGCAATCGCTACTACAGCAGCGCCAACACCATCATAGCCACCTGCAGTCGCTCGGCTGCACACGATATGCTCGCATCGGGTGATGCTGAGGGATATTTACGGTTGTTCAGGTAAACACACTCACTAATCAAATTGACCACGATAATAATAATAAAAATAATTACCCTATACACATTTGTTGCCCCAGATATCCCTGCATCTCGCCGCGTGCTGAGTTCCACGAGTCCAAAGTTTACTCCGGCATGTTGGCCTGTGTGCGCTTCCTATGCGGAGATCATACCCTGATCACTGTGGGCGGAACAGACGCTTCGCTCATGGTGTGGGACATTGTTGAGGAATAGCTGAAATGGCCACCGTGGCGCTCTGCTGCACAATCCGATTCGCGCTACCAGGACTACTGGCATCGACGTATCTCGCACGTATCATCAACGGTGCTGGACAGTGACTCCGTCGACTACCAGTAGCGAGTAGCCCACGTGCGATCGGGTTGTACAACTTCGCTTGCATTATAACACAATATCAATTGGCCAGCATTCCATTGGCGTAATACTTATTATATTAGATAACTGCGAAATTGATTGATGTACTAGCTATATTTCAAATCGGAACAAATTTACGTTTTCCAAACGCACTCTAAATAAATTATCGAGCTATAAAAAAATACAACGTTCGCACATTACCACTATGTGTGAACGCCTCTGCGTATTTCCGTTGCACCCAACTTGGCTTCCATTCCCAAAACTTCCGTTAACGTTGCGTGTCGCATTTGTCCTTCGTTTATACAAATGATTATGGATATTAAGTTGAAAACATTAAACAGACTTAAATGCCACTGGTGGAAACTATAACTATACAATATGAAAAACCAAAGCTCTTATGCAGACTTCTAACATATCATCAAACAATTGTGCTCCCATTGTTGTCACAGTTTTTTTTTTCAAGAAACACGGTAATAGACAGGAACTTGGACACCCACATGACACACAAATAAGGAAAACTAAGTGCACTTAATCATATATTGAATATAAAGCATTACTTAAAAATAATTATATTCAATATATATATTGTTAATGCAATTTTTAATATAAGCGTTGAAATAAATAAACCGTTTTAACAAAACAAACAACATTCTCTGATGATGAGCCTGCATTTTAATCATTATTCAAGAAATTAAATTTATCTATAAATCAGTCGTACCTTTTCAATCATTTATAATCAGTTTTGCAACTATACATTTTGTAATTCAAAAAATATATTTATATAGTTGCCTTAATAAAAATTAATTGAATTAATAATTAATTTATAAACAATATTTAACCGATTTACCTCGACCATTTCATCACTACGGCTTCTACATGTATGTATTAGGGATTAAGGATCAGTAATTTATACATGGGTAAGCAAATTGGTAATCCACGGGCAGGTAAATTGCTTTCCCTTGCTTTACCTGCTCGAACACAAAATAGGGGTTGAAACACCAGAAAATGGAGTGTGCTAGTCCCGTGTGTACACACAGTACTTGTATAAAAGGGAGATGCGACAGCAAAGAGGAATCATTCTGGCAACAGCTCTCACATCGTTCAGATACATTTCGATATTCCAACTTCAAAATGACAGGCGAAAACATTGTGCTCGGAAATACAATCGAGTTGTTCGAGAAGAGATCGTCTACGGGTGCCGTCGTAAACCTTAAGAAACTATTGAGGACGGTTAAACGCATTTTCACTCTCTCCAAGCCTGAAATGATAGCAACCGAAGAGATCGTTGTCAAACCCTCTTTTGGCACAGACGAGGAACTTCAAAACTGGCTGAACGAACAAATTGAATCCAAGAAGATGGCGCTTCACTAATGGAATCCTGCAAAAGCTTTTGAGAACCTGTGATCTGGCTGCTACTGCGGCACGACTCCAAAGTCGGCAAATGGCTTTAAATAATTTCTGTGATAGCGAGAGTGCGAGACTGATAGATTTGTACACCTCGAAGCATTTAAATCGTGGCACTTGCAATTTGTACAGCTGAACTTGTGTTCATTTAGATTAAGAACTAAATCATTGTCTTCCATCAGTTTTAAGATTGTCTTCATGCTTGTTTGTTTGAATAAAATAAAATTCCGACGAATAATAAGTTTGTGTTATTGGTTTTCTACGCAACGAAAATGTTAGAAATTTTGAAATCATTAGAATATTGAGCCAATACAAATTTTAAGTCAGTGGGCAGGGTAAATGAAATAAGGATAATCTTAAGAATAATTATATCCGTGAATATATTTATCTTAAGGACAAAACTTAGCTACATTTTTTTTAAGGTTACTCGTTGCGTTGGAAAAAAAGGAATATTTAAAAGCTGTGTATTCTTGAGAGATAAAACAAGGGCAATGAAATTAAAATTTAAAATTTGGCGGCAAAATCAAATTTGAAATTCATAACATCCTGTTAAGCAATCGATATTTCCCATCATGGTCCGATATTAAACTCAATCGATATTTAAGTATGACCAAGTGTCTGAAATCATCGTACTCAATATCTGCTTGGGCTGGCATTTCCAATCAAATTTTGGGCGCAATTTTTGAATGCATGTAAACTGACAATATAAACGATTGTGGCGGTACTACTACACTCAATGCTGAACGTTCGCATGAGCGTAATTATTTCGCCACTTTTGGAGCTAGAGACTTGAAATTATAGATATATTATCGTGTGTACCTGCTTCGGATAAAGTGTTAAGGATTTCGGGCTGCGCCCACTGGGGCGTGGCAAACCGATAATATCTAAAATCGTAAATCGCGAAAACCGATGTCCTTGATGGCTGGAATCGAATTTAGAATAAAATATTGATACCCTGATATTCCGACCACGCTTACTAAAACTCCCCTGCGCCCCCGCCCCGACGGAAATGCTTATATATCCCACAGTTTTTAAGCGAGAGGCTCCAAATTTGGAGGGTAGATAACTGTTTACCTCCTTTAAAGATCGGTACAAAATTTCTAACACTAACCTACACTTTCCAATACATATGAAGTCCCATATTATGAAAAACAATATTAAAAACCTTTTCTATGGTAGAGGATTTTATAAACAATTCTTAAAATTTTGTTTTTTATTTTATTTCCGATGTAAGCCTGCATTTTTAATCATTATTTGAGAAATTCAATACCGGTTTAAAATAGATTAACAATTCTTGAAAGCTAATGAATTTATCTATAAATCAGTCTTACCTTCACGCGTCGCACAGAAGGGCATCTTAATACATATAAAGATATGTATTATATTGGCTTGGACGGTACAACTATTCGAAGTTGGATAAATGCTACCGACAGCGCAATGGTCATTAAAAGAGTCATCAGTCATCAGAAGTCTACACAAAAACATTGTGGTAGTGTGATCAGGGTATTAAAAAAGGGTTTGCTTTGGGACGCCAACGATTGAAACGTGTGCAGTTAAATAAATGCGATCTGCGTACGGTATAGTTATACTTCAAATTATGTGTTCTTTTTGATTTATCTTATTGACATTTAGATCTACATATTTATGCAGACTGATGGATGACCAGAAAGAATATGAATATACCGTTAAATGAGTGCAAAATGAGTATTTTGGAAATCTTCATCCACATATGCATGTATGCAACCATCGCGCAAATCTGTAATTTATAAACAGTTCTTAACCGATTTGCCCCGACCATTTCATCACTATGGCTTCTACATGTATGTATTAAGGATTAAGGATCAGCAAATTTGTAATTCACGGGCAGGTAAATTGCTTTTCCTTGCTTTACCTGCTCGAACACAAAATAGGGGTTGAAACACCAGAAAATGGAGTGTGCTAGTCCCGTGTGCACACGCAGGACTTGTATAAAAGGGAGATGCGACAGCAAAGAGGAATCATTCTGGCAACAGCTCTCACATCGTTCAGATACATTTCGATATTCCAACTTCAAAATGACAGGCGAAAACATTGTGCTCGGAAATACAATCGAGTTGTTCGAGAAGAGATCGTCTACGGGTGCCGTCGTAAACCTTAAGAAACTATTGAGGACGGTTAAACGCATTTTCACTCTCTCCAAGCCTGAAATGATAGCAACCGAAGAGATCGTTGTCAAACCCTCTTTTGGCACAGACGAGGAACTTCAAAACTGGCTGAACGAACAAATTGAATCCAAGAAGATGGCGCTTCACTAATGGAATCCTGCAAAAGCTTTTGAGAACCTGTGATCTGGCTGCTACTGCGGCACGACTCCAAAGTCGGCAAATGGCTTTAAATAATTTCTGTGATAGCGAGAGTGCGAGACTGATAGATTTGTACACCTCGAAGCATTTAAATCGTGGCACTTGCAATTTGTACAGCTGAACTTGTGTTCATTTAGATTAAGAACTAAATCATTGTCTTCCATCAGTTTTAAGATTGTCTTCATGCTTGTTTGTTTGAATAAAATAAAATTCCGACGAATAATAAGTTTGTGTTATTGGTTTTCTACGCAACGAAAATGTTAGAAATTTTGAAATCATTAGAATATTGAGCCAATACAAATTTTAAGTCAGTGGGCAGGGTAAATGAAATAAGGATAATCTTAAGAATAATTATATCCGTGAATATATTTATCTTAAGGACAAAACTTAGCTACATTTTTTTTAAGGTTACTCGTTGCGTTGGAAAACAGGAAAATTTTAAAGCATTTGAGAGAAAAAACCAGGAATGAACCAATGAAATTCAAATTTAAAATTTGGCGGCAAAATCAAATTTGACATTTGTAACAGCTTGCTAAGCAATCGATATTTCCCATCATGGTCCGATATTAAACTCAATCGATATTTAAGTATGACCAAGTGTCTGAAATCATCGTACTCAATTTCTGCTTGGGCTGGCATTTCCAATCAAACTTTGGGCGCAACTTTTGAATGCATGTAAACTAACAATATAAACGAAAACACACATAAACATTTTGTTGGCCCCACCACCCTGTCAAAATATCGAAAATTTTAAAAATCAAAATTTTAAATGGATATCGATTCTATAGACTTTTAAGAGTAGAACGATGTATTTTTTTCGTAAATCGGACTACAATTGGCCAAAATACAGGTATTTAAAGCTTATAAAAGATCTAAAATTTGCATATCTCGGGCAAATAAGGTCATATCTTCGAATATAATACCTTTTTAGACTCGTACGGATAAGGACCATCAAGTGACATTAAAAAATTCGGATTCCAAATTTTGACCAAATTTGACAAAAATCACAAGGGGTAACATCACGATTTTTGTGAAATTCTCGAAAATTTTAAAATTCTAAATTTTAAATGGATATTGATTCTATAGACTTTTAAGAGTAGAACGATGTATATTTTTCGTAAATCGGACTACAATTGGCCAAAATACAGGTATTTAAAGCTTATACAAGAACTAAAATTTGCATATCTCGGGCAAATAAGGTCATATCTTCGAATATAATACATTTTTAGATTCGTACGGATAAGGACCATCAAGTGACATTAAAAAATTCGGATTCCAAATTTTGACCAAATTTGACAAAAATCACAAGGGGTAACATCACGATTTTTCTCAAAATCTCGAAAATTGTAAAAATCAAGATTTTAAATGGATATCGATTCTATAGACTTTTAAGAGTATAACGATGTATATTTTTCGTAAATCGGACTACAATTGGCCAAAATACAGGTATTTAAAGCTTATAAAAGATCTAAAATTTGCATATCTCGGGCAAATAAGGTCATATCTTCGAATATAATACCTTTTTAGACTCGTACGGATAAGGACCATCAAGTGACATTAAAAAATTCGGATTCCAAATTTTGACCAAATTTGACAAAAATCACAAGGGGTAACATCACGATTTTTCTCAAAATCTCGAAAATTTTAAAAATCAAGATTTTAAATGGATATCGATTCTATAGACTTTTAAGAGTATAACGATGTATATTTTTCGTAAATCGGACTACAATTGGCCAAAATACAGGTATTTAAAGCTTATAAAAGATCTAAAATTTGCATATCTCGGGCAAATAAGGTCATATCTTCGAATATAATACCTTTTTAGACTCGTACGGATAAGGACCATCAAGTGACATTAAAAAATTCGGATTCCAAATTTTGACCAAATTTGACAAAAATCACAAGGGGTAACATCACGATTTTTCTCAAAATCTCGAAAATTTTAAAAATCAAGATTTTAAATGGATATCGATTCTATAGACTTTTAAGAGTAGAACGATGTATATTTTTCGTAAATCGGACTACAATTGGCCAAAATACAGGTATTTAAAGCTTATACAAGAACTAAAATTTGCATATCTCGGGCAAATAAGGTCATATCTTCGAATATAATACATTTTTAGATTCGTACGGATAAGGACCATCAAGTGACATTAAAAAATTCGGATTCCAAATTTTGACCAAATTTGACAAAAATCACAAGGGGTAACATCACAATTTTTCTCAAAATCTCGAAAATTGTAAAAATCAAGATTTTAAATGGATATCGATTCTATAGACTTTTAAGAGTATAACGATGTATATTTTTCGTAAATCGGACTACAATTGGCCAAAATACAGGTATTTAAAGCTTATAAAAGATCTAAAATTTGCATATCTCGGGCAAATAAGGTCATATCTTCGAATATAATACCTTTTTAGACTCGTACGGATAAGGACCATCAAGTGACATTAAAAAATTCGGATTCTAAATTTTGACCAAATTTGACAAAAATCACAAGGGGTAACATCACGATTTTTCTCAAAATCTCGAAAATTTTAAAATTCAAGATTTTAAATGGATATCGATTCTATAGACTTTTAAGAGTATAACGATGTATATTTTTCGTAAATCGGACTACAATTGGCCAAAATACAGGTATTTAAAGCTTATAAAAGATCTAAAATTTGCATATCTCGGGCAAATAAGGTCATATCTTCGAATATAATACCTTTTTAGACTCGTACGGATAAGGACCATCAAGTGACATTAAAAAATTCGGATTCCAAATTTTGACCAAATTTGACAAAAATCACAAGGGGTAACATCACGATTTTTCTCAAAATCTCGAAAATTTTAAAATTCAAGATTTTAAATGGATATCGATTCTATAGACTTTTAAGAGTATAACGATGTATATTTTTCGTAAATCGGACTACAATTGGCCAAAATACAGGCATTTAAAGCTTATACAAGAACTAAAATTTGCATAAATTCTTCAAGTATCTTAGATGCCCCAAAAATCTGCAAGGATATGGCCGAGTCCGCAGACTTGGCCAACAAATTTTCAAACCAAATTGGTTCCTAGATGACCTCCATATCTCTGGTAATTATACCAAAGGTATAGTCCTGGTGAACCTAAAGAGCTGCATCCTTGAAAAATGCGCAAGAATACGCTCAAGAAATATGTATGCTTCTTTTTCAGCTGCCCCATCCCTTTCACACCTTTCCTCCAGAAACTACTGCTGCTGTTGCGTCCAATTTAGCATTAAGGGTTGAGTATGTATTGTCTGAGTCTGAATTTTCACTAGAAATCTTGCACATAGGTGGCCCAAAAATGTTACCTTAGAAGTATGCAATGAAATTTTGCACATTTTAAAATTTTTCTGTCCACCTTCTGACGATTTTGTTCGCCTGGTGTTTCAGCTCGATTTTGCATTAAGAATCTTGCACATCGGCGGCCCAAAAATATTACCTTAGAAGTATGCAATGAAATTTTGCACATTTTTCAATTTTTCTGTCCACTTTCTGACGATTTTGTTCGCCTGGTGTTTCAGCTCGATTTTGCATTAAGAATCTTGCACATCGGCGGCCCAAAAATGTTACCTTAGAAGTATGCAATGAAATTTTGCACATTTTAAAATTTTTCTGTCCACCTTCTGATGATTTTGTTCGCCTGGTGTTTCAGCTCGATTTTTAAGAAAATTTGCCAACCGACTACACAAAAATGGCCCAGAAAGATTCTCCTAACAAGATAAATAAAAAAAATGTGTATTTTTTTTTTTATATATTTATTAAATTTCTCTTTACATCCTTTTATTGTTCTTATATTTATTTTGTATGCGTATTGCTCTTACACCATATTTTTATTATATTATTTTCATTTCAAAGAAGCTTATTGCAAAACTTAAATATATTGTTCTTATACGGTATTATATAAATATACCTTAAATTCGTTGATACGAAAACCTTAAATCTACGACTTTTATAGAAATAAATAAATAAATACTGACTTATATTTTTCGTCGACACTTCAATGTTGTTGCTCGCACTTTGCGTTGGCAGACTTTTAACCAATCTGAAAATATACGAAATAAAACATGTAATGGCAATTTGTTGCATAACAAAAGCTTACTTATGTATTTATTTGTATATTAAAGCTATAGTAAGTAAAAAAAAATAAATAATAACAATAAACTTTGTACCGCTCTTTAAAGGTATCTACCCACCAAATGTGGCAACTCTAGCTTAAAAACTGTAGGAAATATAGGCATTCGCCACAGCCATACTTCTTTCCAATAAGCTTTTAAGAAGCTAATCCAGCATATCCGCGTATCAGATCAATTCCATCAACTCAGCACATTACGCCAAATTTTTTCCGTTTCAACAATTTATAAAAATTTAACTAGCTGATCCTCTCTTAAACAAAGCAGTTTATGTATGTATAGTGTAGTATCTTTACTAGAACGGATATAATATTCTTAAGATTTTCATAAAACGTTTACCCTCTACACCCACTGAAATTTTGTATTTGTATATACATTAGTATATACCAATTGGTTGTATTATCGAAAACACCAATTTTTGAATTACTCGGAAACTTTAAATTGTATTCCCGCTTAACCCATCATAGCCCACCATGACCATACACTAAGCATCTAATAAATAAAAATTTAAAAATTTCCATTTTCTTTGCGCAGAAAACTAATAACACAAACTTATTATTCGTCAGAATTTTATTTAATTCAAACAAACAAGCATGAAGACAATCTTAAAACTGATGGAAGACAATGATTTAGTTCTTAATCTAAATGAACACAAGTTCAGCTGTACAAATTGCAAGTGCCACGATTTAAATGCTTCGAGGTGTACAAATCTATCAGTCTCGCACTCTCGCTATCACAGAAATTATTTAAAGCCATTTGCCGACTTTGGAGTCGTGCCGCAGTAGCAGCCAGATCACAGGTTCTCAAAAGCTTTTGCAGGATTCCATTAGTGAAGCGCCATCTTCTTGGATTCAATTTGTTCGTTCAGCCAGTTTTGAAGTTCCTCGTCTGTGCCAAAAGAGGGTTTGACAACGTTCGCTTCGGTTGCCATCATTTCAGGCTTGGAGAGAGTGAAAATGCGTTTAGCCGTCCTCAATAGTTTCTTAAGGTTTACGACAGCACCCGTAGACGATCTCTTCTCGAACAACTCGATCGTATTTCGGAGCACAATGTTTTCGCCAGTCATTTTGGAGTTGGAATATCGAAATGTATCTGAACGATGTGAGAGCTGTTGTCAGAATGATTCCTCTTCGCTGTCGCATCTCCCTTTTATACAAGTCCTGTGTGTGCACACGGGACTACCACACTCCATTTTCTGGTGTTTCAACCCCTATTTTGTGTTCGAACAGGTAAAGCAAGGGAAAGCAATTTACCTGCCAGTGGATTACCAATTTGCTTACGCATGTATAAACTACTGATCCTTAATTCCTAATACATGCATATAGAAGCCGTAGTGATGAAATGGTCAAGGTAAATCGTTTAAATATTGTTTATAAATTAGTGATTTGCATACATGCTTATATAGATGAAGACTTCCAAAATACTCATTTTGTACTCATTTAATTGGATAAAGCGGTTATATTGAAGTTTTGCAAATGTATTTGGCTGACAGACGCAGGCATCGCCAAATCTTAACGGTATATTTATATTCTTGCTGGTCACTCTGCCCATCCATCAGTCTGCATAAATATATAGATCTCAGTGTCAATAAGAGATCAAAAAGAACACATAATTTTAAGTATAACTATACCGTAAGCAGATCACATTTATTAAACTGCACACGTTTCAATCTTCGGCTTCCCAAAGCAAACCCTTCTTTTAACAGATGATGACCACATTAAATGAAAATTGCGCATTCGGTACCACCCATCTGCAACCTTCTTGTTTGTTTTATTCTGTTCACTTTTCACATTAAAGAGGTTTGTCGTACCAATCAGCGCAATTTCGTATAATATTACAAACCACAATTTATCCAAACAATTTATTTAGTATATAGCACAACACTGATCATAAATCTTCACGTACAGCAAAAATCATACCGCGTATCGGACTTATTGCTCAGAGCTCGTATAGTAGTGTACGAAATGTAATAAAACATTATATTAACATAGGCAAATTAGAACATGAACACAGATCTGGCAGGCCAAAAAAAGTTCACTGAACGCCAGCAGCGTTCTATTGTTGCTGCAGTTGATCGAAACCAAAAAATTTCAGCAGTGAAATATTGCTGGAGATGTTTGATGAAAAATTTTACCCTCGAACAGCTCGGAATACAATGCATAGAGCCGGTTGTAATGGACGTGTGCGTCGGCGTAAACCATTTATTTCGATGTTAAATAAGCAAAACAGGTTAGAGTTCGTTTACTGCAGTGAGCAATTTAGTATTTATTGTTGACAAAATGAACAAGTTGGCCTACATGAACATTTTAAAGGAAAATTAATATGCAAGTGTTGAGAAATTGGGGCTAAAAGATCAGCCATGGATGTTTCAGCAAGATAATGACCCAAGATACGCCTAATATTTGGTTCAATATTGGCTTATTTACCATTGTGAGAAACTCAAAAACCTAACGAAAAGCAAGCGTCGATGCTTAAATGCAGGCATTTGGGTCAAGGGAGGCCCGACCAAGTATTAGGGACTCAAACTTTAATAATTTTTGACATATTCATGACTTTTTTTAAAAGTTTGCCAATACATGAATTCGTGCCTTTTTTTTAGTTTTATTCTAAATATAATGTAACCAAAAATTAAATTAAATGTTTTTGTTTTTAGAATATATTACTTAATGTTTGCCGATTACTTAAGTTGACAAAAAAGTTATGTTAAAGTAAACTTTAAATATTGCGGTGTGCCAATACTTTTTTGATTCACTGTATATACTTTTAGTTGCCAACAAAACTAATAATTTGCAGCTCAAATTAATTTAGTTATTATAAGCAAAAACGCAATAAAAATAATTACGCTGGGGTCACCAAATGTTGATCTAGCAAAGTTTTAAGGTCGAATAATGCTTTTTGGGCGTAGTTAAATGTGTTCTGTTAATTTAAATACACATAATTATTAGTTTTAATGAAATTTGTGAACAAATGCGATCTCAGAAGACAAGCTACGAAAATGGAAAGAAATAAATATAAAGTTCAATAAAAATATTTTCGTTTTCCAACATAAATTTACCAAACTCAGCTATAAAAAGATTTTTTAATTTATAATAAAAGTTAATAACAAAATATTTTATTTATAAGTATGAGTATGAGTATAATTATTATTTGTTGTTGCTTTTTTCAAGTACGCACGTGTAAGGATTACAATTTTTTTTTCTTTTGTGAAAGGGACACATGCAAGTCAATTCTTATTTAAAATGTGTGTAAGTTAATCCATTGAAGGCAAATTAGAATCATCGTGAAAATTGCGATTTTCTCGGTATCATAGAAACTAAAAAACGCGTAACCAACTCTCAAAACTCAAATTGAGGTTGGCTCTTAGTAATATGAGCGTAAAATACGAAATAGTTCGTGTAGAACAGCTGAAACGAAACGTACTCCACAATTGAATTTCAACGATTTGGAACAAATTGATTTAACATACATTTATTTCTAAGAAATAAAATGAATAACTGTCAAAAAGTCTAGCTGGCGAATGCATTGACAAGTCCCAAAAACCCTAAACTGCGTGCACAAACGAGAATCGCCCACACGAATGACCGGAGTGTGTAGCTCCTTTATTCTCGGGTTACCATTGTCTACAGTTTGAAAGGAGATACCATTGCCGGCGTGTACCAATGCCAACTGGGATGTTTTGTCTTAAGTTCCAATTTGCAACGCATGAGCCTTCGTATTCTTAATTATGGTACAAAGATCACGTACACCGAAACTCTACACAATGTATTTCTTGGTCGACTTTGTCGCCCGTAAAGGAAAATCAATTTGTTCCAAATGGGTGACGATGTATTACCTTATCCGATGTTATTCTATTATACTTGTGTGGACGCACTTTCCTGTACATTGTCGCAAGGTAACCAAAGATAAACTGTACAAAACCATAAACTCGTTGCATGCACGAAGTTTGTACTGTGAAAATTTTAATTTAAACGCTCACCTAAATTTGTCATCCAATTGCAATAGAAATGTCTATTGCACCAAGTTCACAAAAATCGATTTAATTTACTGTAAAATTGATTTAAATACATTCTCGACACTTGGCACACTTGTTAGACATCGTACACACACGCAGATTATCGTATTTCGAATGAATATAAACCCATTCAAATAAAGCCAGACACTCAATGTGACTTTTTGATTCACATTAAATACATTATATGCCTTTTTCAGTGACGCACTAAAACTGAGCTTAATCTTGTTGTCTATCTATCTTTATAGCTTTTTATTTTTCTGCAGGCAAAATAACGATCGACATCATTATAAATAAGTTATTTAATGACCACCCCTTGTAATTACACAAATTATTTCGAGTTTACCATAATCAAGTAATGTTTCTCAAGTACAGTTTCCATTAAAAACGGGTAAAAAGGCTATAATGGCTATTGTATAAATGTTTGTTAAGAAGGAAGAAGGAAGCATATATTCGTGATCAGCATTACTAGACGACGGGATGTAGCCATAACCGTATGTTCAGCCTGAGATATAAAGTTGAATATATATACAACAGATACACAGATCTGACTCTTTAGCTATAGACAACATGAAAAAACAAAACTTTTTATTACAAAATCATTTTCAGATTTTATTAAATTAATTAAATCAATATTTTTATAAACAAATCAGACAGTAAGTTAATATAATTAAATTGTTTTTTAAGTGTAAATTTTGTTTAAAGTTGATCGTTTAAAAACAAGGTTAAAGTCTATAGATATATTAGATGGATCATGTAGAGCATAGAAATAAAAAATTAGATATAGGAAAATATGTACATAAAGTTATTACTTAAATTGCGAACTGGAGTTGCATCGGAGCTCCTACAGAGCTGTAATTTATACAGGCAGAATTAGTAAAAAATCTGTAGTCAGGAATTGTCGTTGTACACGGCTCTTATTTGCCGTTACATGCATTTAAGCTTCCTTATATACATACATATGCAACAACACACATCCGATAGTCCGATTTGAATTTTTAGAGATTAGTTTTAACCTTAATTTTTATGTGCAATAGATGTTAGGAGATACCCCGAACCCTGCGATCTGCCTTCATAAACATTTCAAACCATTTGCAATCATAAATACACACAACACACACAAAAATGCACACCACACACAGTTTACTCGGTTGTTGCTATAGAAACGAAATCCTAGTTTTCTTCTAAAATAAATGTTATGAAATTTTCTGGACTTATTAAGAGTTCAATGCTCTTAATTTATATAAAAACTAATTCGCAGATCTGTAGTATTTGATTTGCGGTTTTTATGGATTTGTCAATATTGGGCGCAATTGGGAGGAGGTATCGAAAATCCATATTTATCAAAATCTGGTCAAAACGCTCATAACGCACTAAATTGTTGCCTCTAACTCTTATAGTCTCTCTAATTATAAAGTTGTTCTGCGTATGATATATCAGATCAGCTTTCAATACGTATAAATACATACGTATGTATTTGGGCTTAAATTTGTGTAGGGGAAAAACATGTATATTCCCGATCTATTTAACCCCAAATTTGTCTATCTTAAAAATCTACGAGATATTCTTTTTAAACGAATATATTGTATATACAATTTTTGATAAAACTTGATCAGCGTAGGCGCAAAGTTAAGTCTCTGACACCGACAAACGGACAGAAACGCGGACTTGGCTAAATCGAAAGAATTTTATCCGTATGTACTTGTGTTTGTTTTGAATACAATCTATAAGCATAGATGATTTTCCCTTATTGATTGAGAAGAGATGAAGAGACAGAAATAGTAGCGGAAAAATTGAAATTTCTTGCCCAAACACCTGGAACATTGGCAAATCAAACAAACGACACGACGAGGACGACTTGGAATTGACCTCATCATTGAATTTTAACCAAGTGCAACGAATCAATTTTAAAGTAAAATGCAGTCAACATAAATCCTATTAGAAATCCAACCAACCGTTTCAAATGGGGTACAGCTGTCGACATCGCCACACTCGCATCTGGGTAATTACACAAAAGGGAGTGCCTGTGTATGATCTCGCAAAAAGATGAGAAGCGTGTAAAATTGGGATAGATCTTGACAAGATGGGTGCACTATATTCCCTTATAGTGCAATTATGTTAAAGAAGTAAGAGCTAAGAATAGCAAATAAATGATTATAGATTATAAGTTCAAATAAATTATTAGAAATATGGTATAACATATCACTCTCTCTCTCTCTATATTGCAACAATAACAAAAATAAACGGACCAACTGTTGATAGTTAACTGATTCTGACTGAGAAACACAATATGTATAGGTAGAATTGATAATAGTGAAAGCAGTACTGGTGGTCCCGATACTAAATTCGACGGCATTTCAAAAGCAAATCAAGGACTGCCTAGCTATGCCCCTCAAAACGGAGGTGCAACACGTATCCTAAAATAGGCGAACAATAAAATCACAAAGGCAGGCAAAAAAGGAGGAAGTTGCTACTTTTCTCACAAAACGCAGAGTACGAAAAGAGACACCTCAAAACTATTCTCTTGTCACTTCGGCTACGCCGCCGAGGCATTCTTTTCTGTCAAACCGACGCATCCGTCACCTGGTGCGATTAGCACTACAATGAGGGTCCTCGATACGGCGGGATCAAAGTGGAAAATTCATTTGGCTTGGTGGTCTTCGCCATGGTTCCTTTGATGTCCGCACCAATTGCCGTTTGTATAGACAAAACTGAAGAGCACAAATAAGCAATTGAAAGAAACATTTTTTTTAAATACGTTATAATACTGTTGATAGGGGTCCACACTAAACGGGCCAACCAACTTAGCGATAGCTTAAAAACCTGCAGACAATGCATTTTGGATTAATTACATTACACATAATATAAGGCGAACAGACAAACGCTTTTTTTATTAATTTTATTTTTATTATATTATATATTATATTATATTATATAATTTTGTAGACTAACTATAGCAATCTACAGCAGGATAGTGAATAAAAGTCGAGACTATTCAGACATAATTTAATAACTGATGGACTTATTAATAATGAGACTAGTCGATTGACTTAAGCTCTTGATATTGTTTGAGCTATGTTTCTATATTAAAACTATGTTTTAAGTTTCATAAACAATAGCAGTTTTTCAGAAAACATTTTGATGCATATGTAAATATTTGAATTAGATTAACGTTATACACTTATTTTATTATATTATTTACAAATAGTGAAAATAGGGGATTTGGAATATCTGCTTGAGTATACCCGCATCAGATAAAGTGTTCAAAGTTTTCGGCCACGGCTACTGGGGGTGTTCGATATAATCGATATATTTGTCTCAGATTGATTAAATTGCGACCTTGGTGTCCCGGTCACGTCCACTATAACGCCCCCAGCGCCCCGCCTATATGCCTATATCTCCCACAGTTTTTGAGCTAGAGTAATTTTTTATATATATATTTTATATATATATTTTTTACTGAAATGCTCCCCAAAACATCACAGAAAAACAATTTTGGCCACGCCCCCTCCCGTCCCCGTAATCCCAAAAACCGATTTATCTGCCATCTCCAATCGATAACACGAGTATATTTCCCTCAATTGAAAAAAAGGCCACAAAATTTGTATAATAATATGTACATAACTGGTGACGTCCCCTAAAGATTGATACCCTGATATTCCAGCAACGCCCACTAGAACGCCCCCAGCCCCCCGCCTCGCCGCAAATGCCTTTATCACCCACAGTTTTTAGGCTAAAGTTGCCACATTTGGAGGGTAGATAACTAGTTACCTCCTTTAAAGAGCGGTATAACAACCGGACGGACGGGCAGACGGTCATTGCACAAACTCGAATAAAAACATAAAATATATTAGTTTTAACTGGACAACAAATTTAGGGCACTTCAAGTTTTTACGTAATATATATGTAAACTTTACCAACAAAAAAAAAGAAGTAAGTTTTAATTTATTTTTTTAATTTAATATTTAGTCAGACAGGCTTTTAATTTTAGTACATTCACAAAAACAAAATCCATAAAATGACCAAGTCAAAGAAAATGCTTACAATCGCTCCACAAAAATTGCATAGATTCGGGAATACTAAGTCGATCAACCGAAGATCCAAAATTGTACAGTAACCATATGCAGATTTTGAATATTTTTGATATTGAATACCTCTCTCCAATCGTCGCATATATAAACTAATTCTTAACTTAATTTAAATACTACAGATTTGCATTTTGGTTTAAGGGTTAATCAACAATTTAGTTTTCATAGGGGAGCCAATGCAGCCACTGGGTAAAGCGTTTGCGGCGGTCGAGTGGGTGTGTAATATTTGCAGAGTTGTATTTAAACAATGTGACGAATGCTTACATTCCATATCGTATTTTAGTGAACATCTATTGTCATATTAAAGAGCAATCTAAGGCATTGAGCATATGTTTGGTATACCCATTTACCATTAGATGTAGGCATTGAGAATTGGTGTCATTGACTATGCTCGAAAACGGACATTTGTTACGCATGTGCAGATAAATTTCTTTTGTTTTGGAAAAAAACTGAATGGGTATGCCTACTCAATGAACAATGGGGGTACACTCTTCAGTTGAGTGTGAATACCAGCAGAGGTCTGGCAAAGAAAATCTTGCCATTTAAGCTATTGATAGCCACTCGTCCATAGCTCCGCAGGGCTTCTCACAAATACGTTGCATTTTACATGCCAATTCAATAATATCGAACGGAAGTGAACGGACAAACGCGTAAATGGAAATATTTTTACGACATTTTCTGCTTTGTTCTTTGTATACTGCCTTGACCAATTGAGGTTCCAAATTGTGCAGGCTAACAGACACAAATCACTGTAAACTGATTTTGGATTCGTTCTACAACGGCACTACAGTAGTCACTCCATCATTCTGAAAATATTGTGTTAGTAGTGTAGTACATAGGTCAAAAGTCCAGCTGGACTTCATTTTTTGCTGATCTTGATATTTGCCTAACCCTATTAATAAAATCGGGAGTTCACTTTACATATTTTATAATTGTTTTTTTTTTTCTCTTCTTTTATTAGCTATTATTTATTTGTTATTTATTTTATTTTTGTTCATGTCTTTTATCATAATATTCCGTGTCAATAATAACATATTTATTTTCAAAGTAGGGAATGTTAGTTTAGAGAATCGTCTGCGGCACAGAAGTTCAATCCAAAGTACAGCTCGAGTTTCGGTTTAACAATACCATTTTGTATGCTGCCTGTAATCGGCACAAAAATGCTAATGGCCGGAATGTTTATTGAGACAACACACAAGGGTTTGTTTGTAATTTGATCCTAGGTCTATTGTTTATCTTATCAGCACAAACGTATCTCGAAAAAAAAAAACGAAAAATAAGAAAAACTAAAAATATTTATGCTCTAAGTCGAAAACAAAATACATACATTCAAGTTGGTCTCCTTTCACAATCTAGCCTCATCTGCAATGGTGATAATCCGTGCACTGAGCTCTAAGCGGGCCAGCAGCCAATTTCTAGATTGCACATCACAGATAAAAACTATGTAAGTAGCTGAGTTCTGCATAAAATGCTGATATCTGTGTACTTACTGGCCGAATGTGTCTTCGGCATCCTAAAATATTTGTTGTTATTTCATGCGATAGGAGCTGTGATTATGGTCCAGTTTTCATTACGAGTTTCTATCTCATGCAAAATACACTGTCTAACCAAATTGGTAAACCAGATCACTTTATCTGCAATCATTTGAGAGCTTAGTTTTCTCAGATTTAATCAAATAACGTGTGTAATTTCTACATACGAAGATTACCCATTTCGATAAAATCACACACATGTTTTATCTTTCCTTCTAAAGGAAGGACTGAGTGTAAAAGTTATTTAATTCTGTTAATTCTAAATTGCAAGGTAAAAGTATTTCAGGATTTTTCGAAGTGAGTTCTGGGTTTTGATTTAACGACGTTAAAAAAAGACAAACACGAGTTAGGGGAGCTTTCCAGTTGATTTTATAAATTGTTTATTCTATTTATTTAAAACTTGCTATTAATTTAATAAGTAGATTAAACCGAAAATATAAAACAACAAAAAGAATGTAATGTTTTAAAAAAGATTGTAATTTTGATTCATTTAGGCTTTTCAAACTTTTTCTAACTAAGAAGCGTTGTAGTCTTTTACGATTTTAACCATTGTTGCTATTTTGTAATTTTTTTTTAATTTGTTGTTAAGGCAGCAATTAGGGCGCGGGATACCCTTTTATATGTCTATATTCTTAAGAAAATTTAACACCATTAATATATTCCATACTAAATAAATAAGTTACTGATACTGATTTGGGATTTTATGTGTTATCGATATGCCACGCCCCCTGGAGGCACACCCCAAATTCTTAACAATTTATCTGACGCGGGTACAAACGAGTATATATACCAAACATATTAAGACTCTTGTCTGACTAACGGCGAAAATTTCATAAATACGGCAGCCGGACAGCTAGACGGACGAAACCAATATACTCTTGACTTCGTGAACGAGTTTAAAAATTTAATTCAGAAAATAAATTGTCTACAAAATTTAACGGTAATTCAACCAAAATGCAAATTAAAATACGAATTCACAATGTTATTTTTAAGGGATCAGCAATTAATTAGAAATTATTGAGGTTTTTGATTTATCGAGATTCGTCTGTATATTCAAATTAGCCAAACGTGCTAATAACATGTGATTTTGGAGCCGATTTATATTAAAGGTAGAAGCAATATGTGAATTCCTTTTATAAGCTTTCAGAGAGTATAACGACACTATAAACCCTACACCCAGTTATATTTAACTCTCTCAGCGATCAAAGAATTAACAACGATGCTATAATTATATTTATATCCATTAAAAAACAACGTTATAAAAAATTGCTTAAAAACGGTTACTTTTTATACCACATTTGAAATGAATTAAACAGCGTAAAATGAATGTGACGAGCAACAGGAGGAATCTCTGACCAAGAGAATATATATATTCTTGGTCAGCCTTAATCTGTTCGTCTTTTTAAAAACACAGATTTTACATAACCACGTTCACTTAACAGATTAATATGGATTTGAAGCTAAGGGTTTTTTTCTAATTGTTTCGAAAATGTTATATGAAGGATCTCGTTTACTTCACTTTTACTTGTTTAATATTTAAACTTGCCTGGGCCATCTACGTCAGAGACGGACCTGATGACTAGAGGATTATGTCTAAATCAACTTAGCTCGTATAAGGTTGGAGATGCCATATTCCTGTTGACATTTGCACGTAGTTTTTACCCATTTTCACTGAGTGCAGGATATTAAACGTTTAGTATTTAATTGCAATATATCCACACAAATGAAAGTAGACGACAGACAAATGAGCTCAGAGCTAATAAATAAACAAGACAAGAAAGTCTACGCACACAGAAAGTACACACCCAAGGGTATACCATGTAACAAAGTAGAGCCAGGATACGCTCACACAATCTGGCCTCAGTGGTAAGCCGAAGCAGTGGTCGACCATTGAAATTCAAGGTTTGGTTTTCGATTGTTCATATGTGCTTGTCCTCATTCCATTGATCCTTCCCATTGTGCATGGTCTTCTGCAGCAATCTTTCAATCAGATTCAGGGAAAAAGGAAACCTAATCTTACAATAACATATTAGGATTCGAGCTCCTTTTCAGTAGTGCATTCATATGCACTTCGTTATCAATAGACCAAATCTATCGAGTTGAGTAAACATTCTTTATTTTAACAAAACTTAAAATAACAGACACACGTTCTTTAAAAACACAACTGTATGGAAGTTATGAAGAAATTACCAAACGGTTATATGTAAATAAAAGAAACATTTTCCAAAAAGACCTTTTAGATGCACATATAACTGAATATCTACATATTGTACACTTATTGCATCGTACAATGCATATAGATTATGGGGATTATAAATACACAATGCCCAAAAGTAAGAGGGCTCTACACCCAGCTTAGAATTTAATATTAATTCAAAGTATGGTAGCAAAAAGCTTCACTTCCTGGTTTCAATCTTTATTTTTATTGTTAAGAATCGGTTTGTACAAACATACATTTGGTATAGGGATAGGGATAGGGACTTGACACTTTGGATAATTACTTTTAGTTATCCTCGTCAGACAAAGTATTAAGATTTTTGTGCCTTGTCGACTGGGAAGCTAATAGTTCGATAATTTGTCGATACACCTCAAAACACATATTCATAAAATATATTTTACAGATGATCGCCAAATTTTTTATTAAGACAGCGGGTGTACTCCTAAACGCCCACAAGAACGCCCCCCAGCAATTTCGCCCAAAAAATCTGTTGCCTATATCTCCCAAATTTTTAAAGTTAGTCACCAAAGTTAGATAACTGGTTAACACCTTTAAAGATCGGAAAACAAAATAGGCAAATTGCAATAATTGAAATCTTCCACAGTTTTGAAGCTAAAGTCACCAATCCCCGCACCGCAAAAATTGCAATATAATAAAATTGTTTAAAAACGGAACGAGTATAACTGCAGCATTCTTAGTTTAGTCCATCGAGATGTAACTTTCTAAAGATCGATCGAGCAATGTTTTCTTAAGACAACGCTTTATCATGCATTTAAAATAACTAGACGTAATAACACCCGATCATCCGATCGAGACCTGATTATCTTGTTGTCACAAAATTCTGTCGAAAAGGAAAATTGTACAGTTTTTAAAAAGCGGAACTGCAAAAGAAACAACATAAGACAACAGTCGGCGGTGCAGAAAGTCACGCATACAATACAATAGTTTGTAGGCTCTTTGTTGAGCTCGCTTTGAAAATATTTGTAAACAGATTTTTAGAAGTTTGCAGTGTTTTCTGTGGCTTTTGTCTATCGGAGGGTTGGAGGTAGGTATGGCCAACACAGTGAGACGTCATGGAGTTTCACGTGTTGTCACCAGCCACCAACCACCAGGCTTATTAATAGCCAGCAAAATGCTGGCAACAGTCCAGTAGAATCTGTTGAAACGCGAGCCGTTCAAGCCGTACAAAGGGGATTACTGCAGCCAACGGAGGCAAGCAGGCAGAGTGTGCCTTTTAACGAGCTCTAATTTGCTGCTGGACCATTTTGTATGTACGGCCAAAAAAAAAAAAAAAAATACAAAAAAGGTTTCCCTCGTTCACGACTTTTTCTGTAGAACATTGACTCAGGCCTACTCAGCCGAACTCGAATGCCGTGCACGAGAGGATAAAGAACATCTACAAATACCACGCATGTTTACACAAAGACTGTCGAAGAAGGTCCTATTCCATTTTAAATGCCTTTTTCAGCAGCGATAAAAATACAAGCAGGGCCCTAACGTGATAATCTTTTAAATTGTCCCTCCAAAGCAGATATCTCTTTACAAAATTGAAAAATAAGATCTTGTTATTGGGTAAAATAATCGAAACAATAAGCAATTCCAAAAAATAATTTTGTGTTTTTTCTGTCATTGCTGAAGAGACCATGTTTGTGGCTTGATTACGAATGTTGCAAGATCTTATGTACACACAATTCTAAAATGTTTTGTATCTACAATGTAAATGCTGCTGTAAATGCTGATTGGATATATCTATCTATATCTATGTCAAAGCGCCTTTCTAGCTATCGGAATAGAATTTGTACCGTCTTAAAAATTTGTTAATATTATTTCTGGAATATTATAAAATTGTTTGTACTTAAAATATTCACAAGTTCAACGTTTTTACAGCACTATATTATTGAATGCCGTGTTACAGTCATGTATTAAGAAATTTTGGAGTAAGTAATTCAATTTTAAATCACAAAAGATAGTCAAGATATTATATTAGTTTTTCTTTTGGATGTACTGTAAGTCTTTTGTATTATAAAAATTATATATTTACCAAGTATGTAAACCGGGCTAAACCCGAACCCATTCTCTTTGTATTATTTTCCGAAAATTAATGTAAACAACAAAAACAGTTAAGCCCTAACTCTTTTGTCTGAAAAATTTATTTTGGTTGGTCCCATGGTGTTATTTGTTCAATAGATATTTTTGACAATACAAATAAATATTTTTTGTTTTAAGCGAATCGGCTCTTACAATTTTAGGAATATTATAAATTGTATATAACAAATATGTTCAAAATTGCCAGCATCTATCCATATGCATCAAACACAATTTGAAACGTTCATGTTTTAAGCCTTACAGTAAAAAAATATATATATTATATATTTTTATATCTCAAAAAGATTAAGATTTATGTGTATTAAGTATTAAAAATAATTTACTCAATCGACTTAAAATATGCTCTATGCGTGCGGGGTACCGAATATTATTATTATTAGTATTAGTTCGATAAAAAAAGGATCCGCTTCGCGCATGCTCCGTTTTACTATTACACGGATCATATCAGTATAATCCCTATTCCATTTACCTCCTTTTATATATACTAAACAATTTATCATATCAAAAATATCAAAAGTACTAATTGCAAATGCAAGTATCAGATGTTTTTATTTATAATTATTACTGCTAAAATACGTATCAGCTATTGCTGAGCAAATAGAAATATGTATTATAAACAAATATGTTAGCCATTTGTTCGGTCTATTGACTTTCAATTCGGCGGTCAGCATGTAAAAAATAATAAATAATAGCGTATAATACACATCTATTTTGTCTTATTTGTATGTTCCTATGGTACCAATATGTGTATGGCACACATACACATTCAAATGGTTAATACGCATGGGTAGGAACACACACACACACAACATAGAAGTGTCCGAAATATTTTAAGTGAACAAAGAAAAACCCAAATCAATAAAACACTGCACCGCAGGGGACACAACTAAGGATTAAAAAAGAGAGACGACCCTTGCACACGTGTTCACAAAGAAAAGTGGCCGACGCGTAGGGATGTTGTTCCAAAAACACTAACGGACATTTCAGCTAAAAATTCCTTGTTTCCTATTTCAAAAATTGTTTTGGATGCTCACGGTCTTAGCCTTACTGATTTGTCGAGTTTGCCTTTAATATCGTTATAGCCTCTATCTATAAAACATTCCTTCAAATTAAAATATACACTTATTATTTATAAAATCACTCTTTATGATTTCAAAGGCTATACGCTCTGGCAAAAGTAATGCTAAACAAGTGGGAAGGCTCTAGTCGGGAGTGCTCGACTAGAAGATACCATGAACGTTAAGTAATTATCAGGACCGCATCAGAGCAGAGGACCAAAATCCGAAAATAAAATATTGGAGACCCCAACTCTTATAATTTCAGAGATATGCTCATAATATGGCATCAAAAGCAACGATCAACGATTATTTCATATAGCCAGTGATGCTAATCAAGAATATATGTAAATCCTTTGGCCTTTTACATAATTGTATACAAAACCGTTATACCCCATTTACTCATTTTCAATATGGACAGGGTATAAAAAGATTTTCGTGCTTAAGGCACTAACAGCAATAGCTTGCATCCACAAAAGATAGTTTCATTATTTTAATTTTAAGCTATCTCTATGTAAATAAATAATTTCGATTTTGAATACTAAAAAGGCAGATCAAGTTTTTCTCCGTTGTCTCTATCATGAATTAACATATACTTTATGGGGACGGACATGCCTATTGTTATTTATGTTCGTTTTTAGTGAAGAAAAGATACACAGCTTTCAGTAAAAATGGCTGTGAATATATGTTTGTATGCGTATGTATATTAATATTATTATTAATTATTAAGTATATAGCACTGTGGATGGCAAAACCCGACTATTTTCCAATTATCAAAATATTCATATAGTAAATGTACGTCACAAAATTTTTTATCACACAATTTGGGGCGTGATTAAGCTAGCGTGACTAGATTGTTACTTCGTGAAGATGTTATTTTATTCTATTTACACTATCGTAAATCGAAGTTGTGTATCGCCTTATCGAATTTACTAAATGTTATGTTCGTGTCGACCAAAAAAATATTAAATATAAGTAAAAAGATTTCACAAACCATAGTCGTAATTTAAATCCAAAGAATTTAATGCAGTGCAACCTGATCCTTTTACATGAGCTGAGGCAGCACTTGACAATTAGGATACTTGGGCAACGGCGACAGATTGAAGTGAAATGTGCGTTCGTAAATATCACTTTACAACAACTATAACCGATGTCTGGTGTCCCGACCGCTGTTATATTTGACAACAGGCGTCTCGGTTTTAGTCTCAAGTGCAAACCTCAACAGCCCCTGTTGAGGGATGTCTCTGCATTCACATAAATTAAGTGCCGCTAAATGGAAAGTGAACACAATTTTGAATCGCATTGGTATTCATTAACTATCGGTTTTTCAGCTCAGCCGTTTCAAGTGCAGTACGTCTTGCATATAGCAGAACAGGGCCGCAAGTGTTTACCATGCCCCAATAATCTTTACTAATCAGCAATGAAAACTCGACCACATGCTAGCTGCTCAGCTCGCATTAGATGCTTGTAAAATATTTAGGCAATATGTATTCATATACGCATTTACATATTCAAGTGGGCTTACGATGGCATGGATACTGTACAATCGCATGTAAATGTAACGAGCCTTAAAGTGTTGATCGATAAAATATTATCAACATGATTCTGCTTTTAGGCCGCACACGAGTATATTTGACTTTACAGTTTGTTGTATGCAAATTATAAAGAAATTATCCCTGCCGGCACTTAACATTCTAGACACATACAAACATTCAAGAAATTCAAGCAAGCACTCTTTTAACTTAAAAAAAAATCGAATTCAACAGGTAACAATTACGTTGTGGCAGGTACTCACATTCGTGAGTCGGTTAGACGTTAAGGTAGAATAATCAGCAGGACGCCGGCGCCAGCACAATTTTCACTTAGTTTCCTCCTTTTTGTTCAACGTTCTTAGAATCGCAAGAATTTTCCTAGCATTTTTAGATTTCAGAGTGCGATTTGTCACACTTGTTGAAACAAAGAGTAGCTGTCAAAGGGACTTCGTGTCGACCTGTTTCGGTATATCCAGATAAAACACGTAAAGTTGCACGACACAGAGTACGTGACAAGAATATGTCCTGCATCCAGGTTAAAATATATATTCTGCATAGAACCCTGAATAATGAGTCGAGTTTATTTAAACCTACTTCTTTTTAATAAATGAGCTGAAAAGAAATTGAAATTATTCAAACGTTAATTTTCAAACTACAAGTATAACACAGTCGGTAACGCCCGACTTCAACTATTGGATACCCTGAACCCATTGAAAACGGGTAAAAAGGGTATAATGGTTTTGTTGACATGTATGTTACAGGCAGAAGGAGGCAAGACGACGAGCTGAGTTGAATTAGCCATGTCCGTCTGTCCATCTTTCTGTCTGTCTGTATGAACGCAGGGATCTTGATAACTACAAAAGCTAGAAAGCTGATCTTGGTCTTATTCAGTTCATATATCATACAAACTTTGGTTTTCGAAGAATTTAAAAGTTAGAGACAGCAAATTTAATGCGTTCAGTCTGTGTGATCTAAACGTCGATTTTGATACCTCCAGATATTGGATACCTTTCCCCACTTTTTCATAATATCGATAAAATCATAAAAGCTGCAAATCAAATACTAGATTAATAAGTCCTGAAAATCATACAAGGATCATACATTTAGATTAGCAGAAAATAAAGATTTCGTTTCTAAAGTGGGGCACATGCAGCAACCGAATAAAGTGCGTGCGGCGTGCATTTGTGTGAGTGTGTGTGTGTAGATGTATGTTGATTGCAAACAGGTTGAAATGTTTATAGGGACAGATCGCAGCGTTCAGGGTATGTGCTAGTCGGGCGGTCACGACTAGAACCTTTTCCCTTGATACTTGTGAAAGAGAGAGACTAACTAATCGCATGTTGAATTTTAATTCTGTTTATTACCCGAAATTTACATATGTATATGATTTACATTCATTTAACTAGTAATGCAAATAATCATCTGTTGAAACGAGATTCATGTGACATCTAACAGATTTGTTTTGAACAGAAAGAAATATTTTTGACTTGACTGTTGTTTCTATTCTGGAATACAAATTTACCTTTTACATACTTTTGTGTATGTACATTTTCAAAACATTATAAGCCCCAACCATTACACTGAAAAATAAATACATTTCATTTCAGAACAAAATTTTTAATCCGTTTCCGGAAGGCTACCATTACGTTGCATTAGACATGATTTTTGTTGCTGTTGTTGTTTTTTTGTGTTTTTTTTTTTTGTTGCATTGCCCTTTTCTTATATATGTATGTATGTCTTCTGTTGTATACGCATTTCGATTGCTTATTGTTGAATTGTGTGGCACTAGGTCCCACACGTGCAAGGGTCAGACCAAAAATCGTCAGGTAAAAACACCAAACTCGTAAAAAGATAAAAGAGGAATTAATGAAACGAACCCTAAAATGACCCAAAACGAATGCACCTCGGTAAAGATAGGATAACTGCCATCTATTGAATGCATTAAAGAGCGTTTTTCTCTGGGATGGTTTGATGATGTTGGCAGATAGGCGAAATCTAAACTCGCCAACAAATGATCATGAAAAGGACTGTACTCGAGAATGCATGACATGAAAATACAATTAGAAAAACACTTTTAAGAAAATTGGGGGAGGGTGAGACACAGCCAACGGGGAAAAATTAAACACGTTTGAACATGTCATCGGTATAGCCGGGAACCAAAAAATGGGCAAAAAATTCTGTAGAAGGCTTTCTATACAAAATAAATGACTTCATCAGCATCAAACATCGAGTCGATCTACGACTATGACTGTCCGAATGTCTAACATAAAAAGTGTCACAGTATTGAAACAATTTAAAATATAATAAATTATATATATATTTTATTTTACAATAGATATCTATAAGATAACTTTAGTTTTAAAAGAGCAAGAATAGATTTTGCATAAAAGAAAAGATTTTATTTGATTACTGTAAAACCATTTAACTTTATATAGAAAATAAGAGACTGATAGGTGTATAAATATATTATATTTTATATATTTATTTTATATTTTAAGTTGGCAATATAGGAATCAACTTTACCATACAGTTCCGCACAGCTTATTTCAACCGGCACCCTAAAAAAGCTACAATAGCTAAACCAAGAAAGTGTCGAAATTCTACATATGCAGATTGTTAGCCTAATGTTTAAACTTATCAAATATGTCACAGCTTATTTCAACCATGTAAAAAACGACATCTTCATATAATTTTTATAAATAAACAAAAATATTTTAATATTTGATATGACCGCCCTTCTCATCTAGAACTAACTTAAGCCGCTTTTGTATGGGTTCGACCAGCCTTTCCTTGACCTATGCCACTTTTATGTCCGATTTGTCGGATATTTTCCGATTTTTGAAACTTTTATCCAAATTTTTTTACAAATATTCGATAACGTTCATATCCAGCGACAGTTTCGGTGGTCGCATAGCATGGCGACACTTCCAATTCAGCCAAATCTATACAATACCCAACCTTTTTCGGGTCAGAATTGCCTTGGTAAAATATGAAATCATCACAAACTCCCGGATCAACCGCACTTTCATGCAAGTTTTTATTTTAAATTTCAAGGTAATGACACTTGTCCATTGTTGTCTTAATAAACTCCACACTTCCAACTCCGTTTTTTTGACTTAAATATTGCTTTTAAATTTTAAACAATATTTTCAAATGCTAATTCGAATAATACTAATACATTAAACTCATTAATCCAACAGTAAGATATTAATTTGTAGTTTTATAATTTGTTTTTAGTTTCAGTGGATTTGGGGTAAAATAAGCTGAACAGCAATTAAACTTCATCCTTGTGTGGGCATGCAAATATTTGCTGTTAATCAACAACATATCCTTTAAAAAATACCCAATACAATGATTGTGTACATTTTTACCCATTTAAAGGATGTTTGTGAAAAACCGTTACAAGAAAAAAACGAACGTGACGCTATGAAGGGGAAACTAAAATAACAATTGGAGGTCTCAAAAATAAATTGCCGACAAAATTCCTGTAAATTTGAACATCAAGGATGCATCACCCGCGTCGTAAATTTTTCACGGACCAACAGAGAGATCCTAAAAACAACAATGACAAATAAATATGTACGCAAACGGTTGTTTACCATCTACCTGCCACTCCGACAACTTGGCAGCTCCCAAATAGCGCGTTAATTCGTTTTGACTAACCTTCAGAACCCAAATAAATCCAGTACGCAGAAAATACGTTACTTTCTACCTACAGGTTGGCCACAGCAAGGCATTGGCATTGGAATTTTCGTGCTGTCTCAATGAAATGACGAACAAGTAGGGTTTTCCAAAATCGAGATTGCCTTTGAGATATGTAAACTATTGTTTTTCTCGCTCCCTGCCATTTCGGATAGTGTGTCGAATTTTAAAATCTCCTGCACTTAGGGTTGGGAATTTACAGACATGTAACGACTTGTCCGTTCAAGTCAGACAAGGGAGTTTCAAGTCGCTCCCGAGATTTTGTGCCTAGCAGGTAACGTGTAAAAGAGACAGGGGAACAAGAAAGCAGTTTTTGTGCAACCAAAAATACCAACCAAGAATCCACTTCGAAATCTGGGATATACAGGAACGGCGGCTCTCGTTCTCGCATTCTCTCATTCTCCTGTTTGGTGTGCAACCACCTGCCTCAAGGGCGCGTTTTGATTGGCTACAAGAACGGAGAGCATTGCGACACAACGGGGATTTCGACTGAGCTCGTCTGAGCACTGAGCGTATAAAAGCAGGGTCGCCGATGGCTGAACAGCAGAACAGTACCGACCAGCGACGTGGCAAGTAGTCATCCGCCTATTTTTTTTTACAATTTGTGCACAAAATATCAAAGACGCTTACAATGTCTTTCATCACACGGGAATACAAGTTCGAAACCAGCACTATAATGCAGCGAAAATCAGATCAACATACAATGGCTATGCTTAGCCTGAAGAAACTTGTCAAACCACTGCTGAGACTGATCAAGAAGAAGCAGCTTATACGCAAAACTCTGGCTGAGGTTCAATCGCAAAACGAAATCAACTCATCATTGGAGGACATGCGCAAAGATTCAGTTGCCAGCTGTGACAACATGGCAAACGAGCAATTGGAGCAACGTCTCTTCAACGATCTGCGCGCTTGCCCAAACAATGCGGCCATGATCGTGCAGCAAGGTGAGCAGCAACAGATTTTGCCTGTGCACCCTGATCAGGCCTTCATACCGGTGCACTTTGCGCGCACGAGCAGTGGAACTTTCTTCTGGACATCGGTCGACGGCACATGCCTGCAACAACAACAGCAAGAGCAGCAAATGCGCGAGAGATACGACCGCTGGATTCAGGCTTAAATCGCTCGCCGAGGCATTAGCGTTGTTGTCAGCTTTAAAACCAAGTATCGCCTATTCCATTCAATAATCGGATATGGTGTTGAACTTGGCACGACCGCAATCTTAGGGTGATATTAGCATAAATTTGCTGCTTTGCTTCATTGAACATGAACTCTTATTTAACAATACTATATATGTATAGTGTGCTTGTAAAATATTGTGATTCTACCATAGCTTTTCATTCCTAGTATTAAGAAAATCATTGTCTTCCATTTTTTTTATATTTTTTTTATTAGGCTACTTTAATGTTAAGAATCATTGTCTTCCATGTAAAATATATATAATTTTTAAGCAAATAAAAATTAGAGGTAAAAAAAGAAAAATTACTATTGTTTTTATTATTTTTTTAATTTATGACTTTCAGTTGATCACAAAAAAAACACACACTTAATGTGCCCAATAAATCCAATGCTAGCAACCGCTTCTCAAAATATTAAAAGCAAAAACAAATAATTGCGCACTCCAACAAAATTATTGAATTACTCTTGTTGAGAATGCCCGATTATAAGATTCCCTGTACCTGTATTTTTTATACGCTGAACCCATTGAAAATGGGTAAAAAGGGTAATTTGGTTTTGCTGAAATGTATGTAACAGGCAGAAGGAGACATCTTCGACCCCATAAAGTATATATATTCTTGATTAGTCCGTCTGTATGAAGGCAGTGATCTGGAAAACTACAAAGCTAGAAAGCTGATCTTGGTCTCATTCAGTTCGCATATATCATACACAGAACAAATTGATCACTGTTTTTTCGATAGCTTACTTTGTTTCATTAATATCGATAAGCATCGATAACAACCAAAATGTTTATAAAGACAGATCGCAGGGTTCAGGCTATCTTCTAGTCGGGTGGCCCCGACTAGAGCCCTCACTCTTGTTTTTTTATCTTACTCCACAATCCGAGTCCGAGTTTTAGGAAGCTCTCTTTAGAATACAGCCAGAGCTTTATCCGATTAAGCAGTGAGTTATCGAAGTGTTCGGGCTCGAAGGCTACCAGTGTATGGATGGTAGTATTTATTTTTACCGAAAGGCACAGCAGCATTTGCTATATTGATAACTTAAAACCCTATACTTAAACAATAATTATATTTAATAAAAAAAAGAAAATATTAAATTTCTGTAAAAATATGTGATAAATATTTATAGATATATATGCAAAGGTATAATCATCTTTTCAAAACAATCTGTGATCTTTAATAACCCAATTTAAACACAGCAAAAAGAGATATTCGAAATAATAATAAGAATGAAGAAAATATTAAGCAACGTTGCACACAAATTTATGATAGATTAGGAAAACCAGATAACCAGATTGCTTTTTATAAAGTGACAATAGTTTCCAAAGCGAAAATATAATACTTCATAAACATCGGGTGAAGATACTGTTACTGTTAGAACAGTACTACAGCATACTTTTAAGATCAATATAAATAGAAAAATAAACTGTTATGGAAAAAATATGCTACAAAAAAGGTAAAAAGGTTTTTACCGCAATCGACTACTGGAAAAAACACACATTGCATTAAAATTCAAAATTTAAATTAATTATAATATATAATAATAATAATAATAATTCGTGGCTGAAAATTGTGGTTCCGATCTTTAGAGGAGGTGACCAGTTATCTACCTTTCAAACTCCAGTTTTTAAACTGTGGGAGATATAAGTTTTAGCGATTCGTGGGGCCAGGTTGGCTGAGGGCATTCTGGTGGGCGTGGCCGATATATAAAGATGCCAATCATTGTGAGAGATCACACTTACATGCCTAATATGGTGAGTTCATAACTTAAAAATTGTGCAAATATGCAAGATTTCTCGAAATGTGGAAATATTCTTCTTTAATCTATAAAATATGCGATTTTAGCTGTTATCGGTTTGCCACACCCCCAGTGGGAGTAAGCCGAAATTCTTATCACGTTAACTAGCTTTAATAGCAGAACAATAAGCCAAAGCATAATCCCAATATAGTCTTTTCACTTCTTGAAACGATCTGAAACGTGTTTTCAGCTAAATCTGAATAGTATAATCTATAAATATAACAATATTAAATGTTGCATATTTACCTCAATTTATAACATAGTATGATCTGACCTTGTATACGGATATGTCTCCTAATGCCGTTGCATGAACCTCTATTTACCCGATAATCTGAAATCAAACTGAAGACAATGCATTAAACCCTAACTTAGAAAGAGCCACACCATCAAACTACCTGTCATTATCAAATACATTAATTTCGTTTACCTTTCGGACGACATATGTTTAATGAGGGTTCAAGACTTCTTGGTTCGCTGTCAATCTATTAACCATGAAGAGATTAATAAAGGCAGAAAAATAAAATTCCGAAAAATAAACACCTCCGCAAATATGCCACTCAAATTACAGAGTTGTGCAGAGAAAAATAGAGAGAGAAAGAGAGGTATATAAAGGTATTTGTATACAATTGCCGCCCTGAGGGAATATCAATAATTATTCAACTGAAATTATCTCTCCCACGGAGTGCCCAAAGGTTTGTTTAGTCCTAAAGTGTAAAGGGACGCGAACGAGCCTGACACACGTGCATTCAAAGGAGCCTTGACTACCTGTACGGCACTCAAAAAAGTCCCAACATACCTAAGATACAACAAGTAAGTCGGGTGTAGACGAGTTCGAAATGCTCTGTCTTTGGGGTAATAACAACATAAACCTAATATTAAAAGTGCAACATCGGAAAAATCAAATTATAAATCTGACAAGAATATATTTCAAGTTTCAAGTCGCGTTACAGTGCACAAAGCCAATACACTCGTTTTCAATTTGTGAACAGAGTATCAAACCACCTGCTTCAAGCGGTGATTTGATTGGTTGAATAAGCCACTGCACGCAAGGGATGTCAGCTCGAACTCGCATATAAATACGCAAGGCTTCAAATGATGAATATCACATCGAATCCACACCGAGAAGAGTTTGGTCTGTTGTACAATGGTATATGAAACACTCCTGAGCAACACGAACAGTCCGTTACGGACTGTTGCTAAGAAGCACAACAATAGGCATTTCATAGGTATTCAAAATGCATTCAAAGTTGCCTGCAAGACTTTCAAGTCAATAAAACCAAACAATTTGATGGACAACAACAACAAATTTCAACTCATGAAAACCTATAATGTGGTTTAGGATTTGGCACCAATCATTATAGAAACTTGTAAAAGCTTTACAGAAGACTCTCGTTATGCTGCAGTCTTCAATTCTTATAGCTTTACTTTTATATGTACGTAATAATATTTAAAAGCTTTACTGTAATCACTATATATAAGTATTTAAATGCAATGTACTTCAAAAGTATTGATAAAGGATCTAATAAAAGTGCTGAACATTAATTATTGTGAATATAGATTTATTGTTGGTGAATGGATACAAATTTAAATACAAATAAATTAACGAATTCTTTAAATAATTTATGCATAGTCCACTTGTGGATGTATATATGTGTATACATACACATAAACATACATACACAATAAGCAACCCGAACATTCCATATCAAAAAAAAATAACAAATAACAAATAGAACCCAAGCCTTTTTCGGCTACCTGTTCCTACGCCCTTGAGTTCAAAACCTGTTCTTAAAAAAAATCATTGCTGCCGGTGCTTCTTTTTATTTTTTGTTTTGTTTTTTTCCTTCATCGTTCTTAAGCTGGCCAAGAAAAATCTCATATTGCATTAAAACAGGTAGGGTCAAAAATACGACACGAACCCTCAATAAATGTAAGGATCGGCTTACGTGTTATGTTGTTGTTATTGTCATTTTCTTTACACATTTGGGTTGCATTTTATAATTATTTTGGTTACCATAATAAAACAAAATTTCAGGGGAACGACAACTTTTACAAATTACAAACGTTTTGGAATCATCAGAGACGAGGTTCAAAAAGAAAAAATATGAATTAATGGGGCTTTCACATTTTAGTTTCGCCTACATCTTCAATTGACTTTTCCAAACTAAGAAGAATGCGCCAAAATGATCCAGTTAAACTGAAAACTTTTTAATAACATTTTGCATTAATTATAAGAGGTGTAGAAATTCATTTCGATTTATCATAAATAGACTTAGAAATTTTTCAAGGGATCGGTAGCTTGTTATGTTTTCAATTTATCGGGGTACAAATTACATAGATTCGACTGTTTCAAAATTAAATATGCTAATGTTTCGTATATAAGTAAATTAAAAGCATTTATTAATATTTAAGGATCAGCATAAACCGGTTGAAAGTAACGGTACCGCATCGCTTTCAGTCCAATTTAAATTTATCTGTATTGATTTAAGAACACTTATTTTTCTAATTTATTCATTGCATATTTATTTAATATACAAATGTTCTATATATGTATATACAGTTTTGTGAATTTAATAACACTTAACTGGCTGATTAAGTTTAGGCAAGGAAAAACGTTATAAACCAGTGAGAGCTAGGAATACCCCTCATGCAATTGTCGTTGCCAAACGCCAGAATATAAAATTGCTAAGAAAAGCAAAAAATTTTCCTTTTATTGTGTAGCACCGACATTCAAAGGAAAATCCGAAATATTTGGTTCCCACGTCTAAGATTGTGCCAGGATAATTGCCTTGAAAGGCACAGGCATGGGTTTCCCACGCTTCAGGACACTAACCTGTCAGTTTTGTGTATTTCACTACCTTGTGTAAACGTGAGAACCCTAGAATCCAGCACCTGATGGGTTTCGACAAATATGATTGGCTGAGATGCTGTAGCTGCTCTCCGAGACATGTTCTCAGCGTCTCAGTCTCTGGTTTGAGAGAGAGGGTGTATAAATAGCGTGGGCATGTTGGAGAGAGCATCAGACTCAGTTTGAACTCCGCACCGCAAGCATACAGTTTTTACTCCATATTCGAAGATGTCAGCTATTAACAAACAGTTAAACTACAACAATAAGAAAAAGTTGAATATGTACGCTCATAAATCGAAAGTGTCGCCAACACGACGACTCACAAATCTGCTAAAGCCGCTTCTAAGCCAAGTTTTCAAGCTGAAAACCAAACAGCCGAAGCGCAGCTCTTACATCGCTTCCGACGAGAAAGAGACCGAGTTCGACTGGCTTAACAACGATATGGATAATATGTCAAACGAGCACCTCGAGAACCGACTCATCGAGGAGATACGGCAGTGCGCCAGGGAAGATGCAATCATTGTCTACAAAGAAAACGGATCCGGCGAATTGCAAACATTCGATCAAGAAGACTACTATGTGCCCGTACACTTTGCCCGCACCAACGCTGGCACGTTCTTCTGGACATCTTTGCAGCCCAAATCGGCTGAGGCCTATGACATCGAGTGGAACTTCCATGATCGGTGGGGTCAAGCCTGAAGGACACAATTGAGTGAACGGGATTTAACTTCTTCTTCAAGTCTGGTTATGGCTTCAGTAGGCTGGGTTAATAGGTCTTCACATCAAAGTTCTGGGACTGCGACTTTGAGCTCATCAGTGGGGCAGACTGTACACTACATAAGTACAACCAGGGATTCAATGGAGTAGCTTTGCATTATAAATGTCTATTTATAATGTTGAAAGCTCATCCAAGACATTCATTTGTCAAAATTATTACAATTTGTTCTTTTGCCTACGGCAAAAGAATTTAATTGAGAGAAGGCGGCGTATGGGTGTAATTGTAAACAAAAGTAAAATTAAATAAAAAAAATTAAAAAAAAAACATAAACATATTGAATCTTTTATTTTATATTATTTTATATATATTTTTTTTTTGATACTACCACTTATTCAGATGCCTGTAATAATAAAAGAATACATAATTTAGAAGAATATATTCACAACTCTGGAAGAAAAACAAGTGATATGGCTCCTGTTGGGGTTGCCCGACTAGGAGATACCCTGAACCCTTCAATCTGTCATAATAGGCATTTCAGCCCGTTTGCATACATACTTACATACACAAATTCACACAACACACACACAAATGCACGCCACACCACTATGGAAAAGAAATCTTTATTTTCTGCTAAAGTAAATTAATGATCGTTAGGAAACTTTAGGATTTATTAGCAACATTAAAATGTATGTACAAATAATTTTCAGGTCTGTAGTATTTGATTTGCGATTTTTATGGTTTTGTTGATAATGGGGGAGATTGGGAGGAGTTATCTAAAATCCGGAGGTATCAAACTCTGCGTTTTGTCAAAACACACATTTTACATTTTTCTGTATTCAAGGCATAGATTACTTCTGTATTATGATACATGTGCTTACGAAAAGCTTATTTACCGTTATTTACCGTCGACATACTTTAAAAAAAACAGTCCGAAGAACAAATTTTATAAGCAATATGTCAATATACAATTTTTTTTATTGTACAAAAATTAAGGATTAAAAATGAATGCGTATTTCGAAAATTGGAAGAGATTGAAGAATAAGTAAACAAAATAAGTAATTGCAATATGCAATAAGATGAATCTAGATTATGTAGTTATTAAAAAAATATAACTTTTATTTAACATAGTTTTTTATATACAAAAATTACAACATAAAAATAATTGAATTTACATTAATATTATATTTAATGGAAGACTTAAAAGATTTTGCCGTACTTGACTTAAAAATTAGTCAATCTTAAACAGCTTTTATAACTAAAATATTAAAAATATATTTATATATATATACACTAGTTAAGAACAGTACACCAAATGCAGCACTTAATTGTGTTCATCGGCAAACGAAAGAGTTACCTCAGTGTACGCATAGTAGTTTATGCCTAGACTTGAAGTGTGTCCTTTAAAGTAAATTGCACTTATCTCTCCCCGGTCCTGTCGTCAGCCATCATCCGCCAAATTTGCTGGTCAATGATGGCGAACTGGTTTAAAGCTGTACACCAACCAAAGTCGTATGGGTTGCGCTTCGAGCGCCTTAAAGCTGCCTCCTCCATGCCAAGCCTTGGGAAGGTCCTTCACTGTTCTGAGTGCAGCCAGAAGCCACATCATCGCAATTTGCGAGCTCGCTGCATGAGCATCGTTTGAATGAAACTATGCCAAGAGCCATGTTGTCGTTGACGGTTGCCGCTCAGAACTGACTGCCTTGTTGGAGACGGGAACATTATTTATACAGGTCGCGACGTCCCTGCGGAGAACTATCCACTATAAATTGAGATAAGCAGTATACAAAACAAAGGCACACACATACCAATACAAATGTACTTACACATAGATATGTAAAACAAGAATTGTTATCACGAAACTACTCGCTATGCACATAAAACAGAACGTAAACATACATACATACATATGTACATATGTGTGTGCAGCAAACCGGCAGGTCCAAGCAGAGTTGCTGCGACCCTCGCTGCCTACATGCATGTGCACATACACATCCACATTCGTATACCTAAAATAGGAACATGCTGTTCTTATCATAGGAACCTTGACCGACGATTTTATTTCTATTGCTGACTGCAGTCATTTGAACACTCTGTGAGTAAAGTGATAAAGAGTATATGGGTTTCCGGAATGTCCGTCCGTCAGACGAAGTTACTGATAAACAGATAAATCTTTATACCCTACAAGCTTATATATACTTTATGGGGTCGCATAGAACTACCCACATTCAATTGGTATACAAATTATATTAATAATATCTTAGATTCTACACTATATAAATGAGAGAGATCGTCAGCTCAAACTGAAAACAGAGCATTGAGCAGCCAGATGCATTGATTTCAGAAACTCTTTCAGATGCGACCACTGTTCTTGTTTAATCTTCAGACAAAGAAACACACACATTCATACACACCATTGTCTGGGTATTCAGACATACATACACACACACATGTGCAGCGACTCGCGTTCAAACATGCATGACTACAATGTATCCACATAATCAGAAATGCGGGATAAAACGCTCCCGCAGCATCAATATAACCGCCTCTAATGTTTTTTTTTAAAGGGCCCGGAACTATTTTCTTAAATATCGTTTACTATAATATTTATGGGTATCTACTCCTATATTCTTATAATTGTAATCTGTGATTTGTGATCTGTGACTTGGTTTATAATAATAATATACTTATATACATTTATTATACATTATTATATTATTTATTATTATAATGAAGAAGAAGATATGTCGCAGTGTTTGAGAATATTCGGCTCCCTAGAAAATAGAATGTATAAATATATAAATTTTTTTTTTTCTGTACGTATTTTTGTATCGTTTATATTCATCATCATGTGGAGATTTTTTATCTTTTCAAATCGAAATATGCTCTATATTTTGAAATTCGATTAACTTTAATGGACAACAGCCTGCACACATAGTAAAATATTTTTGCACACATTGATTTTATATGGTGTAATCAATTATGGAACAACAAGCCATAAAAGAACAAATATACTGCGCTCAGTACGAAGTACGAAGTGAGCAGTTACAGTTATAGACCAAACATTTCATCAAAATAAGAAATAAAACATAAAAAATGGTAACTAAATACTGTTAAGTGAAAAGGACCATATTAACCAATTTTTTGATTTGTACAATATTATTTTAGGTGAAAGCCTTGCAATGGGCCCTAATTGTGGCCTTAGCTCTAGCCAGAACTGTTTTTCAACTTAAGCCTCCCAAGGACGAAATCGCTAAGCCAATGACAATGATGGAGTTGTATGAATACTGCATTAAAATACATATTGTTTGCAATTTTCTATTTGATTCCCCTCCCGATTATTACGACTACACAGACAGCAATGAAGTGTTTCAGGCTCAACACCTTAGCAAAAACCTCAGAAAAAAGGAGTTCAGTATTGCAAGTTGTGTTCCTGAGAATATTTCTCCGGACGCGAATGAAACGTTTTGGAAGAACGTGCAACAGTGGCAAAAGGAAGTAGAAAATATGTTTTTAGACACGAACATGTTCACAATCAAAGAAGAATTGGATAATGGCAACGCAATAAAAATAAACCTTTTGAATATTTTCCAAATCCGCAAATCTATCATATGCAATAGAACAGCTCTTCAAATCATTGACGATAGTGACAGCACAGAAATTGAATTAACTGAAAAGGGCTGTATTAACAACAAGGAAATCGGCATCTGGATAAACGAACAAGCTAAAATATCGAAGAGCTTAAGTAAGTTCAACAACATACTACCAAACATTCTAAATAAACTAGAATTGCGCATAAAGAGCAACTGCTGTCCCTATGCTATCCTACGAGACAGACTCGAAATAATTAACGACAACGTGGACACAATAATGCAACTGAAGGCCATCGAATCATACAACCGATCAAAACCTGCCGGCTATGCATTATTAGACATCGACAACTTGATAGTAAGACTGGAATACCTAAACAAAGTAGAAATGCAGGGTAACCATTCGAAAACCAAGTGCTGCAATAACTGGGAAATAGAAATGAAAGCCGCCCAGTACAAATTTAAAACAAAAAAAGATTCCATACAAAGCTTAGCACTAACCCCATCCTCCATTTACAAGCGGTTAACCTCGTTTCAAAAAAGCTTGACTTTAATTTCTATCCGCCAAGAAGACCGGCTCCAAATAACAGAAAAACTACACGAAAATGCATCGGTTGCCACTGGAACTGAGGACAAGTGCTGCAATATCAATGGCACCCATTGGATTACACATGATATACACTTAGACGACTTTAAACAGCTTTCAAATGAGAAATTATTCGATGGTGTGGCGAACACAACCAATTCTATTCAAAGTACACAAATGCTTGTGAACACTGAGAAGACAAAACTGAATCAGTTGACTTCAATGTGTAGCAAGGAATATGAGCAAAAGCAGGAAAAACTTGAAATCCTACACTCAAAGTTGGATCAAATAGACAAACAAGTTGAACATATCACAACCGGTTTGGAGGATAAAAACGCTGCCATCAAGGAATCAAACCTAATCAAACCTAATGAAACTGTAAACGACGGAAATAGAGCCGTTGAGACCATTACCGTGGAACTAAATAGTATGTTGAGCCAGGCACTGGAGAAAAATAAATCCCAGATAACTGAAAACAACAAAATAATCAATGATATTAAAATATTTAATGCAAGCAAGGAAATCGTACTGAATACTTGTGTGGTCGTAGTTCAAAAATTGAAAGATATGCAAACAGTCGCAGAAATCTATGATGTAAATTTGAATTTCTTTAGTCACAGTAAATTAAAAGAAGACGCCGCCGTCGAAGAATTTATCAATAAACTCAATTATTTCGATCACAAAGTTTCACTAGATAGCACAACAGTCGAATCAACTACTAAACCACCACAAAATGAACAATATATACTGCTTAGTGCTTTAAAGAACCAGATTCAAGAGGTATCGAGCGCTGCAGCAAATATCAGCAAAGCAGAAGATAACCAATTGCAAAATATTAAGGAACATGAAAGTAATCAGGAAGGTGACTTGGCGGGCGTGATAAGGAAGATCGAACTAGGAGATTTCTTGAATTCTGAAATCAAAAAACTTATTGATAGAAGATTTTCCGAACTGGAACGTAAATTGAACGAATCCAATTTGAGCGCAAATGAAACAGCCGACACATTCAAGAAATTTGACCACCTGGAAGCGGCTATCAATAAGATGACAACGGAAAGGAAGGGTACCGTAACACGCATGTTGGAGCTCATTATCACATTGCAGAGCCGATTAAAGGCGATAAATGACAAACTAAGTAAAGCTAATGAGAATATTAACAAATGCTTGGATGACTGTGATTTTGGAGAATTACCCTCTATCGAAAAATTACTAGACAGATTGCAAGCAGTCAAATCAATATTCAAAAAGAATAGATCAAAGAAAGTGTAAATTTAAAAACAGAAAAAAATAAAGACGTTTCGAAGTATGTGGAAACAAAATATTGCTTTAACAATTCACAGTCGGACTGCCAGTCATATTGCACAATTACCGAAGCTTATTGATTAATAATTGATAATGTGTACATAAAGATCATGTAAATCAGTTTTTGTGCACATATGTGATTAATGTTATTTTACACAGGGTCAAATGGTTCAAACAAATGTTTACATATAAATTCTTAAGGTCAGCAATTGTGCAATATGATTTTCAGGATACCTGATTTTGAATTGTTGAATATTATTCTTTTATCGTCTTGCTGGGCTTTAACTTATTTATCCATTAGACTCAACATTACGCTGTGAAAACTGTGAACTGAAATCAAAACCTCCTTTGATCTTGAAAAATATCCTCTGAATATTTTAATTTATAAATTATTTTGCTTTGTTCTGTTTATTCCCTAATTTTAATAGCTGTGTGCGAAATCGTACAATAATTTAATCCTTATTTTTTGCAAGTACTGTAAATACTGTTTGTAAGACCGATAACAATAGAGAATGAGGTTTACATAAGTAAATATAGAGTCACACGAAAGTTTTGGCACAGTATGCATTGCTTTTGTTCTCTAGCTAGTGTAAAAATAAAAAATTCAAGAAACACATTTTTTAAATGATATTATTATTGGAAGATAGAAAATGACATAAAAGTCTTGATTTATGACTAGTATTGTTTTATTTTTTGTTGGTTTTATTGTTTTTTTATTTGTTTTTTAATACCTAATTGTTCAGATTTATTTGACAGAATATGTTCATATGTCATTGTAAAACACATTTAATCATTTTGTCTATTTATCTAAATATTAAACACTACATACTAATATTAATAATTTACAGGACACATTTTTGCATATAAGTGCATTTAAATTTATTGTTCATTTTAAAAAAACTCGTAAATACATATACGTTTAAAAAATAAATTTCAAAGCAACCGCAATATTTAAAGGCGTTTTGCCGTTTTTAGATTCATACAAGTTGGCAGCACCGTCGATGAAATCAGCTGTGCGGCCTAACACGTGTATGTGTGTGCATGGCAGTCGACAAGCTGTGTTGAAATATATTAAGTTTAGAACGTACAAGTTTAAGAACAAACAATGCGTCAAAATACACCTCCGCACCGTCCGGACTTCGACTACGCCGATGACGATATCTTAGAGGAAATTGAATTGGATGGCGATCCTCCGTTAGACGATGACAACGACGAGCTGGAAATGGAGGAGGTGACGTTGGCGCAGCTTGAAGCCCGGTTGGGCTTACTTAATGACTCAGACGACGCCATGGAAAATGAAGAGGGTGAAGAGGAGGTCAGAGATCGTGAGCGCATTGCGGCCATCAAAGATGAGGCAGTACTCACGTTCCGGGACCACACATCACCCGTCTTCGGATGCAGTCTGCATCCAAAGTTGAACTTGGCGGTGACGGGCAGCGAGGATGATCGTGCTTACGTGTGGGACACCAACACCGGCGATGTGCTCTTCACGATATCCGACCACAAGGACACCGTTACGGAAACGCATTTTAGCCATGACGGCAGTTATTTGGCTACCGGTGACATATCCGGCGAGCTGCTGGTCTACAAAGTAAACGAGCAGCATGACGATCGACCCATTCTGAACAAAGTCTGGGAGTACTCCATGTTCGATATGGCTTGGATGTTCTGGCATCGTGCCGCCAATGTTCTGCTGGCCGGCGGTGACAGTGGCGAGGTCTACGTGTGGCGTATCCCAAGCGGCGAATGCAAAATACTACCGGGGCAGTCGGCACGTTGCGAGGCGGGTGAGCTCAGTGGCGACGGCAAGAAACTGCTAACTGCGTATATGAATGGCGTGGTGAAGCTGTGGGATCTGAAGACATGTCAGGTACTCATGGAGGTAAACGAGCAGCATCCGCTGGGCTTTGGAGAAATCACCCATGCTGTGGTCGCCTGTGAACCCAATTCACCATTTTATTTATGCGCCGAAGGCGGTGGTAAGAACACTGACCCCGATTTAATTGTATAAAATGAATAAATTGATATTAATCATTTATCTTATAGGAAAACTACTCTTCTGCACCAACAATGGGCCGGTGAATGTTATCGAGTCTGAACACGGAATCGAATGCATTGCCTTCGCGCCCTCTTCAGCTGACTTAAAACTGGTGGCATGTGGCTCGCTAAACGGCCAGATATCGATATGGGATTATTCCAAGTATGCACTGCGCACAGTTTGTGAAAGCCCGATCCCGAATGACGGAGTCCTGCGGTAAATCGAAATCTCTTACAAAAACAAACACAATCGTTTTTATTTAACCCATTTAATTGTAGACTTAAATGGTTGAACGATAATACCTTGCTGGCCGCCACCGCACAGGGTAATATGAATGCATTCGACGCGAGAACCGGCGCCCTTAAATTCACACTTACGGGTCATTTCTACCACATATATGAATTTGCATATAAACCTGAGGAAAATTTATTGTTGACTGTTTCAGAGGATACCACGGCGAAGATATTCAAGCTTCCACCTCTGGGCGAATAAATAATAATAACTAATTTAACTTAAATGTAACAAGACGATTTTTTTTTTTTTGTATATGTGCACAAAGGTAAAACAGCTTTAAGCTTGAACCCATTTACACAGTCATGATTGGGTTTTTTTGATAGCCCGAATATGTATGTAAATATACCTGCATATGAAAAGCACAAAAAGTTCAACGCATTCAATTAGTACAAACTGCAAGCTGCACCCTTTGAGTAAACTTCCCTCTCTGATTTTGGACATGCGTGCAAGAGTACTGAGAGGCCAAAAGACTGGCACAATATCCGTCTGCTCACTTAATTACGCTCTAAAAATGGCTTTAGATTTTGCTTTAAGAACGGTTTTGAGCTAATGCGTACAGTGTATATTTGTTATAAATACATTCACATATATACACAGTTCCTGTCATACACACACAACATGGCTACAAACAAAAACTACCCACACAATTTTACACAATTGTCTAAAAAATTGTTGGATTTTTTTGTTTGTGTTCTTTTATTAAAGCTTTTTATATTTGCGTTCTCCCGGTGCAGTGTCTGTGCCATTGTGCATCACTTTCAGTTCCATTCGGGGTTTCGAACCGTGCGTTTCGGTTGTCTCACGGACTAAACCAATTTGCTTGTCTGTGTCCACGTGCGATAGAATTAATCCACAACGACTTAGATTGTGACTTCAATCGGTAGCTTAGGGTAACAATTGCTGGAGTTTCAATTAAAAGGGACGTTGCAACAATGGAAGGTTGCGCTAAATGAATTCTATTATAGAGTGGAAAACTATCTGCAAAGCTAATGTTCAGAAAGTATTCTACATCCAGATGATTATTGACATGGTAGCATTAAAGATCCGACAAAAATTATTAATGAAAATTGCATATGGAAGTAATCCATCATATTTTGGGTATGCCTAGGGCGCAAAAACTGAAAACCAAAAACACAAATAACAAACAATAAAAGTCAAAGCCACAGTTAATCAACGACAAAAACAACCCACAGTTTGTGTTCATAAGTAAATATTCGTATGCTGATGAACACATACATATATGTATGTATGTACGTAACTCTAAACAGACATGTGTACTACGTCAGGTTGTCGCAGTGTGGCATGCGTGTCTCATTGGCGACTGTTACAATTAGATTACCAGCCCAACAACCGCCATCTATAACATTATAGTTGACAATCAAAATCACAGCCACTATAAAACGGAGGCGCTACAGAGCAGATAATGTGCTTGTACACTTGTGTGTACGTACATGAACGTAAAGCGTCCAGTCGGCACTAAAAGTTCATTGGGATTACGATCACCGCAAAATTGAATTATCACAGTTTGAAATGTCACATACACGCGCCTAGCGATCTCCACGACAGCAACGATTTAGTTATGGGTTCCTCTGCACACACATACATACAAACACACAGACACACATACATACATACATACATATGACAATATACAGACCCACAAACACTGCGTATAATATACAAAATGAATGTGTTTTTTTTTAAGTTGATAATAATCCACTCAAGTGTTTTACAAAAGCCTCACAATCTTAAATATGTATATTAGTGTATATTAAAATGCAGATATAAATTATAATCTACATATATCCACCACAATAAATACCTAAACATATTTTTCGGAAGTTGTTTCCGGTAGTAAAAGTAACATATTTGAAACAATAATTAATATACACACCATATATAAAAGTATATATATCTAATGTGTCTTTAAATTGGATTTAAAATATATTACGAGTACAAATTTAATGCCAATCAAAATTATACTATTTTCTTTATTTCATATGACATTTCTTTTAAATTATTCAATAATTTTTCATTCTAAACAATTTTAAAATAATTATATGTTATTTGGATTAAAGATAACATTCTATAAAACGAGTTTTAATAATAATAAAATAGAATAACAATTTTCTATAAAGTTAAACTTTTCCACAAATTTCCGCGATTTTCTATTTATACTCTTCATAACAACGAAAACTTTTGGAACTTAACGAACCATAAATTGTTGACTGACTTAAGATAGCAAAAAAAAAATAATATTCTTGTCGTAAATGATGAACTAAGAGTTACTTTGTATTTAAATACCCCCTTTTTCACAAGCTTATTTCGCAACTGATAGATCCTATTTAGCTATATGATATAATGAGTGAGTTTTCTTTATATTTTACGTGTTTTCAACCAGTATGAACAGTATTGCGTAGTCGGTTGCACCCGATTGCCACATTCTTGTATTGCAAATGCAGCAAACTCAATAATTATGCTATTTTAAGAACATTCGCTTGGTCCCGGTCCCACCAACTAAACAAGTTCATATTGGTTGAGCGAAAATCGATGTGCAATAAAAGCTAATTGACACTTCATTAACTTTTTATTATATATTTAAATTGGCGTGAAAACTAGAGCGCGCTAGTGGACGGTACTCGACTAGCACATACCCTATACTCTTTTTAACACATTTATATTAAATATTTAAAATGTATAATGAAAGGAGCCATATATTAATCATAGTATTACTCATCTTCATTATCTTGTATATAATAAGGATCATGGGAATATTGATTATATATTTATCCTATACGCACGCACTGATTTCTGTAACTGGCGATTCTTGCCACATTTGTGTTTACATTTTGCATTTAATTATAGGATATCATCTAGTCGAGTCGTTGGGACTCAAACACTTTAGTTTTTGCTTAAGTTCCATAAAGAAATTTATAAAATGCATAAATATATGGATGCTATAACAAATTAGTCGAAAAGAATTTTTACAATAAATCAGGTTTAAATTTTTGGTTTCTAATCAGTTGTCAAAAGCTGTATATACACATGCTATATGTATGTATAAGATATATATATATATATATGTATGTATGATGTACGTACCCCTAAGTTTCAATCAAAACAATGCGAACTGCGCTGCACGGAATTTTTAAGCTCCGCAGGGCACTCAAATAAAGGACACTGCGCAGTATACAATAAGGCAAAAAATTAAGAATGTTCAGTTTGTCCTTCTCGGCTCTCGACCATGAACCCAAAAAGAAATACTCAACGCAGTTTAGCATTTGGGACAGGGAAATTTGTACAGTCAAACTTACATATATAAAATTGAACCATTGCGGATTAATCTCGCCAAAGAGTTATATCATATAATATATATAAATTTTGACAGAAAACAATCAATACATATGTATGTATACAACTAGCTTATAATTATAAGTATACTTGTTCACGAAGCGATGAAAAAAAGGAAAAAATAGGCGTGGCAATTCAATTTAATCAATATATTCCAAGGTAACTAGCGGGAAATTCGTTTAGTTTGAATAGGTTACATGGAAAAACTAAACGGTTGGGTTCGATAATGTCTAAAACGCAGCTTATTATCATTATTATTATTACGCTTAGTTTTATGGTACGTATTTCGGTTATTATTATTTTTGTTGTATTTTTATTGGTCAGAATTAATGATTTTTGCTTAAGTTTAAATATTAATTACTTACAACGAATTAATTGCTTGTAAGTAATTGAATAAAAAAATTTATTCCCATGTAAGTTTTATAATCAAACTTATACTGATTACGGTTCACTCAAAGTTCTTATTGGAACTGGTACAGAACTGTGTCACAAAGATTACTTTCGAACATGTTTATAGTAAGTGCAAATGTCACTTTTGTTACAAGGAGATAAGTTTTAAATTAGAGTGGAAATTGAATTATTTTACAAAGTACATTGTAAATGCGCGATGTTAAAAAGAATCATCAGTGCTGTCCATCACATTCAGTGACATGCATAATTACAGCTGAGTATGCATATAAATATGTATTAGCTGTAATCATATACATACCTATATTTAATTCATAGACTAACACAATTTCACTAATTGGTATTTAATATTTGCTTATTAAAAGGTAAAAAGATAGGCCGCCTATCTAATTACCATATGAGACACTCGAATCGCGTCGGTCAGTGAGTAATAAATAAATATGTATGTACGCAAGTCAATATATGTATGTTTGTATGTATACACAAACATATAAATACATAAATATAATTATGGACATAGCTGAGCACATTACGCAGGCTAATGTTGACCAAAGAGCTAACGCTTACAGGGCACCAATAACATTTCTGTAATTCTTATCAATATTGGCAGTGTGCTCCCACTCAGCGTTAGAAAAGAGTAATGTGTAGAGTCTCTTAAAAAAGAAAAAGAAGAACCAAACAACAAAAGGGAGAACTCGCACGTGCTTAGCTTTTGGCCGCTGATGTTGTTGGGAATACAAACATACATATGTACATGTATATGCGCCAGTATGTATAGTACATATATACCTTTTATACCTATATTTATAAGCACGAGTGTATGTACGTCGTCATATTCTAAACAGCGGCAGATGGAAAGAAGTTTCTCTGTTGCTTAAAATAAAGTCTGCAGAAATGCGCCCAATTCTTGCATCAGACAAAGCTAGCCACATACATGTGTTTATGTTGGCGGGCGGTTGTTTTGGGCTAAGAGAAAAGAGAGAGACACGCATGCAGAAGTAACGCGAAGTCTAACAAACTTATTTTATTACAGGCTCTCAGGTAACGCATAATCGAGGGCGCCAGGTAAATCAACCCAAGTCTATTGGCGATTTTATGGCAAACCCATAGAAGCACAAGAAAAGAGCGAATGCGTAGCGCGCTAAAAGAGAGTGAGAGAAAGGGAGCGAGAGAGAGAGAAAGAGAGAGAGGAAATCCAAACTAAACACAGCTGTCGCTGCTGCTGTAGTTTACGTCGCCGCCGCAGCAACCTCATAAAAAAACGGCAAACGCAAAGCCAAAGTTAAACGTTCAGCGAGCAAAAGCAGCCGCGACGCAACGCATAAAGAGGAGAGTACATTTATATTTCAAACTTAGTTTGGATTCGGAGCGTGCAAAGTGTGGTCGATCGGACGAACCGGTGCGGTTAGAGTGCGTTGAAGTTGCCAACGGGGACAAATATCGAAACGGAAACAGTTTTTAGAAATATTTCAACTGAAGATGGTGCTCAAAGCACAGCGAACTATTTACCATACATCGTTTTAGGAGCAAGTTACCAACCACGTGCGCTCACGGATTACCTTTTATGGGGCAGCCAACAAGTAAACCCAACCGCACATATTTAAATGCACACATATGTATGTGAAATACATAGGCGACACGTACAACAGGCAAAGTAAAATATAAAAAAATTAAAGCATGTGGCTCGCAAAGTGAAGCAAGAATTCTGATTGAAACTTTTGAACAAGATCCACGTTGGCAGAGTGAGAACGCGTCGAGCGCGGTCTGATAAAAATAAACTAAAATAAACGATAAAGCCAATGAAAATTAAAAAATCGAATACGTAGAGTTATTATCAACCTAAGCATCATTCCATACCAATTTAAAAAATATAAGAAAAAACAAACAAACAAACAAACACTCTCAATTTTAAATATTAAATAAACGGATTCGGTTGTGGAGCTAACGCACAAAAGATGACACGAATTCAGGCCAGCGACACGCTTATACCGCGTCAGGTGTTTGAGGTGCCAGCGGAATCGGCGGGTGATAAGAAAGCACGTGCTCGCAGCAATTCCTCCACAGACACATCCAGCCAGGGTTCGGGCGTGAAGCTCAAGAAACAAATTGGACTGCTCGACGGCGTGGCTATCATTGTCGGCGTCATCGTGGGCGCTGGCATTTTCGTCAGCCCCAAAGGTGTGCTCATGTGCTCCGGCTCGATTGGACAATCGCTAATCGTTTGGGTACTATGCGGAGTTCTCAGCATGGTGGGCGCCCTCTGTTACGCAGAATTGGGTGAGTAGCGTGTTACAGTTATTATTATTATGATATAATGCTATGCTGCTGATGTAAGCGATTCTCCACTACGTGTATTTCATGTATGAGTTAATAAATTGTGCAGGCCCAATTGTAACACCTGTACTCAGCATAAAGTGTCTCGCGACCTCGTTTATTTCTGCACAATGCGCCATGTCAGCCAAGAATGTCGTATTAAGCGCATTCCAAGCCCCCTCATTCAACGCAACATAAGCAACATTAGCTTATTTTAATGCGTGACAAGACGCAACTTCGCCTCCGTTTGCTGCCTGTAGATTCTAGCCTGGATAAGCATGTTTTGCTGTTTCTAACTGTTACTCACAAAAAGGAGCATTTAAAAACCATTGTATTCCATTTAACTGCGATATTTGTAAATATATTATTATTATTATAAGAGATTCTTTTGTTACCCAATCAACGCAAAATAGAAAATATAGCAAATAAAAGATCACTTCAGTAAATGCGTGCCGTGAAAATAATTACTTTAACAAGTCTACAAGGGTGTCAAAAACAAAACAAAAAACGCGTTTTTATTTTTCGGACCGCCGAGAGGCGGGTTTTTAGCCCACCAAAAAACCAGTTCTATTTTGGTAACTTGATGTGCCAGACGCTTATTTGAATATGGTATTAATACATTTTTAAGGCTATTAAACTCAACAAATGTGCGATGTTTTATATATTTATGTGTCTATGCTCTACACTGAATATGTACAGAGTATGCTGCATTCGAGCACACTAGTTAATACAGTGTATGCGTGTAGTATTCGGCTTAGCTAAATACTCGATAGCCAATTATATTCAACAAAAAGGTAGATAAATAGTTTACTACATCATAAACTACAAATAAATAAATTAATAAATTAGCAAATCTCTGCCAATTTATCGACGGCGGCACACATCGAAGATAGCTACTGCTTTTTTATTTATTTTTTTTATATGAACATTCTTAATCAGCAAGCCAATGTGCGCCAAAGCAAATAATAAAGTAGTGCCATGGCCGTTAAGATATCGTAACAAATGCAGGTACTTGCAGCAGAAAATATTTACCAAAGCAAGGCCTAAGCAATGAAGATAAGAACAACTGAGCAAGCAGATACGTTGGCGAGTTAACTATGATATATACATTTAATATGCCCACCGCTTAGCTGGCTCAACAGCATAGGTTAAGTCGGAAATGCCGACTAGGAGATACCTCTTTCGCAGCTTTGTCTTGATCTATCAAAGTCCCTAACATATTGAAGAAAAAAAATATATCTGTTGATTTTTAGAAAATAAACTTGAAATAAACTCGATTTGTGTTAAAAAAAAAAATAACGCACTTTTAAAGTCTAGTTTTTATGGTCGCTAAAATATACTAAATACCTCCTTCTGCCTGCTACCATACATTTTTTTTATATAATTAATTTACCGTTTCTGTTGCCATTTTTAAATTTTAAAATTGGTTTTCAAATATAAGCCAAATCAATTTTTTTTTAATGTTCATCGCTTTAGCAGATGACTAGTAAGAATGATTTTGTCGTTTAAAAACGGATTAATTATGGCATATGCATTATTTTTGAAAATAGTATCGATATATTTTTTATACGATTTTCCCTAACCTACTCTTTTGCTTTCTAGGCACCATGATACCAAAATCTGGCGGCGATTACGCTTATATAGGAACCGCCTTTGGACCGTTGCCCGCCTTTCTCTATCTCTGGGTGGCGTTACTGATCCTAGTGCCCACGGGTAATGCGATCACGGCGCTTACATTCGCCCAGTATCTGCTGAAGCCGTTTTGGCCCTCCTGCGAGGCACCCATTGAGGCCGTGCAGCTTCTGGCGGCTGCTATGATATGTAAGTATGCACGATGTGGCGAAAGGTGGAATTCGCCATCTAATTGCTTTTTTTTATCCCAGGTATACTGACCGCCATCAACTGCTACAACGTGAAATGGGTGACCCGTGTGACGGACATCTTCACGGGCACCAAGGTGGTGGCCCTGATGGTTATTGTGGGTGCTGGTGTGTGGTACTTGGCACTCGGCAACACCGATCATTGGGCGCGGCCATTCAATGGAGGACTTAAGGAGCCTGGCCTTATAGCATTGGCCTTCTACAACGGCCTCTTCTCCTATTCGGGCTGGAATTATTTGAATTTCGTGACCGAGGAACTGAAAGATCCATACCGTAATTTGCCGCGCGCCATTTGCATATCTATGCCGGTGGTAACGGTCATTTACGTGATAACGAATATAGCATACTTTTCGGTGCTCTCTACTGATGAGATACTTTCGTCGGATGCGGTGGCCGTGACTTTTGGCGACAAGATGCTGGGCTTCTTGTCATGGATAATGCCCTTTGCGGTGGCCTGTTCAACCTTTGGCTCTCTCAATGGCGCCATTTTCGCATCCTCACGCCTGTTTTTCGTGGGGGCACGCAACGGTCACCTCCCAGCGGCAATTTCGCTCATAAACATAAACTGCCTGACGCCGGTGCCATCATTAATATTCCTGGTAAGATTATAAGCTATTTGTCTGACTGAGCAACGTTATTAATCCGTTATCCGTTTGACAGTGTTTACTTACGTTGATGCTGCTGTTCACCAAGGACACATATGTGCTCATCAACTATGTCAGCTACGTGGAAGCGCTCTTCACCCTTATTTCCGTGTCCGGTCTTCTATGGCTACGCTACAAGCAGCCTAAGTTGGAGCGACCCATACGAGTCAGCCTCGCACTCCCTATCATTTACCTGATCGTGTGCTTGTTCTTGGTGATCGCATCCTGCTCCGAGTCACCCACCGAAGTGGGCGTTGGTAGCATTATTATACTATCGGGCATTCCGGTCTACTATCTGACAATACACAACCCGGTTCAATGGCTGGCTGACACCTCACAGACCATAAACATGTGGTGTTCAAAATTCTTTATCTGTATGCCAAATCAGGATAAGTTCGATTAAGTTTGAATAATTCATTTCCATGGGCAATCGAGTGCCTTCCTGTAGGAGTGATGTAGGAACAAATATCTTCTAATTAGCCTAAGCCTCAATTTTTTTTTTGTTTGTTTTTTTATATAATTCGCATGCTAAGCAATTGGATTAATACTGTCGCTGCATAATTAACGCACAACGGGCTATTCGAAGCACAGCTTTCTAGTGTAAATATTTACATGGTCTGCATGGACTCTTCAGGAGAAGGCGTATTCGAATTTAGCAGGCTGCAGGCGAATCAATAGCATTAGTACGTACAAATAATAAATATATAAAATATTGTGTATATTTTTGTATCAGTTCCTCAGCGTTTAAGCACAATATCCAAAAGACAAATACAATACAATTTACAGATATTAATTTACATGAAATATGTACAAATAAGTATATTACTGAATAAATTTTGTACTTGTGTAAATCGAATCATTTTCTATAGAATTTAAATAAAGAATATTTAAAATCCAACATCTACATCTAAACTCTAACCAGTAACCAGTAATTAGTGCAGCTGTTACGATCGTAACTGGCATTAAAGCCCGTTGCAGAGACACGACGACTCAGCGAATGAACGAAAGCAACAGCGAAAGCTCACGAAAGCTTATCTACTGGCTGACAAACAGGTAAAAATCCGACGAGTGCGCAGACGAGCGAGAAGATCGTTAGCGACTCGATGGGATCAGTACAAAAGCGGTGCGTGGGCGAAACGGTCGCTCAATAGACCGCCTAACGGGATCAGTAAAAGTTAAGCTCTCGCGATCGCCCGTCTCGACGTTTAAATTGAAATTAGCGGGGAAACGAGCACAGAGCTGTAGTTTTTTTTAAGCGCGAATTGCCGAATATTAATGTTCCAGCTGGCATTGTATAAGAAGTGTTGTGTGCAAAAAGCTTATTTGGCCAACTATTTGCAATGTCGCTGAACCGAATCACCATCTACCTGCTTATCGGTTGTGTTTGGTGGACAACGGCTATCGCATCGACGGAATATAATCGTTATGTGACGCAGATATTCCAGAAGTACGGCAGCGGCAACACGATCAGCTTTGAGGTAAACCCAAACAAACCCTAGAGTTCAACCAGCCATCAAAAATTTGAGATTTGGCCAAACAGACTCGCGTTGGCGCGTTGCCAATGCCAAAAACAAAATTAGTAACTTTTTGTGGAGTTTTGATTAGACAACAGTCGTGAAGCCCCCAACCGCATGGCCTCAAGACCAGCTACAGGTTTCGCCTAATTAGGAGAGACATCTCTCAGAGACAGTAGCCGCAGATTTGATTGTGAAAGTCAGCTTAATAAACACGCACGGCAATTGGATTGTAATGTACAACTTATTAATCTGAGCCTTAACACCAGAAGAGCCAAACGAAAGTGTGCACAGTTCTACAAATAATCGGAAAAGTACTATTTACTAGTGATATTTATGTTCGTTCTAAGATACGCAAGGCACCATATCGCAAGCAATCGCAGTTGATGGCGTCGTCACGTTAACGTAGTCATAAATTTAATCGGCCATTTCGATATAGTAAGTTGCTCACATACACTCCCGCTCAATTGATTAGGTTCAAGGAAAACGACTTTGGGATTATGTTTTTGTTTTTTTTTTCAATGATAGAGTGTACTACTGTTTATTTATTTATAAAATTCATAAGTGCATTAAAGGAACATACATGTTAGAGACTCTTTTTTTTTTTTTGAAATGAAGTGAACCTCCTCAGTTGAACGCGAGTGTATGTGCACAGACTTGTACGCACATTCGTACGAAAGTAAATATGTTTTGTAAATAAGAGTAAGTACTATAATCATGGATTGCGCTGGTGACGGGGATAAAAGCGCAGACTGAAGACATCTGATCTAAATTTAATGGACCAGATCTGTGCCCCACAGCTACGTGATCTTTGTGTAACTGTGAAATAAATGACTTATCAAGATAAGAGCAATCTTGATAAACCCAGAGCCGACGATGATCAACTTAATTATGCTGTTTACCTACTCCTACTTAGTAAAGTAAATATTGTGAAAATGTTTATGACTTTTATTCATCTCACTAAAGATGGGCACGGTTCGTTCTATGCTTTGTGTCCCATGGTCCTTTTCTATTAATAACAACTGTCGGGCTGGGTTTGTGCCCAAGTTGAAGAATCGAAACATAAAAATTTCGATAAAAAATATTTGACATCTTCTGGATAAAAACCTAATATTTTTAAATTGTTACAAGCTCAAGTAAGCAAATAAATATAACTATAAATATTTTCGGTTTTAGTTAGTTAGTTTCAGTTACAGATATATATTATAAAAGATATTTTTATAAGTGACTAAGCAATTTTCCTGCTAGATCTTCAGAGGAGGTAATACCGTAGGATTGGGCGTGATGTTGAATTTTTTTAACCGATGCGTAGTTCCAGGATATCAAGCTCGCAATCTTTGCTGGACGTCCCAAGTATCTGCATATAAAACTTGGTGACTCTAGCATTACAAATTTGGAAAATGTTCACCTCTTATCGATTTGCGATTTGAGGCTTATCGATTGGCTATTAATGTCCCAGTGGGCATGGCACCTCGTGCGTAACACTTTGCCTGAAGCAGACAACTCCAAATATATATCCAAAAGTTTCGCCGAAAAAGCGTTCGTTTTGCGCAAATATGTTGCACCTGCGCATATTGGGGTCAAGTTAATTATTTACCAATTTGTGTCAGATTGGTTTCAATAATAAACAAATGAAATAAATAAATAAATAAAAGACCATGAGCTCTATATGCGACCGCAGTTACCAAAACAAAGTTCTTTTCATTATTCATAACTAATTTTAAATTTAAAAATTTGCCTAGGCCAACAATGATTTTGAAATATTATTTTATATGCTTCTATAGAAGTGCGGTAACTGCCATTGACCATATTACTTTGATTTATACACACACACAAAAACACACACACACATACATGCATGCATGCACGCTTTATGGCCGTACCGACTACCAATGCCCGCGATGAACTATTCAGAGCCCAAGCCGCCAATTGGCATTACTCATGCGTAGACGTCGCCGGCGACACTACGCAATACGTCCATACATTTGAATGCCTGGTTACTGAAATTTTTGCACCAGCCACGTCTGCGGCATACTAACTAGGTGGTGCGCACCAGCTCCGATCTCAATTGGTGGACTTACGCGTGGCCCGTAAGTACCTGAATTCCGGAGCCCATTACGAGTTCTTGGCATAGAATTTGTTGAATGAAAGTGAAACACTGACAGAATAAATGGCCCATTATTATCCATGTCGTTGCCACAACTAAATGTCTTTTGTTTTCTGTTTGTTTGTTTTGTTTTTGTTATGCAATCAGCGCGTGTTAGTTTAATTTGTCTGACTGATTTCACACGTGCCGCTGCTCACTGTCACATTGGTGTAATTGTTGCCAAAGTTTGGCGGTGTAACTGAATTATAAATTGATAGGCGAGTTAATAATTAGCCAGGTTAGCCTCACAGCCAGACTGTCAACGCTTAACAGACAGACAGAGCACACGCCCCTGGCGAGTAGACAGACAGCGCTGTCAAGCCAATTAGCTACGCTCCCAGCCCCCGTTCAATTGTCATCATTAATATGTAGGTGGAAACGCACATGGACATGTAAATATATAATCGTTTCGTCCGGTGACAACTAAATCTAATAATTATCTGTGAGATTCCCGCGCGTCCGTCCACGTTAAACACGTGACCCAGACGCAAGCGCCGCTTTGAGCAAACATTCCGCTCGAGTAGAATTGAGGCTTTTGGCAAATTAGCACGCGCCTAAGCGTTCGCGGGTGCAAATTGAATTGTTTATCAAATTTATAGCTAAGACACTTAAGTGTCACAATTGTGTTAGAAATTGTGAAAGCTCCCGAGCAAACATGCCAATAATGTGCATTGTTTGTTATGTGTCCAGGAAATTACCAAAATTACAATTACAAGGATCTCTTCTTGTTCTTTATTCGCAGGGTCTTGAGCATTTGATGTACAGTTTGGGGCTTGGACACATTGAATTCGAGGCCACCCACACCATAGAAGAGCACCGACCACAGGGCTACAACAACACCAAGCCAAACGTTAACAGCACCTTTCCCGGCCAGGATGACGCCAACAGCGATGTGCAGCTGTCAATCCAGCAGCTGGAAAATGGGATCCTGAACCAAACGGAGTCCATGAGAGGCAACCAGTCGACGAAGTTTCGCGAAATGCACGATCCAAAACATCGGCATCCGCGGGAAAGCAGTGGTAAGAATAACAAATAAACAACAACAAAATATGTATGTATGTTTAGATATGTATCTAGCTATCTTCCATTTAGATAGATATCATAAAAGTAGTGTCTCGTTGAATTCCGGGTTTAGTTATATTTGAATACGAAACAAAGACTTTTATGACTTCATTTCAAGCAGATTCGCAGATACAGATACGTTTTGCTTAAGTCCTGTTTATGACCCCTCAAGAGACTACCAAGATATAAATGTATCTTTATTCAAGAGATAACTAAGATATAAACGTGTAGTTAGTATAGAAATACACATATATACATATATATCTTTAGTTAAGCCCACAACAACAAGCAAACAATACGAGTGACTGAAAGCTTAAAACAACAATTATATCTCTTTATTACGCATTATTGCGAATTTTCTATTGTTATGCATCTCATACTACGTTCCCCAATGGGATAAAGAGTAGATTGGGTCCCTGAACCATCAATTTTTTTTAAAACGTTTTGGTATCTATGCTTATAAAGAGTTTTAAGATGAGACGTCTCAATCTCACAATTTTCTGTTTTCATATTTGCTCTATGGCCATTTCCGGCTATTTTGCTTATCTTGCTGTGTTTACAGGGTATCTTGATAAATAGACTGACCGCCAAACAAGGTCTAGTGACAATATTGCTCTCAATTGGCTGCTTCAAGTGCAAGGCAAATGCAGCAAACAGAGGCAGAGAGCATGCTTAAAGCGGCTTATTTATTAAATCTCATTGCCATTTGCCATTATACAAACGACGAATATGGATGCCAAACTCAGACTCAGTTTAATCCAAGGTCTCCAATAATACCGCTTCCCTATAACCAGCCATGTGTAGAAGTTCTGGTGAAGCCTTAAGTATATTTACAAATCAGCCCAGATACACTGCTTTTGTTAAGTAAATAATATCGCATGTTTTATTGTTGCCTTAAACGTGATTATAACATATATATATAGTATATATATATATATGTGTGTGTGTGGGGTACGTGAAAATCAAAACTAATGTCAACAAAATGTCAGTTAGTTGATCTCCATTGTCACGTGGTATTGCAAACGTTTATAATATGGATGCGGAAATGCAAAACCTGGCCATAACTGTCAACTTTGCGGGTTTATTACTGTCCACATTCGAGGCTTACCGTTAATTGAACAGTACACACACACACTCCATACACGTGCCATTAAAATTCAGTTACAAGCGAAACACAATTGGCAGCTTGTTGCCCCGAAAAGGGAGAGGCATTAAAGATTTACTGAAGGCCTTCTGCGAGAGGATAATCGCATATGTCGTCGAACTTTTTGTATGCTAACCAGGGCGTGTAACTGTTGTTGAGCCTTACTCATTATTTGCTGCTCATGTTTATTGCTTAGAGAACAATTCTTACTATGTTAATTTTTATGCTAAAAAAAGTCATATTTGAATTTAACTTCAATTTCTTCTTCAATATTTACTTCAATATTTTGTATACCCTTTAAAAACTTCACATATACACAAATTTTCATACAAATATGGAATTTAATGTTTAGGTAAAATGTATAATGTATTGCATCAAATTTGAACTTAATAATTAGCTTAATATTATAGGCCAAGTTTTTTAATTTGTAGTTGGGCGTTACCGTATCGCAGTATAATAACAGCTTCAAACAGTCGTAACGGTCATAATTATTATTTTCGTTTTGGAAAAATATCGTTTGTAATTTGTAGGCACGAGAGTGGGCGTGGCGGGCATTAATCGGCTCGATTTTTAGAGGAGGTCATCCGGAAAGTATTTGCTGCATTTTGTGGCTAGCTCTAAAATTGTGGGAGACATAGATTTTAACGATTGACGAAGGCCAATTTGCAAAAGGGTATATCAATTATCTACCTTCCAGTCTAGTAGATTCTCGAGCTATAGATACAATATTTTCATACGTAGAGCATACACAGATTATAAATAATCGCATTTTGGATACCTTCACCTTCAACTCGTAGCTGGGTTTAGGGTATCTCCCAATTGGGCCTAGAGCACTCTTACCTATATTAGTTAGAGTTTCATTGAACCAAAATTGTTTTCCAAACCGGAACTGATGCTCATCCTCTCACAGTTTCCATCGATGGGACACGGTTGCCCGAGGCCGCATGTCTGTCGCCCAAGTCGCTGCTCGCGCTGCTTGTGGATCACAACGACCTGCACCGGAACACACTGTACCGCCGCATAGTCAAGACAGAAGAGCACAACTTGGAGGATGAATACAACGAGTTCATCAACAATGTCTTAATCACGCCCAACGCATTCATGAAGCTGTGCCCGGCGCTGCTGGCCCAGATCGACAACGGTGTTTGCGTGCAACCAGCACCGCACCAGGCCCACAAGGATCTCGATAAAAATGAAAGGATTTGGAATGGTAAGTCCATGGCGGCTAACAGTGATTAAAGCTTAACTCAACCTTCGTTCATTTCCACAGCGTGGATTTACGCCAGCATCTCCATGTTTGTCCTCTCAGGTAAAAATCTAATTCAAATCAAATTGCAAACTGTCAATTAGTAAGCAAGAAATACCTTTTAGCTTGTGGATTGCTTGGAATTCTGCTTGTACCGCTGATGAAGACGGTCGCCTATCAGGAGGTCTTAAAGTTCCTGGTCGCCATAGCCGTGGGCACTTTGGCCGGCGACGCGTTGATGCACCTACTGCCACACGCCCTCTTCAAGGAGGAGAAGCACGAGCATGCGTTAGAAACCATACGCCTGACGTCGCAGGAGCGTAGCCACAAACACAGCACGGAGGCGGCAATGCTGTGTGGCAGTGCCTTTCTCGCAGCTCTCTTCATGTACGTGTTGGAGAACGTTATTCCGCTACTGAAGGGCAAGGAGCATGGCCATGGCCACAGTCATGGACACAGTCACGCGCACGTTCACAGTTCCGGCAGTGGTGGGGCGAAGGCACAGGCAACGGGAGAGGCGCCGCCGCCTCTTGAGCTGAACATAATGCTCCACGAGACAAAGTTAGATAAGAAGACACCAGATCGCCCCCTAACGCCGGTTGCATTTATGGTCATAATCGGCGATGGATTGCACAATCTTACCGATGGCCTGGCGATTGGAGCCGCCTTCGCCAGCGACCCCGTCACGGGATTGGCGACTGCCTTCGCAGTGCTCTGCCACGAACTGCCGCACGAACTGGGAGACTTTGCCTTGCTTTTGCAAACTGGTGTATCCATTCGTCGCGCCGTTTATATGAATATCGTCAGCTCGGTGCTGAGTTTTGTCGGGATGTCAATTGGTTTGCTGCTTGTCGGGATTGGCAATGGGGTGACGCAGTGGATCTATGCGGCGACTGCCGGCTCATTTTTATACATTGCTTTTGCCGATTTGGTTCCCACTATGAGCGTGGCTCACAATCCAGATCAGGCCCGTGACCCAAAGGGCATACTTATACAAATATTGGGTATATTTTTGGGAGGAGCCATAATGTTGATCATTGCCGTAAATGAGCACGATTTGGAGGGGTTATTCAAAAGTTTATAGGTGCTTCTTTTTCGTATCGATGAATCTCAATGAAAAATTTAACACCAAATTCGCATTTAAGGATTCGAGAATGTTAATATTGACATCTGCATTTTTAGTGAGCGATTGGTTATTAATTGTAAGTAGCATAAATTAATTTTAAAACTCTCGTACAGTCGAACTTACCAAAAATTATATGAAAGTTTATTCTTCGTTATTCCCATTCCTTAATGTAACTATGTTCAAAAAACTGGAAATACCGTTGTTGGAAAGTCACAAAAGTTGAAGTACCTCTACATGTTGTACATAGATGATAAATTATCTTTAACGAATTTTTAACTTTAAATTAACAAATAAAACACAACTATATATATACGATTAAGTGCACAAACTTAAGCTCTTTGTAACGAAAGATGTGGATCTTTAATGAATGTGGTAACAAATACTAGATTATAGCTTTAAATATTAAAGAACCGTAATGACACTATAATCCAATATCGGGTTAAGATAATTGCATTTGTCTTTGTTCCTCAAAAGGTTCATTCGGCAAACGGGCGGAATTCTGCAAATTGCGAGAGAAACATTTTGGTCAGATATCGCATATAGATTATTTATAAAGCGCTCCTAATGAGCTTACCAATTTCTGTGCGCGTTGTTCCAGCAAGCCGTAAGCAAAGTGATTCAGTGCAAAGCCGCTGGGCAGGGCCACACCCTGAATGCGATAATATGCGTTTGATGAACCTTCATTAGCCAACTTGTGCGCCGCAGCGACAGTGCATTTCCCCAGGAAGCGAGTAGATGCTACCATGGGACCACGCGAGATATCAATGTGTTCTCCCAAGCGATAAAGCGTAACGCGGCTTTGATTTTGTTGCGCAATGCTTGGCAATTGCTCGCTCTTATAGTGTGAATCCCTGAACATTTCCTTTGCCAATTCCTGATCTACCTCCAGGCGCTCGATGCGTAAGTCTTGTGCCGCCAATTTAACCATTTCTGCTGAAATAGCCCGCATTTCCGCTTTGGTGGGCTCCCAGTTTTGAACGCCAAGCACAATATCATGCACAAAACTGCCCGATTTTACTAAAAGCAACAATTAAATTTCAAAACAGTTTTATACAAATATGATATTTATACTCACTGTTTGGGCCTGGAAAGCTGTGCAACTGTAGGTTCGCTTCTTGTTTAAAGGCGCGTTGCAAGGCAGCGCCCAGCATAAAGCTGCAGGTTCTCCAAAAAGCCCTTAAATTTGTACAAATTAAATATTAGCGACTACTGGCCTATGAACTTGACCCGCGCACTCACTTGTTAACTACATGTGGTTCGGAAACATTGAAGTTTAGCAGTTGCAATGTGCAGGATTCCTGTAGAGGTCTGTGCATATCCCACGGAACACTTCCATCAATCAGCGCCAAAGCGGCCCGTTTGCAGTGACCCTCGCTTAAATGCTGTGCACAATTGAATGGCGTCGATATGTTGTTGTTCATCACCAGCGTCACATCCTCGGGCAGACCCAAATAACGCACTTCGATCTTTTCAACGCGGCCAACGGCGTCCTGCTGACGTCTCTGCTCTTGGTTAAATAGTTCATTGCGCTGCCTAATTGACGCACTCGCAGCGAGATTTGCTGAAATTGAAATTATAATTTAGATGCACATTTGTAGCATACCAATGAAATACAAGTCAAATTTAAACCGCATACATTACATAAAAGTGCCGCATGCGGCATTCAACACTTTTCTGTCAACACGACCGCTTACCGTTTCTCCTGTATTGCTGTATTTGAGTAAAGGCGCCTAGTGATCTTCTGTATAATTTGGTTGCCGCTGCCATCGTGGTTCCACTATAATTTTCCTTTTTCCACAGAAGTCAGCAAGGAATTCACACCTGAAATGTATCGGATCGTTGTGAACTAGTTCGACGGAACCACAAACTTAAATAGACGAATGAACGAACGAACTGCGTCACAGGAGAAATTACATCGACCGTTTTATTTCTATTAGCGCTCGTTTTGTCCAGCAGGATCATAATTTTTTTTAAATAAAAGTTTTTGTTTCTTTTTATTCTTTAAGTTTGGTTGATTTAAATTTAATATTAACAACAATTGGTACACATGATATAAGAATATATGTATTAAATAACAAAATAAACTTAATATAAACAATAAATAAGGTAAAATATATGCTTTAAATTTAATGGAAAGCAGTGGAGCTATCCAAGTAATACGGAAATAAATCAAAAATAAAACCGTAACATCTGAACTTACTCTCTCTCAACTGAACTGCGCCGTGCAGCTCTAATTCACAGCTGTTTTGGACGGGCAATAAGAGCAATATTTGCATACTGTTACTACTAGTATTGCAAAGTTGTGACTCAAAAGTCGTGACAATGGTCGAAAATGCAGCTACAAATTCCGTATATTAATACTCATGCGTACACAAACTGTTATTGTACCATGACAACATTATATTGCACAATAATAACGTAAAATAAATATGGAAAATTATTATATATTCAATATTTTAATTTAATTTAATAGCATATGCATTGAGGAGCACTCACAATATTTATTGTTTTGTTAAAACACAGTTATCGAGGGAATAAAGTCATTCGATAGGCACGCTGCAAAGGCAACGATACATTTCTTGAACGCCAATATCGGCAATTCTTGCTTTGTCATTTGCACTGTCATTCCGCTTAGTTTTTTGTAAAGAATAATAATTGTAATTCAAAATGAGTTTGGATTTGGCCCGTGATTTGCCCCGTGCTGGCTTCAATTTTGAGAACTGCCGGCGGTAAGAATACATTCGTTATTTGGTTGGATTACACGCATTCACAAACCCTGTTTTTTTTAGCAATGCTGCCCTCTTGCAGGGCGGCTTCAAGCCGCCGACAACTACAAAAACTGGTACCACCATTGTTGGCATCATTTACAAGGATGGCGTTATCTTGGGTGCCGATACGCGTGCCACAGAAGGCCCTATTGTATCTGACAAAAATTGCGCCAAGATACATTATCTGGCTGACAACATTTAGTGAGTAGAACACTTTACAGATGCACGTAGCAGTAAATACAACAAAATATTTTCTTGATACAGCTGCTGTGGTGCCGGAACTGCCGCTGATACCGAAATGACCACGGATTTGATTTCATCTCAGCTGGAATTGCATCGGCTCAACACGGAGCGACAAGTGCCTGTGGTATGTGCCAACAATATACTGAAGCAGAAACTGTTCCGCTACCAAGGCCACATTAGCGCTGCACTTGTGCTGGGTGGAGTGGATAAATATGGACCGCACATATACTGCATTCATCCCCATGGTAGCGCCGATAAATTGCCCTATGCTACCATGGGCTCCGGCTCATTGGCTGCTATGAGCGTGTTTGAGAGCCGCTGGAAGCCCGATTTAACCGAGGAGGAAGGCAAGCTACTGGTGCGTGATGCTATTGCTTCAGGTGTCTTCAATGATCTCGGATCGGGATCAAATGTGGACCTATGTGTTATTCGCAAGGATAGCACCGAGTATTTGCGTAACTACGAGCTGGCAAACAAGAAGGGAGAGCGCCAGCTGGACTACAGATTCAAGAAAGGCACCACAACCACATTGCACACGACAATTAAGGATTTGCAAATTACCGAGCGTGTCCAGGTGGTTCCAATGGAGGTCGCTTAAGGCATTAGGTCTGGAATTTAATAATAATCAACATGGCTTAATGCCGTTCATATGCTTAGATGTGGTTCAATGAACAATAAAGGATTTCGTAATTTGATCTTTATGGGTTGTATATATAAAAAAAAAAATAACTTTAGTGAGTATTACATTAGACTAGCAGTAAACATAGGTTAATTTGCGCAAAAAGTCAACGCTACTTTGGTTGGTACAATGCAAACTTATGATTATTTATAACTAGCCACCATGTTCTTATCCATGTCTTTAATATGTCTGCCATTTACACAAGCTTAAGAGTAATTTAGCTAATATCACACATACAGAGAGTCAAGCCCTGCCTGCTGAAGGCACCTGGGGTTGCTTCCTAAACCACTAAATGTTTGGCACCAAGAATTCACTTGATTTGTAAAACCTTATACTGGTCTTAAGCTATAATCCTAAATAACTATGTTGCGCTCGATCTGAAAATTCGCCACTGACAGTATTCCCATGACCAACAAAGCGCATCCGCGAATTGACGCCACCGATGTGGAACCACTTGGTGTCGGTTCCAACATATGCGACACTGTGAGACTGGATAGCGCCAGATTCGTCGTGATTCGTGGCGACTGCGAGCTAATCAAGGCAGAGATTTTCTCCGCTTCCGCTTCGCACACCTTTAGCTGCAGCCCGGTGGGTTGGCCACGGGGCACAAGTGCCACAAAGATGCCCACCTCCATGGTGAGAAATCCGGTCAACTGGCACTCGCTCACTTGGACCAAGCGGTCCAACTCCTGCAGAACACCATGCAGTGTCAGCAAAGAGTTTTGATGGCCACGAAGTCCATAGTAAGCCCTGTCGAGCTGTTTGCGTGAATATATGATCCGAAAAGCGGCGCCTCCACAGATGGGACAACAGGCGCCTGGCGGCACAATTTGACGACACTGCTTTGAGACGGGAGCCGGGCACTGGACAGTTCTACAACGTCGCCCCATATCGCTGGCCAGCAGTCCAACCTCGCGGCAACGACCCACGTAATCGACACGCACAAAGTCGGCCATCGCCGCCGAACTACTACGATAAGTTACCCCGTTGATGCCACAGACTGGAGTCAGCCCATTGCCGGGGCCGTGTTCCTGCCGACAGGGTCCCCAGTAGGCTAACTGAGCGTTGCCGTTCAGCAGGGAGCAGGCATTCGGGTGAGTCTTGCCCTGCGTGTCGCACACCTCCTCCGTGTGGCCGCAGCTCGAGGACGACGCATTGACTGTGGGGTGGAGTGAAAGGTAGTTGAGTCAGCTATCCGATTCTAACGTGCAATGTGGCCCACTTACCGCAAATATACTGTGGACATGGTCGCTGCATGCTGGAGAGGCAAATTTGGCGTTTCTCCAGGCACTGAGTGCCGGCTGGACATCTAGCGGCTTCGCTGCCGATGCCACCACTGCAGGCGTTGCGGGTGTTGCAGGCTCCGTAGTCGTAGCTGCTTTCCAGCAGACCCAAGCACTTGGCGACACAAGCTGATGGGTAGGTGTTGCCATTGTTGCCACAAACGGGCACGTAGTGGGCGGGGCAATTGCACGGCAAGCTCGTGTAGCTAAGATCCACGTAGCCTGGCAGGCGGCACTGCTGCTTGGTGCAGGTTATTTCGCCGGCGAAGCAGCTGCACAGGTTGCACTCCAGGTAAAAGGATGAGCCGTGACGAAAGCTGTGCCCGCGCGGAAGGACACAGTGCGAATGGGTGTAGCTGGGTAGTGGCTGACACAGATCCACATTGCCGCGCAGTCCACACCGACAGACCACATGCTCGGCACCCAGCAGCTGGGCACTGGCAATGCCGACCCCACTCCCCGAGCTGCTCGTCTTTCCCACCCGAACGAAGGCCCCAAAGGGCACGATCAGCGCCGAGGCCTGTCCCAGGCTGCAGCCAGGTATGCAGGCGTATCCTTGGCTGCCGTTGCGTTGCAGCACACATGCCTCGCTGGCATTGCACGGCTTGCGGGCGCAGGGCGAACTAATTCCCACTGCCGTGCCGCTCTCGCCCACATCTTCAGGTGGATCGACGCCTTTCAAGTACGCACGCAACGAGATGCACGGCGTCGGCTCCTCGTCTTCTGTAGCTGTGGGCGGCTGCAGTCGCTCACAAATCGCCTGGGGTCGCTGTGGTTGCCGGGTCCAGTCAAGACACTCTTCCAGCAGTTCGGTGCAATCCTCCCTGCAGATCCCATTGTACAGACCCACACGGGTGCACGGCTGGAGCTGAAGAGCGCAGACCAAAGCTTGCCACTTGTCAGGTGCACAGCGCGTAGTGTTCTTTATGTACAGCTCCTGGCCCAGCACGCGAATATAGCCGCGCTGCTGCAACATCAACAGATCCTCCCGTGCTGCCGCATCATGCGCGGACGAACAGCTGCGAAAGAGCTGTGTGGGCCGATTATTGAAGTTGCTGCAGAAGCTGAGGCCGTGGCAGCCGAGCTCACAGGGCGCGTCTACGCTCTCAATGCAGCGCCTTAGATCCAGCTCGGCTGGCTGCTCCAGGCACTCGGTATCGAAGCTCGCCCGCGTCTCCCACCAGTCGTTGGTAAAGATTTGGGTGCACAGTCGCCGGCACTTGTGGCTGCTGGCATGTTCGCAGCACTGGCGCTTGGCGGCGTCGATGCCCAGTTTATTGGGCTCACCGGCATCGTCTCCGTTCGGGGACAGCTCCAGGCGCCGCTGTGTCTGTGTCCCTGCCGGCACGTACAGCTTGCGGGTGACGGTCAGAAAGCACTGCCAAAAGGGCAGATGGGGCAACGGCCTCCCGCAGCCTGCCTCAAGACGCGCAAAGATAACGTCGCTCCGCTCGACACTTCGGTGCAGCTTGGCTGCTTGCAGCACATCGGTGCACTTCTGGCGACACATCTCCTCCAGGCTGAACTCACAGCACGGCAAATCTAACAAATAGAATACGATTTGAGCACAGATCATACAAATATATATTCCTCCGTTTTGGCTCACATTTCTCAACGTCCAGCGGTGGTGTCATGTCTGTGTGGTTACGTATGCACTGCAGCACGTCGGCATTCCGCTCCCCACACGCCTCGTCCACCATGTTGCCATCGGCGTTGCTTGTTCCAGTTTCATTTGGGGGCTCGAAGACTTCTCGGCAGGCCTTTCAAAAATAATTGGTTTGATTAAAAATTTATTTTAATAATCCCCACTTCAAATTGTGTGTGAAAGCAAATAGCCGGACAAAAATGGGTTATGAATTTTATATGACGTTCTATATAAAATGAAAACAAACCAAACCAACCTGGAAAAACTTTACCTTTACTTGGCTAACAGGCTTTAACAATTTACATAACAAATCTTTTGATAATTTGTGTCAAATTGGGGGCTACAAACTTACACAAAACGGACAAATCGAATTATAATATTAATATTATATTGGATCTATAATCCGAGGCAGATGAGTTGTTCGAATACTAGCCTAGTGATGTAGTGTTTGTCTTAACCAAAAGCCTTAGTAGCTAGTTATATTTTAAACAAATAATTGCTGAAATCGGGAGCACCTGACTCATACATACTTAAATGTTAAAATTCAAAATTTACAAAACGGCTGCGTTTGGCTTAATTCGGAAAAATGTTTTATTCTTAAATTATGATCGTTTGAAATTTTCAGGACTTGAAATCTATTTACATATGAACCTACCAAAAATTCTTTAAAAGTCTGTAGTATTTGAAATGAAATTTCCTTTTTTTTATAGATTCGGTTTAAAATATTAAAAGCCTGCATATGCTTTGCGAACGTAGATATTCTAATTGAAATAAACTTGGACTATAAAAGTGTATACCCGCGTCTTTAAATAATCTTAATAATATAAATATTTGAGTATAAGTTTAATTAGTTTATAAAGATCAGGTTATCCGTCTGAATATCTGTCCATATTAGGCCAATTTGATTTTCGGATTTATACTCGTTTATAGTCGATTTAGCAAACGTGTTCAAATTCCAAGCAACGCCCACTTGTCAAAGTTTACCGTAAAAATCCATATTTCCCACAGTTGTAGAGGGTTTTTGATAGCCTCCTTTAGAACTCGAGCCTAAATTGTAGCCGCCCTCCCCTACAAATAAATATAAATCGATATTGCCTAAAGTCAAAGTTTAAAATTGGCTAGCTTGGGCCTGCAATAATTAAGTTGACCTCTTTCGATTCTTGTTAACAATTATCAAAACGCGAACAGAGCATTGCGCAGTCGGCTGCACTCGCCCGCAGCAACTACTGGTTTATATTCAGAGTTGTTGCAGCGAACTTTTTTATGTGGAAAGCAAACATTTGTGCGCTGTCATAATCGATATTTATTGCATATTACCCACCTGCAGGCACTCAGAGGTTCTCGCCTGTCCACAGCAAGTGTCCGCCGCTTCCTGGTGCTCGAAGCAGTCATAGAGCACTTGCTCATCGCTTCGCCGGCAGACTTCACTCACCTCGTGGCTGGCGGCTGCAGTGGCACAGGCATTCTTGCATTTGGGCAGGACGGCGACTTGGCAGCATCGACGGCCCGACCATGATTTACCTCTATCAACCGCTATAAAGGCGCATTAGAATACTTCTTTGGTAGCCCATTTATCACGCTTACCTTCGAGGGTGCGGTTCACGCAGCCCCAAAACTCTAGTTGATGTAACTGGCAATACTTTCTTAACTCCGAACGAGGCTCCTCGCGCCCACTGCCTGCGTCCAACTGTACCAGCGATAACTGTAAATAAAAACGAATGATACATGACGGATACTTGAAAAAAAAAACAAGTAATAACGTTACAGTTGAAAACGGTCTAATTTATAATTTGTGGGGATGTGGCAGAAATTTGTTGGCTCGATCTCATTCGAAAACTGTCTTTTTGAAAACAGATCAGATTTAGTTAAACCAAATCTGAAATTTCAATTTCTGGTATACATAATTTATTAGCCTTTTATAGAAGTTTTTGAACACTATGTCTTGGTGCATAATAAATATCGTAATTGGAAACAATTTAACAATTTTGTTGGCAATCAGTACAAACAGTTTTGTATTTAAGGTTGCATAAAAACAAGTTGAGTGTGCACAAAATGTATCAAAAACTAAAAAAAAAACACATATCACATCACTTTTTAAAACCCAACTTTTAAATGTAAATGTATGTGCTGACTGTTTTAAACCAAAAATTTCTATCCTGTCTTTACCTTACTTATCAGTAAATGGCGAGAATTTTGCGCAATATTATATTGAACAACTTGTTTATTTTTCGATATACGGCCGATTTTAATATGGTTTTGTTATGAGGCATATTTGGCATCTCCCGGCGGCCTCGCAAATTCAAGTCTCGGGATGGTCTTTAGTTTTCAGCTCCATTGTCTGTTCATAGCACGTGTATTATGTTACATTCGAGATGTTGCTCGTTTCTGAGGGCAGACGACGATGATACCAACCCGCTGGTTCATAAATAAGGCAAGAATACTTCAATAACGAAGCAACAAATTTTTCGGTTCGCTTATCTGCCGCAGTAATCTGAGTCTACCGATGTCTATTAACGATACTCTTCTCCTCTCTCCCTTCTCCTCTCTTTCTCGCTTGAGTTCGCACTAGGCACAATTTACATACATACGTACGCATGAACTGGCTAACTTCCTTCAAAACATTGCTGTTGGTAGAGAAGTGTCGTGGCCAGCGAAACACAGGCTCACACCCACATATATCAAATCACACACACACGCACGCACGCCAAGGAAATGCAGACTACCCACTTGTGAGAATAAACACTAGAGATGGGAACGTGTCGCACATTTATAACAGACGCAATCACGAAGCGCCAATTGGATAAACGCATGTAAAATATGACTGAAATGCACGACATCGTGCACCCTCAGCAAACAGGGTGCAGGATACCCTTTTATCTGTCTATATGCTAATTGAAATTGTATACCGGTTATTATTGCATACTATTTTAAGCAATGGCATTATAGAAATAATATAATTTTTGACAACAACAGCTTAACCAGAACGATGGCTTGTAATCTTGTTTGACGAAAAGTTAAAAAAAAATATTATTTTTTTTGCCACTAAGAACTGTTTTGTTGTTTTCTTGTATTGATATCTGTCTGATTCAAAGCAAAATAGTATATATAGATAAATCAATCAAAACGTTAACCGGATCACGATAGCATGCATTCATACGACTTTGTATGAAAAACATATACATTTTATATGTACATTTGTGCCAAAGTGTGACCGTGGTCCTAAGATATCGATAAGTGTTATCAACAACAGACTACTATAGCATAGTAACGTTTTCGGCACCCCGAATTGATCTCGCCCATATAATTTAATTTTTGTGAAATATTTTCTCAGTGTAGACATGCTGTACACGGCGGCACGCACGAAATCTGATATATTTTAAACGAATGCAGCGCGATGAGTCGTGTCACGCAAGGAAACACGACCCGCTCCCAACTCTTATAGACGCATATATGAAATTCTATAAGTCCGGTATTTTGTGCACACTTGTGCCACCTATTGAAACGTTGTCTGAGATCAAGATAGGTGCACTTGGAGCAATTATTGCTTGGCTACGCCTGCGACAGATGAGACAGTGAGATGTGACAATAAAAAAGGCCATTTTGTCAATATAAAAATGTGCGGAAATCGCAATTATCAGCTAGCTGGAATCAGGCTCGACTTTTCACACGTTTTCGGGTTTCGGGTATGAGGATTGCGGCCAAAACATTTGAGAGCTGTCTTCAATTTCGATCGGGGTTCTGGTTTCCATTGGATCCGATGTTGATGTTGATGCTGATGCTGCACCCAATCTACAAACTAAAGGTAAACCGGTCCGTGGAACGGGTATTATCCTGTAGCTGTCATTTTGTCAGTTTCAATTTGTGCAAAGATTTAATGCCTTCATTTGCATTTATAAATGAAAAACTCAGCCCATTTTCTGCTGCCACAAACGAGAAACTGTTGCAGAAACTAATTGGTTTTAGAAATTGTTATGATTACAAAGTTAAATGATGTCAGTGATTTGATTGCGGGTCGGCTAGACAGGGGCCAGGCATCCAGCAACGGCAACTGGCTGTGTGTGCGCGACACATACAACACACACACACACGCACACACACCAATTGATTTTAACTCAAATGCTCAAGTTTATGAATGGCTTTGAGTGGCAAACAGGTTGGGCTGGTCATTGGTGTTTGTCTTGTTGTAAATTACCTGTTTGTTGCTGATGCTAATTAACAATGTAATTGCCCGGATTTTTAGCTATCTGTATATACTGCTACTTTGTAGCTGGCTAATCGCGCCGGGATTTGGCAGGGTCAACTCTTTTCAGGACAAGGCAACAGTTGCAACAGCACAGACAACGGAAGTTGTCGTCAAACCGCTTTAAAAGGTTCTTTTGAAATGCTGTCATAATAATTTTCTGAATCTACCGCGCACATTGCATTCTAATCGTTTATGTTAGAGCCCGGCGCTTGGTTTAGTATGCAGCTCGTAGCGATGGGCATTAAATACCAGGAAATGTTCGCCACAGTAGTTTTTCGCCTTATCAGTTGATCAAAACATTCGTCGGTCATAATGTATGCCATCTCTGTCCCAAGATTTTTTTTTATATATATGTATATGTTCATGTATACTGATAAACATAAAAATTGGTCGGTACGGACGGACATCGATCTTTGCTACTTACGTTCTCGCATGCTGTGCGACATGAGCCAAAGACCTGGTTGCAACATGTAAAGATATCTGCAAAGATAAGAGCCAAAGAAAATCGGTTAAAAGTCAGCTCAAGTTAAGTGCAATTGCATATGGCTTAATGTCTGGACTCGCGCCTTTCTGACAGCTTTCAAAAAGAAACAACTCCAAACTCAATGCTAAAGCTTACTCGGCTGGCAAAATGCAATCCCGAGCTCATTAAAAACCCGATGGATATGCTCGATCATGTGCAACAGCTCTTACCACATTTTTGCCATGTGAGTCTGACACTTCCTCAGAAGCCCAGAGACGCACACACACACACACACACACACACACAACAATGCTGTCGCTGTCGTTTCGCTGGATGACTTTGTTGATCCCTTGCCACAATTAGTTCAACTCAAGCCAATTGGCCAGCTTATCTATGCAAATGTTGCCGCATAAAGTGTGTAAGTACATGTGGCAGATAGACGAGTGTATGCTGACTGATTACTTATTAAGCACTTGCCGTTTAGATGTCTTGCCTTGCATCATTTACAGATTTCTCATTGGGTGTTGAACTTTGGCGTTGCAGTCAGTAGACGTGCAACATGTGCGACACATGCCTCACCCCAACCAGCCGGAGAGACAGCTGCTGCTGGGGTGGGTTCAAAGAGTTTCGTTGAGTGCGTGAAAAATGTCGTTTTGTCACATGCTTTAAAGGAGGGCAGTGCCAGCCCGCCTGCTCCCTGAAGATGGGGCCAGCTGCTCAAGTTCCCAAAACATCAAAAGCACCACTCATTAATTAAGTATGCAATTGCTGTGGCGCAGGCGGTGCAGGCGGTGCGGTGCGGACACAAGTTCGACAATTTCCCCATTTTTACCGTCTGCCTCACGTATTTTTGGCACACTAGTCCGACAGTTTTTAGTTATGAATAATTTTAGATCATTTACTTTGAAGTCTTGTGAAATTATTTTTGATTTCCACGCGCTGTTTCAGGATTTCATTTAATTTTGATTCGACATGGAAAATAGAAATAGTCGGTATGTCCGGCATGCAAAGTGACAAATTTCTTTTGAATTCCTTGAAAAAAAAGATCATGTTTAGAACCATAACGAATTCTCTTGTTTTAGATCTCTTTGATTTATTGGACAACAGTTTTGTATTTGTTTATCTAATGTTCTCATACCCTGTACCAATCTAATTGGGCAAACAACTGGGCATATCTAACTATCTCTGTTCTATCTATACGTTTTTGTTCTATTTTAGTGTGCAGGGTATCACTGAATTGAGCACTCTCGGCACAGCCACTCTGATTTGTTTTTTATTTGCTTTCGCAGAGTGCTATTTTTATTATACGTAGTTGCAAAGTTGCGCAGTCTGTCACAGAGTGGCCAATGATCTTAGTGGCTGTCAACACACACAGGCTGAAGAAGCGCCGAAGCAGATGTAGCCTATAAATAAAGAAAACGTCTCAATAGCGGCTAATTTAGCCGAGTTTCGGATCTGTGGGTAAGCAAACGCATGTCAAACGCCGCACTTGATTTCTCGACTCAAGATTTGCCGGCTAATGAGTGTGTGAGCACCACACTTTAGAGCGAGATAGAGACATAAAGAGCGAGAAAGCGAGAGAGAGAGAGAGAGAAAAAGTTGTCGTATTTAAAGTACTTTTGAACAGTTTTGTCAACCTCTTATTTAAATGCAAAGTACACGACAAGAACTTGCTGACGAATTGTTACCACCGGGCGCGCGGTAGTCTATCTAATATTCCACATATGTACATGCATAAATAATAATTTTATTATTGGTTTTATGCGCGCTTCAAAACAAATAGCAATAAATGTGTGGACAATCCGTCGCCATTCAGGATTTATTGGTATGCAAAGCATTTCTAATGATTGCCAATGAATCGATAATGCCGACACAACTGCATTGGCATGCAAGCCATTAGCCCAAAGCGTGACTCTGTCCGCGGCCAGAGAATTTGTAAAGCTCCCTTCTTCTTTCTTTTTCTTTCTTTTTTTTGCAATTGCCGACGACAATCAGTTAGGCAACGCCAGTGACAAATATGTGCATCCCATAAAATTTCATTTCATTGGAAATCTAACACATTTATCACACACCCGCCATAATTCACTCAGTCGCGTAAATTAAGCGGCCGGCTTTAACGCTGCTGGTGTTGATGCTGATGCTGATGCTGTTGCCGATGCTGTCGGCTTGGTCCGACCCACGCTAGGTTGGGCTGGATCGGGAACAGGCTGCCGCTTCTATATGGAATATGCTGGCGCCAGCAGCAGTCGCAACCAGCCGCTTTTATAGAGTAGCTCAAATAAGTGTTTAACACAGTTTCAATTTAGATTCATAATCGCACACACAGATACCAATTAGAGTGGACAGTGGCGTCTGCTATAAATTTATATGCCGATTTTTAAACTGTTAACATATTGCACACACGTATCACCCCACCAGAGCTGAGTGAGTGATTATATAAATATTAAACAGCAACTAAGTGTTTCAACAACATTTCAATTTACATAAATGTATTTTTTTTTTGTATACTAATAAAACATTGCGTAAACACTTGTATTGCAATGTTTTGAAAGATCTTTTTTACAACAAAATAATTTTAAGGTATTCTGATATTAAGAAAGTTATAAAAACCTTTAACAACGTTTTAAAAAGTATTTTAATTTGAAATATAAGAAATAATGTATAAATATATATAACATACATAATTTATGATAACTGAATTTTTCTCAGAATATATTTAATAGCGAACTTTTGTTAAAAGGTACTCAGAATCGTATATATAAATTATTTGATTTTAGTTCACCCACTCCCACTAAAAATCGAGCGTACGCCACTGTATTTCGATACATTAGTGTTTTTACATACATACACACATACATACATACATACTCGATTGTACAGTTGCTCGTCATCAGGCACTTTCAATTAAAACATTTCATTCCCGCTTGAATATTGCCTTTGATTAAGTAAGTCAGCGGATGAGCAATCTTCGCATAAACGAATATATAAATATATATATATGTATATACATATACATATATGTATATAAGGCATATTTGAAGAGATTTACGATATTTCGTGTTGCGCTGCTGATATTCGGGACAGACATTTCTATTTCTTTCATTTTCCTGACCAAGTCAACAAGATCTGAATTGTTTACACACAGACTCAGACAACTTTTTTACTACGAGTACGTCCACGAACTTCACCAGCACAAAGCTTGCGCAGTTCGTGCTCAACTTGCTGATAAGGTGCTGTTTTTGAAGTTCCGAACGGGAAAAGATCACTGACCATTCACTCACACACCACAGTTGCTGATAAGACTTACCACGGGACGCGCTGCTCGCTGCCACTGGGTCCAGGGCCGTCTTGGAGCGATCGTCTGCATCGCTGGTATCCCCATCGATCCAATCGTAATCGTCCTCGTCCTCGCTCGGAGTGGTTTCTTGATGCTGATGTCTGCGATCCTTGGATCGCCGCTGCTGTGGCGAGCGGATGTCCGTCGAGGCGCCACTGATTTTGTTGCGCCGATGCAGATCTGAGTGGGGGCGAGCATCCCTGCTGCTGTGGCTCACCTCCCGCTGCTGCTCCACTTTAAGGGCACTGGCGGAGAGCGTTATAAGTGCAATGCCGAATGCCAGCCACGATAATCGCATTTTTATTTTCTTGCTTTCGCCTTGTAATTCTGTTTGTTGTTTTTGCTGTTGTTGTTGTTGTTGTTGTTTTCAGACCGATAGCAGTTTGGGTCCTGACCAATCAGTGCATTTTGTGCACACTCGCTTATCACTCGAAGGAAACGGATATTACCGAAAACTATTTACTTGCCGACAATGACGAATAGCGTCCATTTCTTCGTTTATAATCGGCTGCTTACGTAAATCTGTTTTGTATACGTAATATTTTCGATTTGCCAATATATGTATATGTATATGTATGTGTATGCATATACATATTCCGATATGGCCACTCAATTTGTGATTTCTGTTTTTTAGATAGTGGAAATGGGATGGCAAAGTTTAGCAATGAACTGGACAGACTGACAGACAGACATGCATATGCATCGGCTGCCGTTGGATTCTGTTCGAGTTAATAACAATATAAACGCCAGTATGATCATGTTCCTCTTACTTATCCCTGCCCTGTCACACACTAATTAAGCCAATTGACCTCGCGCGCCCGTTTGCAAGTGTCGAAGAACAAACTCGAACCACGAATCGGCGGCGGCGGCGACGTGGCGTTCTCGGCCACATTTGATCAAAAATGAAAACACATATAGTATATATTAATATAAATAATGAATATCAAAAAAAAAAAAAAAAAAAAAAACGAAAAAAAAGTAAAACAGCGGACATGTTTTCCACTATTAAAGCGACTGACACAAGACGACAATGCGACAAACTGACAGACAGCACACTTGGTATGTACACACGGCTGCGCACTAATGATGAGGCTGGCACTTCAGCTCAGAGCTGGTTGGCGGCGTCACGCTTTGATGTCCTTCTAATTGCATATTTTACGGCGCGATGGAACCACCCACTCACTAGAACACTTCACACACACACACACACAAACACACACACACGCAAACACACAGTCTTCTATCGCACACTAGTGCATTATATCCTGCTAAAGGGTTCCACTCTCAATGTAAGTGGAGCCATTTGTTGTAAGCTTTCACACAAAGGCGGCAGGATGATGGCGCTGAGTTTCTCTGACGATGCCGAGATCTCAAAAGTCTGAAGACAAAAGGGGAATCGCACAAAAACTAGACAAATATTAACTCATATCCCAGCACACAACACAGTGAAATGGCATAAAGTCGAGTGCTCTGTGGGTGAAATTGTCGCCGGCGGGCTCCAGCTTTGATTTGGTTACACTTCTCTCGGCAACAATGCAACAGCACAAAGGACCTGCCTGCCACTGCAAATGGCGCTACTTTCGAAAGTTCACGCCGGGATGCACAGCCGAAGAGCGAAGGGCAGCCCTTCCACTGGGCGGGCGGCTTCCATTATCCATTCAGACAACACACAACGCGCACTCAAAACAAGTCGATGCACTTGCGCTTTAGTCATTTCGATTATCACATTTCCATTACGTTTCTCATAATTCAATTCTAAATGCTTCATTCACATATTCATTGTATTCGCACTGACACTCGAAAATTGAGTTCAGTTTTTTACCAAAATATCGCCATGCTTCCGTCAATCAATCTTCAGTTCTCGAATGGCGAAGAGCACACAACAGCCGCGAGCGCACTGGCCGACAGTCGACGACTGAATGAACGGCTCTTAATCTTCATGTGTGCGCCACGGCGAGCGCACAGCGTAAACAGACTGTGCACAGTGGTGCGAGCTCTTGCAAGCAAGTAACAAAAGTCGAGCGAAGAGTAAGTCTGAAAGCATTTACAGAAGAGTTCGCTGTTATTTATAGTATTATATTATATTATTTATTATTTATATTTATATAGTTTGTATGATGATATATTTTAATCAATGCACATAAATTCAAATTTGTTTGCTTATATATTGGATTGTTTATTCTTTTATATTCAAATATAAGCAATTTAAGGTATATTTAAAAGTAGGCTTGATCTAGTCAAAAGTGGTAATTTAAGAAATTATACAAAATTCATTAAGGATGTAATCGAAATAACAACCAACAAATATATAGCATTATTCATATGCATTAAATATATTGAGTGGATGAAGATCATCATTATTAAAAACTGCAAAAATTGTATGCATCTATCTAAAAAATAATATCCTTTTATACGCTTATAGACTGGCGGAAACCATGATGCATATGGCACAAACCCAACAAAGAAGCTTACACTACCTTTTCACCTATACAAGTATTAATTTAGCTCTATTTTTTTAGACCGGAACCACATCTTAATTTAGAATCAATCAATCAAAATATAGAATATCTTCCCAATTGAATTATTTTTATTTAAAATAGCAGAAAACGCAACACTCTGAAAACCGGATTCTATAATGTGAAAACCCGATAATTTTTTATAGGTCTGGTGACGAATAAAAGTTATTCGTCATATGGATCCATTGAGAATTGATTTCTTTTTAGGCTCAAAATATTGTTTTCAGCTTTTGCCACATGTTTTTAAGGACCGTTTTAAAAGATACAGCGTCTTTTGAAAAGATTGCATCCAATGAATCAGCGCCAACACTATGCAACAAAAATATATAAAAAGTCGAATTAAACGATACAATGTAGAGGTCCAGTGGCGCTCCCTAGCGACATATATTACTAATATCACTGGTGCAGCTATATTTATATACACATTGCATAATCGTTAATCACAAAAGAGGATACTTAATAACTTAAGAAATAATAATTAGGGTTTTAATATGAAAACGCCCTTCCTCAATCAACGGCTATTGATTAACGAACTGCAACGCTTTAGCGCCATCTGTGGGCATATTTATTGCAAGCAGTAAAGCAGTGCATTTTGTAGATTTAAATTTTCAACTTACGGTTACATACGGTTGTTGTCTAAGATAATCAAGTGCCTCAGCAAAAAGTTAGAAACCACTATTATGAGTAAAAAAGTATTTATACTTAATTGATTAATTGGAACAAATTTATCTGGTTTCTATTTGATAATATATTTTTAAGTTCTTGTAGTCTCAGAAATTGCATATGCATATACATATACATACCTTTGAACTGAAGCATTTAAAATTTTTTTTTTCAAAAAATATTGGAGATTTTAGTTTAAGCTGCCAAATTCGATTGCTAAAAAAAACAACAAAACTATATACAAAGCAGGCAAGAAACTATGTCAGAAGATGAGAGGCAACTGAGAGTTCACATCAAAACGAACTTACATCGCATGAACACCAATTACTTTATAAAATTGAAAATATATATTTTGCTACTCTTGAAAAGATTTTATGGATTTTCGAAAAGGTAGCAAACAACACGGTTTGGGTATGTTCCCTATTATGGGTCACTAGCTGATCACTTATACAAAATAACTCTTTTTTTAAAGGCTGCAGTTTTTTGTTGGAACGAAAACAGCGCATATCTATCGAAGATCGAGGCGATCTTTATATTAAAAACACTCAAACCCAGGTTCGGGAACTCTACCGGCGCCAGCCGCCAATCGAACCTCACCGTGATTCCTCTTCTCACGACAACACAAAATTGCTGGAGACCAGTCTGCAGGTGGATGTGCTACACAAAAAGATCGAGAATGAAATTGGAAAATTGAAGAAATTTCGTAACTGTTTTCTAAAAGTCGACCAAAGCAAGAAGCAGAAAAACAAAAAGACTCTACCGCAAGCAGGCGAAAAACATGTGACTTGGCGCGAGAAGCTCTTGGACAAGGAGGTTGAACAGACTGCTAGCAAAGGCCCCGCGGTATCCAACCGCAACGTGGTGATGTCTTCGCCGGACGGTGAGATTGATTCGAAACCATTCTTTCGCACCATGAGCGTTGTCTCGACGTCGAAAACGAACATTGCCGCCAGGGTAAATTGCAAAGCGAAACAGGCTGCCAAGAGCCTGGTGGTTAAGACACCAGAACAGCAGATGCAGCGCATTCGACGAATGTGTGGCGGCTGTATTTTTGGACACTGCAGGGGATTCGCGATGCCAACGTCAGTCTATCAGACGGACTACGGTCAGCAGTTCGGTGGAGCCTGCGATTGTCGCCTGTCGCGCTGTCCGCAGTGCAATCCGTACAATTGCTGCTGCTGCGGCATGCCCGGGGCTGTGCCCGTGCCGTACTCGCCCAATCCGTGCTATCAATATCCACTGGGAGCACTCGACAATCAATGGGATTCGTCAGTGCAGCAAAAGCCAAAGTATGATGTGCTCTCCTGTAACTGCGCCGGACAGACCTATTGCAGGCGTAAGACCGACTTGAATACTGACGAAATTTGCCGCAACCGACCTCATCGTACAACTGCCAAAGATAACACTCTCTTCAGGTCGCAATTTCGTAACTCAACACTACAAAGTGCTGGGAAAGTGAAGGGGGAAACTACCGCAAACAATATGTCCTCGAATAAACATAAACGAGATCAGGAAAATATATTGAAAGTGTCACTTAAAAAGCAGGAAGAGCCCAATAATGCAGCACCCATGCCAGTAAAAGAAGAAATAATAATCAAAGAATATGTGCCAGCGAAACCACCTGATTGCGACCAAATGGACCAGGAGAAGATGCGCATGCATCGCGAGTATATGGAAATGTATAAAAAGGAGCATGACAAAACTGCCGGAATGGAATCAAGGCTGAACCTTTGCGATCTGGAGAATTGTCCCACTTACACAAAACTGCCGCCCGAGCAAATTACACTTCCAGAACTGTGTGCTTCCTTTATTAGGGAAAAGCATTCTGGTGATAACCTACTGGAGACCCCTACTGCCGGATGTAGCCATTACCAGAAAAGGGCTCCGAAGGTGCCTGATCAGTGCAAGGATTGTGTACAAAGCCCTTGCCAGAAGGAGTGTACATCTGCTCAAAACGTGTGCGTGGATAGGATTACGAAAACTGTTCTGTCAAAGACAAGTTTGCAACAAGTAACAAAGTTTTCCAACACCGAATGCGAGGTAAAGAAACAGGACACATTTCAAAAACGTACTATGTCCGTAAGGCGCAATCAAGTGCACACATCGAGCCGTCAAACGGAACAGGTCATATGTTCGCCCGACCGAAATGTAAATCGTTCACCTAGTCCCAGCCGTTCGTCGGAGCCATCGCCGTCAATGATTCAATCCAGTCAAACGGCGCCAAATAACCCTTCGACACCCGGTTTTCCGCTGCAAGTTTCAAGCCACACGTTGTCCAAATCATACACCCAAAAAAATTCTACACGGATGTCAAACCAAACAGATGTTCAAAACGGTGCCAAGGACTCGCAGGCATCCCCCGAAAAACAAGTCACAGAAATGGAGCACAACAGTGCGGTTCCGTTGGTTTCGAAAAAGTCATCTGTTCTAAGGGAATTCAGTGAATCGGAGTCTGAGAAGTTGAACGCAACACAATCTTTTAAGATAAGGCAAACGCTTGCAAGGACAATTGAAAGTGATCCATGCGTTTGCTCGCTGCGAACGGGTTTCGTTTTTGACGGTAGCCTAACCCCAGATTGCGAATACGGAACTGCCCAATCCCCGTCCAATGCACACATCCCTATTATGGACGGTCGGTATAGCCCTGCGCCACCCACAACTGATTCTCCGCAACAATACGTTCCGTTGCACAAAATGATGAGCACTTGTATGCAAAACCAACAGACAATTTGTCAAAGCCCATCCGTGGAGTCGGTGAATGAAATATACACTGAATGCAATTGCACCAGTTCCTCGCAGGAAATGCGCGAGACCTCAAGTCCAATGTGCTCAGGGCGCACTTCCAGTTCCAGGAGCTTACCAATGAACTCGGAATGTACCGAGTACAGTAGTTTCCTGAATTGTCCAGACTTAAACAAAAATTCGCAACGTGAAGCACTTGGAAATACTGAAAACATGTTTGACGCTTCAGTGGAAGACCTGAGCCAATTACAGGATCCTACGCCTGTTTTTGACGACACTTTCCTCGAGTGTCCAGGCTCTTCCGTGGAAGACCTAAGCCGATTAAAGGATCCCTCGCCAAGTTTTAACGAAACGTTGACTTGCGAAGATCAAGGTGTACCCAATTTAACTCTGGGCACTGGGATCCAATTTGCTTCCCTGGTACCCAACTTGGACACCTCTATTCTCAAGAATTGTGCACCCAGGGGGCACTCGATTATAAGAACACAGCAGTCATCGTTCAAATCAACACTTTATCAAAAGCGATCGCGTTCAGTAACATTTGAGGATGAATGCTGCTCGAAAGACAAGAACACCTGCTGCCGCAGCGTTATCGATTGGGAGGAAGTGCACAAAAGGATAAACCGTAACACAGACATTATCCAGGAGCAACCTCAATTGCCTGAAGAGACGATTGATAGTGATAATGAAGATTTGATGGATTCCTATAGTAAGTGGAGAAGCGGGCACTATTTGAAATTAAAATATTGCTAATCCTTTTTTACTATTTAGGATCAAGCAGCACGGCAGATACCGAGTTTACATGCAACGAGTCTAACTGCGAAGAAGAGTATGTAACGTGCAATGAGAATCGAATCGATCCCGAATACGGCGGCATACCACCCTTCAAGGGATGTCCTTGCATGTACAATGAGTACCTAAAGTTGGCTGCTTTATGCAGATTGCCAACTAAATTGGATTAGGTGGGAGCCAATCCCAGATTAGGGTGTTCGACATTCGACTGCGATTGTATTTATTTCTTATTATTATTGCGCAGTTCGATTCACAATGCTTAAATATGCAATATATATTTGAGAATCAAAGTAATCGCGAAAACGGAGGCATCCCATCCTCCAAGGGATGTCCTTGCATGTACAATGAGTACCTAAAGTTGGCTGCTTTGTGCTGAAGCCAGTCCCAGATTAGGGCGCGATGTAGTTATTTCTTATTGCAAAGAGTTCAGTTCGCAATGCTTACATATAAAATATATATTTGATTATAAAAAAAACCATACTTAAATGCAATAAACGTTGTAAATGCAAAACAAACACGAGCATTTCTATGTACACAGTACAAATTGAAAAAACATTAAAAATAAATTCTAGCCTATGGGCAGGTTTACAGCGTTTTTGGTGGCATTCTGGGACTGACTTCCCTGGTGCGCGCCTGGCGAAAGCGATCCTCGGCCAAGTTCTTACGCAATTCTCGTGCCTGATGCTCATATTGATTGGCAAGACTTTCCTGCTGATTACAGCGCTCCCGCTCCTCTTGAAGTTCTCTCTGTGTGTTGAATGGCAAAATAAAATCTGTTCGTTTTGGCTTTTGTGCTGTTAGATAGTTACCAATGTCTTTGCGTGCAGCTGCCGCAGTCGCTCCATTTCAAGTTTCGCACTTAGTTCTGCATCATCTTGGCGCTGCTGAACGTTGCGGATTCGTTCCAACATTTGCTCCGTAGTCTCTGTGGTGACTTGATTTAACGCAAATTTCTGCTGTAGTTCGGCGCGCAGTGTTTCACATTCTTTTTCCAGCTGCAATTGTGTTTGATTATGGTATCATTGCTGGACCATTTAGCCGATCTAACTAATTACATACTCAAATACAACTGTTATCTAAAGTTAGTCTATAAACCTAATGTTAGTATACAGCACGAAAGCGACAAAGAAGATTATTTAGCAAGTAGAGTTTACTGGAAAAGGATGGCTTTACTATTGCCCGTGCACAACTCTCAAAGTACAGGCACAGAAGCTCACCTTCTTGCGGACTTCGTTTAGTTCGGTTAGCTCAGCGTTTAGCTTTTCTTTTTCTACATCCAATTTCTCACACAACTCCTTGCGCACATCGAGCTCTATTTTCTGCTCGCGTGTATTCTCAAGCTCCCTCTCCAAACAGCGCATGGCGGCGCGCGTGGCTGTCAGCTGCATCTCCAGCTCGTCAATTGTGCGCTGCCGGCAATGCAGCTGTTCCTTTAGAGAACGCACTTCACACTCCAGTTCACAGATTTGCCGTCTGTAAGCAATTATTATTGTTAATATATATATTTCATTTTAGCCAAACATATATGTATATTTGCTGCTCACTTAAATTCTGTCGCCTTAAATTCCAGGCTGTGATTGTTGCCTTCCAGTTCGACTTGATCCTGGGTCAAGCTGTGATAGTGGTCCAACAACTCCTCACGATCCTTTTCCTTTAAGACAAAATAAACCTATCGGCATTAACCCGATTCAAATACGCATGCCTTATTGACTATTGACTGTTATTGACTGTTTACCTTTTTCATTAGCAAATCTTCGGCTCTCTTTACCTCCTGGACGTATTTGTGTAGCTGTTCTTTCATGTTCGTTACCTGCTGCTCTGAGTCTCTCAGCTTCTTTTGCAGTGTCTTGGCTTCCACTTGGGCGTCGCTTAATTTGTCCGTGAGGCGTCTGTTGAGTCATAAGCAAATCACATGTGGCATTTCTTATTAAAACACACAAAAAGCTAGCTAATGATCAGACCCAAGACAAAGGTAACAAAGCGTCGCTTATGCAATTGATGCGGCGCCGTCAGATAAATGTCGTCTGGTGCATTGGCTAAGATTATTTATTTATACGTACCCGTTTTCCGCAATTGCCTCATCGCGGCTGGCTTTAAGTGCCACAATCTGTTGCCTCAACGATTTCCCTTCCGCTGACGTTTCGTTTAGTTCCGAGTCGCGTTGGCGCGTTCTTGTGGTCAGTTTACTGTAAGCAGACACTGTTTAGTTTGAAAACTGCAGGAGACAGTGACCCCAAGATAACGTGTATTACCCCCCAACTACAATTCGCTTATTGCGTTCACGGCCATTTGTTGCTGTGCGGGGTCAAGCCAAAAGCTACAAGCAACAAACTCATTCGTAGGAGAACCCAATTAGTTTATGCCTAATTTTTTATGGACGCTCTTTTTGGTGGCCATTCAAAGAGCGGACTGCGCATTCACAAGCTAGGCACGTCTGCACATATCCGCGATTCGACGTAAAACTCAAGAACAAAGCGCGGCCCTGCAAAGCGTCTGGCACACACAGACACGGATTTACTTGACCAGGCCAGAGCCAACGACCATTGGTGTCAATCATTAATGCCAGGCGGCTGTCACTCACACGAACACCAACCAGCTGAAGCGACGAAGAACCTTTAAACACACACGATGGCAAACTGAGAACAGCACATTCAAATTCAGCTTTGTAGCAGATCCGACTAGGTAAGTGTGTGTGTGTGTGAGGAAGTGCAGATATATCCATTTTAGTTAAATAGAAGAGCATCGCCTCGCTAAGAGCATACATTCAAACAGTGCAGAAGAAATAGAGAAACAAGAGCAACAGAGAGAGAGAGAGAGAGAGCGCGCGATTCGATTACCTGGCCGGCCTTACCGCTGGTCGCAGCGCGCAGACGCTCAGACGTCTGCTACCTGCGCAGGCGAATGGTCGCTTTAAGTGGTCGCGTCTCGTGTTGATCACAGTTCTGCTACATGCGTTGTTAATTGGCATTGGCATTTTGAATCGGAATCGGATCGGATCGGAATCGGAATCGGACATTGCCGCTGCTGATTGCGTCTCGAATGTGATATCGTGTGTTTGGGGGCGGATCCGAGCGCAAATCAAATTCAAACATAGCCCCGAGGTGAGCACGCGTGTTTGGAAATACGAGCAGCCTTTATACAAAATAAGCAAACAGTGTTTATAAGCCATTCGGTCTGTGAGACGAATTTATAAGATGAGGCATACTTAAGCTAGTAATAGCCAAAGAATAAAATGGCTTTTGCAGATTAGAAATGACGAACTTTTTCGGGCAACAATTGCCCATTGTTGGGTCTCTCTGTTCTTTTGACCAAACAAAAGAGAACTCTCTGTTTGGCGGCAATAGGAAACCTGTTGCTGTTGTTGGCTGTTACGACAGCCGACGCCACTGACACCAGCAAGAAACACCACCAAAACAAGTCAAAACAACGCAAGCTGCGGTTAGCCTAATGCATTATTTATAGCCGTGGCAGCAGCAGCTGTTGTCTGTTGTCTTATGTCTGTTGCCAGTTTGTTGTTGGCTGTTTTGGTTGTTGGTTAGTCGAGGCGGAGCCCGGCCCCGGGCAGACAACTTGTTGTTGGGTTGGAAAAGTGGGGAATTAGTGCAAAGTGTTGCACGTTTTTCCAGCACCGCTTGGCTGCCTGCCTCAGCTAGTTTCGTCACCGGCCACATGCAAGTCCGCCAGCCCGGGATTATATAAGGGCGTCATCGATTATACGCAGTCGGCCTATGGGCAGCAGAAGATTTCTGCTAACTGACCGCAGCGGGGGCAGCGGCGGCCGAGGGCTATCAGGCCGCAAAAGAAGTCAAGATAAATGCGCATTTAGGTCATGGCTAACAGCGCACGACCGCTTACTGGTTTTTACTTTGCCTTGTGGTTTTTTTTTTGTTTTTTTGTAAATCGCGGAATCGCCGAAAACCCTACACAAAACGATGGCCTGCAAGTTGGCTAATTTAATTTGGACCTGCTTTACGCGCACATTCAACCACAAACACAAACAAACAACTTTGCGAATGAGACGCTTTTGAGAGGCCAGCTTTAAGTATTCTGTCCCTGCATCGAAAGATTCACTCAAATACATTTTAAACGCCATCGCCCCAGGCCCCATGGACCGTGGCATACAATAGAAAATCCATCAATCATGCGTTTTAATGAACGCCCAAAGCGGCTTTTAATAGGCGCCAGCATAACGAGAGTAAAAGCAACAGAAGCAAATTTAATCCGGTGCACAATAACACGTACTTTCAGCTGGTTACGATGCGAACGAAGCGCCGGAAACTGCTGGTCTGCTGGGCCGCCCTGCAGGCGGGGAGCAGCATCTTTGCCTACATTTTGCTCTTGTTGGCACAACAACAGCACGCATTGGCTGGCATCGTGCCGCCGCCTTGGAGTGACCCGGCCAAGAACCCATGTGCCAGCATGGCCGGCGGCTGGCAGCTGCTCTATTGGACACCACTGAAAAAGTGCTTCAAGATCTTCACACTTGGGTACCCCTGTCCAGACACCATGGAGCTGAGTCCCACGCCAACAAGCGCCAAACGGAAAGATGTGCCCGCGGCCGAGTGTCGCTGTCCGCCGGGCACGGCGCTCAGTGCGTTGACTGACAGCTGCCACAGATTGTACGAGCGCGGTCCGTGCCAGCGCGGCGAATACTTTCAGCCCGTACCGGAGCAGGCCAAAAGGTAGGCAGGCAATAAATAAACGTTTGCAATAAATAATCATTAAAACTGATTATTCATTGTTGTTATTTTCAGAGCGGACAACCGCTGGGGCAGCTGCAAGAAGCCTCTGCAGTGCAGCGATGGTATGCTCTTTTGGCCAAAAGACGGAAAGTGTTATCCAAATCACTCGAAGGGTCCCTGCATCCGCGGCAAGCTGCTTGCACGCAACGAGGACGGTCTGGCCGAGTGCCGCTGTGAGGATCAGGGAGAGCTGCGACCCTATTACTATACAGCCGAGGAATCGTGCTACGAACACTATACGATAGGGCCTTGCTCGACACCAGGTCACATATTCCTGCCCGGCGGGCGATGCGACTGCCAGCGACATCTGCCCCACTATCACGCACCACACCAGATGTGCTACGAGCTAGGTAGGATAATGGCACTCGCAAAGTGCCAAATGTAATTTCATTATTTATTGCAGACACCCCAGGTCCCTGTCCACCGGGTCACGTCTTCCGGATACCCGATGATATCGAAACAAGTGAAGAAGCTGGCACGCTGCAAACCTTGCCACATGCCAAATGCCTGTGTAAGGAGGGATATGTGCCCTGGAGCGACGGTCTTTGTTATCGCCTCTACACACGGGGACCCTGTGCGACCAACGAGTTTCTGGTCAATGGAACCTCGTGCATACGAAACTTTTGCGGCAAGAACCGACTCTACTTTCCAGCCGAGGAGTCCTGCTACAGAATTGGTTCACAAGGACCTTGCTCCCTGCATCAGGTGGTGGTCTTTGACTTTACGGCCCGACCATCGCTGGATGGGATCTCCTACAATGGGATGTGCGGCTGTGCGGGCGTCATAACAAACCTAGATCAGCAGTGCTCGACAACCAACAGCGACCCGGAGAGGAACATTTGCGAGGCGACGCCCGGCATGGTCGAGATGAATGGCCAGTGCCACAAATTGTACACTCGAGGACCTTGCGGTGCTGGCCAGTGGCTGGAGCCACTAAAAACACAATCAAATAACGGCACCGCACTCTTAGGCTATGCCAGCAGGGCCAAGTGTGTCTGCCGACCTGGCTACACGCCGGCCGAGACAGATCACGGCGGAACGCACAATTGCAGCGCACCCAGCGTTAGCCTGGCGAGGTATTTAACCATCGAGCGACACAACTCGAAATTCCTCAGTGAAGCAAACAGCCCACTTTCGTCCCCCGCTATAGTGCTGCTTTGATTCAAAAGATACCTTTCGTCTACTACCCAATCCTCAGTGCATGTTTTTACTATTTATTTAACTATGTCTCCCCTAATCTATGGCCCGGAGTTCTGCACGCTCTACGATATCACATTAAATCAATTGATTTAATCGTTTCGTTTCCTTTTAGGTGGTTCTTAGATATATTTGGCTAACGTTCGCAGCCAAAACTTGGCTTTAAATGACGCCAGGGTGGGAGATTGTGCCATGAATGTATTACCCCAGCAACTGTATAAATGTTTAAGTGAACTGTAGATAATATAAATAAAAGTGTTTTTTGTAAATCTATCTAGATATACATACATATATATGACGTGTATCTGTTTGATTGACTTACCTCACTTGTGACTCTAATTTCTTCACTGTTTGCTCCAGGGAATTCCTCTTTTCCTTACAATCTTTAATTTCATACTCCAATTTATAAAGGCGCTCCGTTTTGTTATCCAATTGATTCTATGGAACATTGATTGATGCCTTAGTAAAGAACGAAAAGCAAACTTAAGATACACTCACTTACCAAAAGCGTATCCTTTTCATGCTCTAAGGCAACGTAGGTCTGACGCAGTGACCCGATTTCAGTTCGCAATTGTGTGACCTCATTGCGATTGGATTCGCGACTCGAGTCCAAAGTGCTGGCAAGTACATCAGCCTTATGTAGCTGACGTTCCGCCAAGAGCAGCTTGCTTTGATAATCGGCAATAATGCGCTCGTTCTGCTCGTTGATCAAGCTGTTGAGGATAGAAAAAGCAAAGTCGCATTAGGTTAAACTGGGTACAGCCCAATCTAATTACGGAAACTAACGTTATTTGTCCATTCTCCCTCCTCAAGTTTTCAATTTCGACCAGCAGCGTGCTTAATCGCTGTTTCAGCTCAACCAGATCCTCCTTTAAGAGAACATTATGGGTTTCAGTGGGCACGCGTGCCGAGTTTAAGTCACGATTATCGCGCTCCAGCTGGCGTATGCGATCCTGCAGGTCCTCATTACGCACTCGCAGAGTTTGCAGCTCTTCGGCGTGCAATTGCACGCTGCTCAACTGCTTCTCCCGCAGTGTGTCCCGCTCGCAGCGCATGCGTTCGAGCTCGGCGCGTGCACAATCTCGTTCGCGCTCGACGCGTCCAATAGCTGCTTGGACGCAGTCGCTTCGATTACTGTTGCTATTCGAGCTGGAGGCGGTGAGTGGTGCTATGCTGTCGGTGTGCTCACTCTTGCGGGGCGACAACTGCAACCTGGCAGCGGACGCCAGGCATAGCTCGGAACGTAGAGCATGAAGTTCGTTGTCCTTTGATTTGATTTGGGAGTGGAGGAATGCTATCTCGGAGTCCGAGCCGGATTTGCTCATAAGCCGTAGATACTCTTTCTGAAAGAAATCCCGCTCAGACCTTAATCTTATTTTCTCCTCATCCAGTGTGACACTGCATTGCTGCACCTGCTCTCGCAGCTCTTTTTGAAGAGCCGACAGTTTGGCTTCCATCTTAAGCAGCTTTTTTTTGCTTTTCGTTTAACGCTTCCAACTCTTCTTCTCGGCGAGTCAGCACGTTGAGCCTCTCGTTTAGCACATGCTTGTCATTGCGGACAGGAGACAACTCGAAACCAGAGGCCAAACGTGACCCCTTTGTTTTGTGATCGTTGCGTTGATGTACTTGTTTCAGCTCGATTTGGAGCTGTCGAAGCTCCAGTTCTTTTGCATCTATTTCAGAGTTGGCCTGTCGCTCCACTTGCAAAGCAGCTTCCTTCAGCTCGCAGAGATGAGTTTGCAGCCTTTGCTTATCTTCCTCTATGCGTAACGCACGCTGCATGGCGTCGTGCATCTTTTCCTGATACTCGCTAACCTGAGCCATTAACTCGCTTTTTTCGCGCTGCAACAAGTCAATGTCCTGCGAGAGTGCTCCCACTTCCTTGTAGCAGCAGTCTTTCGCTAATGCTGCAGGTGGGCGACCACCAGAGAGCATATCGTTCAGTCTTCGAATCTCCCTGTTTCGCGATTCCACTTTGCGCTTATAGAACTCCAATTGCTCTCCGGCACTCGTGAGCTCATTTTGTAGTCTATCGATCTCTTCTGACCCGTTCGTATGCGTAACATTAACGCCATCTTTAGTTGTAGATGAAGTCTTTTGAACAACTCCAGCATTACACTTTGTACACTTCAATCCAAAGCTTGTTACACTGCCTGCCACGGCGGGCAGTACTTCTCCAGAGCGTACGGTAGAAATGAAAGGCTTCTTGGCTAAAAGTATACACATGTTTTTCAGTGACAAATAGTGATGCATAGCTTTGTTGTACGTACTATTCCGAGATGATGCAAGCGTTGTCCTCTTAAGAGTTGCTGCAGTGTTTATTTGCTTGGTTAAAAATGCATCAAGTTGGCTTTGCAGCTGAATATTGTGGCTCTGTAAATGCTCCTTGTCGGTCTGTAGACTGCGGATTCGACGCTCCGCCTCTACGGATATTGTTTTGTTAACGCCAATTGTTGCTAGTGGCACATCAACTACATACCACAAATTTGCAGCTCGTAGGCTTCGCGTTCTTTCAGGACCTGCAAGTGCAGCTCATTGCACTGGGCCAGTAAGCGTGAATTGTCGCATTTGTAAGGTTCAGCGCCAAGTTCCCAGCATGTCTTTTCCTAAAATTATACTTATATTATTGTTTTAGCTAATAACTATTGTAATTTATTACCTCCAAGAGATCAGCAACTTGCCTCTTGGTATCACGGAGGCATTCTGTTGTCTTTATTAGATCGCCAAAGATAGCTCCAACCAGAGGTATTGCTAGTACAGGCAATGTCTGGTTAAAGCCCATAACATCCAGCTTCGCGCGGAGATCTTTAAAATCCCACTCGTTCACGTTCATGTTTAAAGCTACGCTTTTCTTTCCCACACACAACCGCGCGTTGTTTGCTTCTTAAATTGTTTATAGTTTCCGAATAGTTTTCGATAGACTTTGGTGAACAAGCGGCAAACAGTGGTGGCGTGCCGATAACAGTTATAGTTTAATTTAAAACTAATTTGGTCGTTAATGGCCAGACACGTTTATGAATAAAAGTAAAAGTTAAATGCATTTTTCAAACACAAGCAGTTCGCTTAACAAAAACATATACACGCGATGTTCAAGAGTGAAATGTTTAAAACCAATTTTGGCTCGTAACCGACGGATAACTTCTATATGGTAAAAACCACGGCAAGCTCGACCTGTTGAGAAATATCTGCCAGCTGAGAATAAAGGTTCAAAAAGACATCTGTGTATGACAACTTTTCTTTCGCCTAAATAAAGCAGTTATTTTATTTTAAAAATCGCTTTATAGTAATTTATATATTTTTAACGGCTTTGACACATTCAAAATTTCAAATTTTCGAACCGATTAACATACAGCGTTGGTCGACTTATATGTCAACTAAAGAACGAGAGAAAATGGTAAACAACTAGAATTTATTAATCGATAACTAGAGTTTTACTTTAATAGATAATCAACACTGATTTATGTACAGATAAAGTCAAACCTATTCAACGACAAAACATTGAAAGTTTTTAAACATGAATGGTGCATCATCGTCTGAAATGAAATTTCGTTCGGGCTTTTCAGACCCAAAAGGGTTGGTGGTAGGTGGCAGCACGACAGTTAATTGACGATTTGACTGGCTCAGAAAATGGCTCAAATCCAGCGGCGCTTCATATTTAGTATACGAGGTAACTACAACAGGGCATCTCAAGTTTAAGGTTGCCTGTATAGTCTCGGGCCAGGTGTCTTCCAATGCATAGCCCGTAGCCCGATAGAGTCCGGAGTTAAAAAAGCAGACTGTAGATTAAAAGAAGAAATTTAAATATGTATGAAGTCGGTAGATGAATTGTCAAAGTGCTTATATTATATTCAGTGTTTATCGTATTCTAAGACCGGGGCAGCGAAGATTTTTATAGTTTATTACTATACGTTTATAATATTAATAATAATTTTAATAATTTTTAAATAATGTATTAATAGGGGTACCAAGATTCAGAACCTTTGACTTTAGTTTAAAAAAAAATTAACGTTTCTTCGAATTTTCTAATGCCAAGAAAAATAAAAAATATTAATAGTATAGGTGGGTTATTTTAAATCCTTTGGATGGATGGAAATGTCTTTCTAATGAATGGAAATGTCTTTCTTTGTGCTATTAAATATTACCTAAATCCGGTTTTTGAAAACCCGCTGCCGTACAGTAGTCGTGATATAGACGATTCTCAAAATGATATTGCACAGTGCGTTGGGCCTTGCGACACAAGCGACAACATCTGTGGATAAACAACAGTTAAGATATATACAACGTTTTAATTGATAAATGGGCGCAACAACCTTATCTTTGAGAGCTGGTCAAAGGAAATGTTGTTGGGGTTCAGTTCTGGCCCCACAAACACAACATGCAATGTGGCAACTGCTGGCAATATGTGCAGCAAAAACAGCTCCCACTTCTGGAAGACATCTACTTCGAACTCCATTTCGGCACCTATCAAATGAATGGTGAGCTGCTTGGTGTCCAGACGTCCGCAAAGCTTTAGAGCAAAAAATGCTGTCAATGGTCCTGTGGATATCTGCGTAACTGCGGCAAACTCGCATTCGTCAGTCACATCTGTGGAATGCAGGATTATTGATGTAATATAATGCATCGACTTTTTGCCACAACTTACTAAAATTAAGCTTTTGCAATATTTGCCGGGTATTGGAGCAGGAAGTGGGCGATTCTCGCAGGACCTTATCGGGCAGCGGTGGTTCCAGGCGTCCGAACTGCGCCTGGAACATAACAAATGCTTTGAAGAGCCTGAATGAGCCACACCACTCCGCGTGGCAGGCACTCAAATGATCGGGCTTATCCTTGCAGAAGGCAACCTCACCACATTTGGCACACGCAGTTAGCTTCTTCAGTCTGTGCTCCCGGCAATTCACCTGGCCACAGACGAATGGAAAGAGCAGCACTTCCTGCTCAGTCGCCGACAGGGCTCGATTTATGGTCTGCTCCAACTGACGGATGCAGACAATGCGGTACGAACGAAACTGTTCGGCGCTAAAGTCGCCGCATTTGTAGAAGATCTCATGGCCTGGAAATATGCATTAATTAATTCATTAATTATAATTCACCCGAAACAGCTTTCTCTTTTTGTACACGAGTTGCTTCAGCACAATTTTAAATATTCTATGCATTCTTTTCAAGCTTTTTCATGTTTAATGCATTTCATTTATTCTCACTCCTCAAAAATTATACACTTAAACTTCGCATTAAACATTTCACCGAATAATCAACAATGAGAATTAGAAATAATAATAGTGAAATAATTTGCTAAAATGTTGAATAAAATAGCTGTTATATTTTAGTCGTATGCATTTATTGTCCGAACCTAACAATTACATATTTATTTAAAAAAGTTGTTTATACTTTTTTCAAAAATAACAAATGAAAATGTTTTCCGGTAATCGAAAAACACGAGCTATGTGTGTATTATTATACATACATGAATTATTTTATACGTTTTTTTTTTAACATTTTCTGCACTTACCATTGCGCTCGACCAACTGTCGCAGACCGTAACACAACTGGCGGTGCTCCTGGTCGTCCCGCATGTGTTGAACGCTGCAGTAGTGGATCAGGCCGCAGCCCTTGCATTGATGCGGCTGCTTGCCGCACAGGTCCGCTTTGCAGTACTAGAAATTCCGATGGTTTTATTTAAATCGTATCGAGGCTAATAATGCCGGACCACAACTCACGTTGCACAGCGATGCCATGAAATATTGTCGTGGCTTGTATATGTACTCGACGTACTCGCCCTCCTCGTCGGAAGACTCGGAACCGCTTAAGGGCGCCATGCTGAACATTTTCCCCAGCTGGCTGAATAGCTCACCCGTTGGCGAATCGCTTGAACCTAAAGCATATATATGTGTTTTAGGCTGTTATATAAGTTGCACCAGCACTGTTGTGGAAACATATTCAACCTTTTTGCAGTTTGTTTCCAATGCATTTTAGAAACTCATTCATTTCATCACTTTTGGGCTCTTTGGTGGTAACTTTGGGCGGCGGAGGAGACACTTTAGCTGCTACCACATTTGTTGAGCTTGATGGCCCCGATGTGTTTCTATTGGCCAACAATTTCTTTCTCAGAATCCTCTGGATAAGGTAGATGGCACTGTCGTTCGGCCCAACTTTAGGTGGCTCAGGTACCTTCTCCGTAGCGGAGATGGGTTCCGGAGCATGCTCGCTCTCCCCCTGCTTTGCCTCATCGAACCGGTTACATTTGTTTCTGGGGCGATTACGTGCTCGCGCCTTCTTCTTGTGGTTAGCAGCGTGCATGTCTATGTTCTATGAGTTATTACGTCTACTCTCGCCGAATTCACTCATTTGAATGAACAATACATGTCCGCTCGCCACACAAGTGCCAGACAGACCAAAGATAATTAGCTAGCACAATTGTATACGGGCACAGCAGGGCAGCCACATACTCGTCTATTTGTAGACTTGGCTCGCGCGGACTGCGACAGTCGTCATGGCTTCGTTCAGCATTATCATCAGCGTTTGATAAATTTCTGCCACAACACGAGCAAATTTTTTGGCTGTACAATGTTGTTTTCTATTTTTTTTTTTTTTTTCATTATTTGTACGCAATTTATAGAGACATATGTAATAATGTATTTTTGTATCATGTTAACGGAACATGATGATACCTTGCATATACATACGTACATATATTACAAAATGTAAAACTTTAATATGCTCTCCCAAAATAAACCACTTTTGTCAAGATTATAGTACCAATTGCGATGTCGAAGTGCACGGGTTAGCTGTAAAACATAATCGGCGCACCTGTTTTAAAGTGTCCGTTCGCATTTGTGTATTGTATGTGTGTACATTTCAACTTTTCAAATCCAAATTTATATTTTTCGTTATTCAATATTCTGAAAGTATATTTCATTCATGGCTGCAAACCAATTTGTCGGTTCTTGAGAACTAATGTCTCGTTTTTGTGTCCACTTGGTTTTTGACACCTTACTTTTATTTTTAAGAGAATCTATTTCGCTTATTATATAAACAAAAATTCAAAATTTTTTATGTATACATTATATAGACAAGTGCTAACATTTTTAATATTTCCAAAAGCGCAGTTTAATTTATGTGAACAACAGGGCTGTGGACTAATTTTTGGCATGCATTTTTATTTCATTGTCTAAGAAGAGTTATCTGTTGGTTAGATAAAATACCAAAAATCATAAAAAGTAATAAAAATTTTCACAAGTCGGATTATTCTAAACAGAAATTTATTACTATTATTATTACTATTATTAAAAAAGAAAAATTAAAAACAAACCAAAATTGTAGGAAAATTTTATTTTATTTACAGTTGTAGCTCAATAATTCGTACCTCAATAAACCAAAAATCAACTACTTAACTTTAAAAATTCAATAAATTCCTAAAATTTCCATATTTTGATTTCCTCGTATTCGTATTTTATTTTTTTAGCAACTTAATAAAGCCCTTATAAATCGTAACTCATTTTCGAAACATTTTTAAATTCGTAATGTAAAACGTAAAAAAAACCCAAATTTTGATTTAATATACTGTTAGCTTTTATAGACAATTTTGTCGCTTTCATGTTTCCTTACACGGTACTTTTTATTTATATTATTTTATGTTGGAGTTTTTTCTGTAGCAGATTCCCAATTGTAAATTTAATTCAAGTTCGAATATATATAATGTAAAGAGTTATTCATGTCTGAAGTTGGCTCTGTAAATAGCGTAAACTCGTCTTCGGCAACGCTCTCTCTAATTTTTTTCGCTCTGCAAACACTTTGAAGACATATGTATTTAGGTATTGGGGGTATTGGTCGAATTTGGCGACGCTTAACGTCCTTTTAACAACGGGTATCTTATATATCATTTTGTTATAATATGTGTAACGAATAGATGAAGATGACTCCGATCATATAAAGTATATGTATTTTTGATCAGTATTTATAGTCGAGTCGACACCTGTTTTTGTGAAAACTAGAAATTTAATCTTAACTTTAAGTTAATCTGAAATTTGTTTAATTTTACCACACGTTTTCTTAAATAACTTTCGTGTTTCTTTACTGAATATTTTTGCAATACATTCTTTTATTGCTGTAGTATGTAAAAACAAGTGCGAATGTTGCAGTCGGATATAACCGACTGCACAATACTCGTTCACAGTAGAATGACAGCTAAAGAAAAACAGTCCAAATTAATCTTGATCTTACTTTTTGGATTATTTGATTATTTCTCAGCTGCGAGAAATTAGGGGAGTTCCTCAGAAAACTGTCTGCCAAATTTGGTAACGCTAGCTCTAAAATTGTGGTACATTTTCTTTGATTCTTTGTAACATCACAATTTTTGTCAAAATCTCGAAAATTTTAAAATTCAAAACTTGTATTGGATATCGATTCTATAGTCTTTTAAGAGTATAACGATACATGTCTTTCTCAAATCGGACTACAATTGGCCAAAATACAGGCATTTCCAAATTTTGACCAAATTTGACAAAAATCACAAGGGGTAACATCACGATTTTTGTCAAAATCTCGAAAATTGTAAAATTCAAAACTTTTAATGGATATCGATTCTATAGACTTTTAAGAGTAGAACGATGTATATTTTTCGTAAATCGGACTATAATTGGCCAAAATACAGGCATTTAAAGCTTATACAAGATCTAAAATTTGCATATCTCGGGCAAATAAGGTCATATCTTCGAATATAATACCTTTTTAGACTCGTACGGATAAGGACCATCAAATGACATTAAAAAATTCTGGTGTCAAATATTGACCAAATTTGACAAAAATCACAAGGGGTAACATCACGATTTTTGTCAAAATCTCGAAAATTGTAAAATTCAAAACTTTTAATGGATATCGATTCTATAGACTTTTAAGAGTAGAACGATACATATTTTTCTCAAATCGGACTACAATTGGCCAAAATACAGTCATTTAAAGCTTATACAAGATCTAAAATTTGCATATCTCGGGCAAATAAGGTCATATCTTCGAATATAATACCTTTTTAGACTCGTACGGATAAGGACCATCAAATGACATTAAAAAATTCTGGTGTCAAATTTTGACCAAATTTGACAAAAATCACAAGGGGTAACATCACAATTTTTGTCAAAATCTCGAAAATTGTAAAATTCAAAACTTTTAATGGATATCGATTCTATAGACTTTTAAGAGTAGAACGATGTATATTTTTCGTAAATCGGATTATAATTGGCCAAAATACAGGCATTTAAAGCTTATACAAGATCTAAAATTTGCATATCTCGGGCAAATAAGGTCATATCTTCGAATATAATACCTTTTTAGACTCGTACGGATAAGGACCATCAAATGACATTAAAAAATTCTGGTGTCAAATATTGACCAAAATTGACAAAATCACAAGGGGTAACATCACGATTTTTGTCAAAATCTCGAAAATTTTAAAATTCAAAACTTTTAATGGATATCGATTCTATAGACTTTTAAGAGTAGAACGATACATATTTTTCTCAAATCGGACTACAATTGGCCAAAATACAGGCATTTAAAGCTTATACAAGAACTAAAATTTGCATAAATTGTACAAGTATCCAATTCTTAGATGCCCCAAAAATCTGCAAGGATATGGCCGAGTCCGCAGATCCTTGGCCAACAAATTTTCAAACCAAATTGGTTCCTAGATGACCTCCATATCTCTGGTAATTATACCAAAGGTATAGTCCTGGTGAACCTAAAGAGCTGCATCCTTGAAAAATGCGCAAGAATACGCTCAATAAATATGTATGCTTCTTTTTCAGCTGCCCCATCCCTTTCACACCTTTCCTCCAGAAACTACTGCTGCTGTTGCGTCCAATTTAGCATTAAGGGTTGAGTCTGTATTGTCTGAGTCTGAATTTTCACTAGAAATCTTGCACATAGGTGGCCCAAAAAATGTTACCTTAGAAGTATGCAATGAAATTTTGCACATTTTTAAATTTTTCTGTCCACCTTCTGACAATTCTGTTCGCCTGGTGTGTCAGCTCGATTTTGCATTAAGAATCTTGCACATCGGGGGCCCAAAAATGTTACCTTAGAAGTATGCAATGAAATTTGTGCACATTTTTAAATTTTTTTGTCCACCTTCTGACGATTCTGTTCGCCTGGTGTTTCAGCTCGATTTTGCATTAAGAATCTTGCACATCGGCGGCCCAAAAATGTTACCTTAGAAGTATGCAACGAAATTTTGCACATTTAAATTTTTCTGTCCACCTTCTGATGATTATGTTCGCCTGGTGTTTCAGCTCAATTTTGCATTAAGAATCTTGCACATCGGCGGCCCAAAAATGTTACCTTAGAAGTATGCAACGAAATTTTGCTCATTTTTAAATTTTTCTGTCCACCTTCTGATGATTATGTTCGCCTGGTGTTTCAGCTCGATTTTGCATTAAGAATCTTGCACATCCGCGGCCCAAAAATGTTACCTTAGTAGTATGCAACGAATTTTGCACATTTTTAAATTTTTCTGTCCACCTTCTGACGATTCTGTTCGCCTGGTGTTTCAGCTCGATTTTGCATTAAGAATCTTGCACATCGGCGGCCCAAAAATGTTACCTTAGAAGTATGCAATGAAATTTTGCTCATTTTTTAATTTTTCTGTCCACCTTCTGATGATTATGTTCGCCTGGTGTTTCAGCTCGATTTTGCATTAAGAATCTTGCACATCGGCGGCCCAAAAATGTTACCTTAGAAGTATGCAACGAAATTTTGCACATTTTTAAATTTTTCTGTCCACCTTCTGATGATTATGTTCGCCTGGTGTTTCAGCTCGATTTTGCATTAAGAATCTTGCACATCGGCGGCCCAAAAATGTTACCTTAGAAGTATGCAACGAAATTTTGCACATTTTTAAATTTTTCTCTCCACCTTCTGACGATTCTGTTCGCCTGGTGTTTAAGCTCGATTTTTAAGAGAATTTGCCAACCGACTACACAAAAATTGCCCAGAAAGATTCTCCTAACAAGAGAATATAAAAGAATTTGTGTATTTTTTTTTTTAAATATTTATTAAATTTCTCTTTACATCCTTTTAATGTTCTTATATTTATTTTGTATGCGAATTGCTCTTATACCATATTTTTTGTATATTATTTTCATTTCAAACAAGCTTATTGCAATACTTAAATATATTGTTCTTATACTGTATTATATAAATATATCTAAAATTCGTTGATACATTTACAAATGACTTAAATTCAACACGAACACCTTAAATCTACGACTTTTATAGATTTACAAATTGTTTTTAGGTATTGCTTAAATAAATGCATACTGACTAATATTTTTCGCCGTCACTTCAATGTTGTTGCTCGCACTTTGCGTTGGCAGACTCTTTAGCAATCTGAAAATATAAAAAATAAAACATGTAATGGTAATTTTTTACATAACAAAAGCTTGCATACGGACGGACGGACAGCAAGACGGACATTACACAAAACCAATATACTCTTTTCACTTCGTGAACGAGTATAAGAATATTAAATTGAACAAATATTGGTATCTCTAGCTCTTATGTTGTTAGAAAAGAACTAAAGCAATTTAAGGTTGTTTTGGATTTTTATCGATTTTAGGAAAACGGTGAAGGTTATCGATCATTTGAACCAACTTGATCTGTGCGTGCCATGGATGAGTCTAAATTCGAAAAGTAAAGGTCCCTAGCTCTTTGTCTTTTAGTTCATACAGACGGATGAACGGACAGACAGACGGGCCAACTCAGCCCTTTGTTCTGATCAAAAATATATATACTTGAAGAGTTCGCAGATGCCCTCTTCTGCCCGTTACATACATTTGCACAAAACCATTATACCCTTTCCTTGCCCATTGCAAATGGGTTCAGGGTACAATAAAAAAAATTTGCAAACATTATAAGTGTAAGTAATAGTCAACTAAAAAAGTATTCACTTTTGGAAAGCATTAAGAGCTGAGTCGATCTAGATCTGATCATATTGATCTCAAAAATGATTTAAAAATGTATTTATTTGGTTTGTATATGTTAATAAAAATGCAAAGCTGGTTTAACGTATGCAACGGCTGCTTGCAACTCTATACAGGGTATCTCCTAACGACAAATTTCGTGATCTTCACTGCAGGATTTTTTGATGCTGTCGCAAATGTCTTAATTTTCACAAAACCCTTATGTTCTTTTCGCACATTGTAAATGGTTGCAAATCATTAATAGTGCTTAATAAGACTAAGTTAATACACATATGTATTTTTCGCAAACTAACTGGGTACTAGGTACTAGGGACTGCTTCCCAACAGCAATCTTATCAAATTTATCCCAAAAATACACACGTTATCCATTCATCATTGTAATCTATTATTCATAAGACAGCGATGTCTTGAAATATATTTATATTTAAAAAAAAGTAATTTATACATAAAACAGTTGGGAAGCATTAGCTTCAATCTTGAGGGCAATTAAGCACTAACGTCGCTTCCAGGTCCAGCGCAGGCTCCTTCCTTGTCATTGCCTGCATATTCATTGTCTGAGGCGGCACCCTCATTGTCCGTGCAGGTGCTGGTGCTGGTTTTAAGACTCTGAAGTTCGAGTGTTTGGAATTTGTGTGCTATGCCATTGACAGTTTCGTCCTCATCTGAAGACGCATCCGACACCTGACGTGGCGACAAACGGCAGCCTCGATCTATATATGACTTAAGTCTGCCTTCAGAAGCTAAAATAAGGCCCAAGAACGGTGGAGATGGCTTCAGGGGCCGCGACAAGTACTCTGGGTGATATTGAGTAGCCACAAAATATGGATGATTCTTCAGCTCGATAATCTCCATGCGCTTTTGATCCACGTCTCTGCCCACGATGTTCATACCATGACTCTCTAGTTGCGCAACATATTGGGGATTCACCTCGTAACGATGTCTGTGTCGCTCTTCCACCGTCTTAGGATTTCCGTACAGCTGTCGAATGGTGGAATGGGTCACCTTATCGTCAAATACGGTGGTGCGCTTGCCCAAACGCATTGTTCCGCCCATTTGGCCCTTGTGATGCTCCGGCATATCTATTACCAATGCATGTTTTGTATCGGGTTTAACCTCAGTGCTGTTGGCATCCTTGAGGCCGACCACGTTGCGAGCAAACTCTATAACAGCCGCCTGCAGACCCAGACAAATGCCCAGGAAAGGTTTCTGATTTTCGCGCGCCCACCTGCAGGCCAGAATTTTTCCTTCCATGCCGCGTGCTCCAAAGCCACCGGGCACAAGGACGCCGGCGCTTTCGCACAGCTTTTGCCACTCTTTGTGATACTTGGAAGGCTCTTTTTGCAGCGTTTCCAGCTCCAGCAGACACGATTCGATAAAGATTAAGTTCGGTTTGCGGTTCACGGCCAACGCCGCATGTTGGACCGCCTTCACCACGGATGCATACGAGTCCGTGAACTTGGTGTATTTGCCGACTATAGCTATATTGACTTCGCGGCGGACAGTTTCGGTACGCCGGGCCAGATCCCGCCAACTTTGTAAGCACCTGTGAAAGCAAAAATAGAATAGATTAGATCAGGGCATATTGTTGGCTGAATCTCACTTACTTTGCCCGCTTGCTCATGTCGATGTTCAGCTTGAGCCGTTCATTGAGGAACTCTATTACTCCATGCTGTTCCATTAATAGCGGCACATGGTATATAGAACTAAGGTCGTGTATGCATATTACTTGATCCGGGTCGACATGACAGAAGTTACTAATCTTCTGCTTCACCTCCAGGCCAATCGGTTTCTCTGACCGACACACAATCAGATCCGGGCTCAAGCCACAGCCACGCAACTCTCGCACCGAGCTCTGTGTAGGTTTTGTCTTCGGCTCACCGGTTGCCTTGGGCAGTGGCACTAAGGACACATGGGCCAAGCAGAAATTTTCTCGTTTCACGCGAAATTGGAACTGTCTAAAAGCTTCAACGAAGGGCATGCCTTCAATATCGCCAATAGTCCCGCCAAGCTCAATGATGCACACCTGTGGCTGCGAAGATCCTTGGACAGGAGTTTGAGCGACGGTTTCCACCCATTCCTGTATAGCATCTGTTATATGTGGTACAACTATAAGATAAGAAATGTGATTCAGTATATGCCCCTAACAAAGAAATTATAGATATAGATGAGGACTTACCCTGCACCGTTTTGCCCAGATAGTCGCCTTTGCGCTCTTTTTCGATGACAAGCCTGTAGATTTTGCCCGTAGTTATGTTATTGTCCCGGTGGAGCGTTATGTCAAGGAAGCGCTCGTAATTACCAAGATCCAGATCGACTTCGGCTCCATCCTCAAGCACGTAGACCTCACCTGCGATAAGTAAATAAACAATATGGTAAATAACAATAAAATTCATAAATATACATTTAGGTTGGTTGCACCCCTCCTAGAGCGAACCCCAAAAGATCTTTCAACTAAAAATTGCGTGAAAATTAAACGTTTCTTGCTTTTATTTGCAGATCTTTGTGCTTAGGCTAAATGGCGCGCACCACCAACACCCTTTGGTGGGCGGGGGGTGGCAACGCTCAACTAGAAATGGATAAAGTCGCCTGGCATAGATAGCTATGGATTAAATTGAATCCTTACATACTAAAATACAGAATACGGGATGCTTATGTACAGTCTTTCTATTTGTGGAAATTTGGGACGGGTGACTACTTGGACTCCTCGAGATCCTCCTTGTAGAGCTCCTTGAATATGAGCTTCTGTATCTTGGTGCGAATACGCAGCTTCTGCGCAGCCGTCAGCTGCTTCATGTACGGATGTAGGCTAAGCAAGTAGTGGTAATCATCGTCCTCTGGAACAAGCGGTGTGTCCATCGTTGAGGAACCATTGAAATTGCTGTCTTCTGATAGGCGTGGCCGCTTCAGCTTCAATGCCGGAATCAGGCCATTCGCGTACGAGTGCTGCGTGAAATTCAGATGCTCACTGCCGCCACTGACAGCACTTCCCCCAAAATCCTCCTTTGCGCCGACCGTGTGATGCCCGACGGCCAGTGTAGGCAGCGGATGATGTGCTTTGTTATATAGCGGAGGCGGCGACACCGAGCGCTTAGCGCCCATTGGAGCCGCATTAGATGATGAGCTGGATGTGGTGGATGCTGGCGCTAGCACTGTGCCTGCCAGCTGTGCCGCCGTGGCTACGGCACTGTGTGTGGTGGTGGTGGTCACAACCGGCGGCGGGGAGCAGTGCGCAGGTGCGGCGGGAATTTCCTGAGTCGTGAGCGTTGCCATCGCTGTCACAACGGGAGCCGGCGTTGATTTTTTGCTCAAATCCTGCGCCTCTCTCTCCAGCTCTAACTCCATCAGCTGAGCACGCAACAAACCCGCCTTGAGCAGGGCATGCTGATGGGAAGCGGCGAACGCCTCCTCCTGTGCTTTAAGCGCGCCCGTGGCCAACGGCGTTGTGCTCACTTGGGTTGTTTGATGCGCTGCTGGCGGAGTGGGCAGGCCGTCCAGACTGGCGTCGCTGCCATCGCCGCCAGCTTCTCCATCGATGTCATCCTCATCAAAATCCTCATCGCTGTCCTGCAGGCGACGTATTAGACCATTGGTGAGATCTGGCTCCACCACAGTCTTCTCACAGTCCTCGCTCTGCTGGTTAAAGTAATACGACTGGTCCTGCTCGTTTTTGGGCAGTCGGTGGCGCATGTGATCCGCTGCAAGCGATACGGATACGGTTTTATGTGTCAAGCGGGAGCCACAAATAAGTACTCACTGAGGAAGAGCAGGGCGTAGTAGTGCAGCCACTTGGACTCAAATGTGGCGGGGTCCACCAGGAAATCGCCGTTGTCTGCGCGCGGAATGCGCTTATATTCGACCCTGAAGTTGTCCCGCAACCCCTTCCACTTGGCCTTGAGAACGATTTCTGCCAGAGTGACGGCAAAATAGAATCGAAATCACATGAAACAAGGTACTCTTCTTCAAGGCACAACTTCTCTCTTGTTGGTCTATAAAAATTGATTTCAAGTGATAAGCGCAAGCTCGTCAACAATTTAAAACGTTGCCCTCACAATCTCACTCTCTCTCTCTCTCTCGCTCTTTCGTTTTTTTCTGAATTCTGAGTGTGAGCGCATAAGCAGCTAGCAGGCAACACAAGTCTTGCATTTTGTCGCTTTGGCTAAATTTTCGCCGCAAAGTTGTGCCTTGAGAGTTAAATGCCTGCCTCGTCGTACTTACTCGGTAGCTTGTGTGTGTTGCTTAACTCGTCCCACATTTGTTCGAGGAAGGCCTTGTTGCAGTGGAAGTTGCGGTTCCATATCGCCGGCCTCTCCTCGATGTCGTGAATGAACTGCTCCACATTTAGAACAATTGTTGATTTTTTTGGCGCCATTTTTGCGGCTCTTTTCCTTTGCTCCGATTTTCCGTTTTACTTGTAACACACACGCCTGCTGTCTGCTGCCGCCTGTTAACGACGAATGCAATTGCAAATTCAAAACATCAGCTCACCATCCCACACACAAACGCGAACGCAGAGAGCAGACATTTTACTCTCACTTTACACACATACACACATACACACAGACACATTTGTTTGTTGGTGTGCGAGAGTGAACCAAAGCCGGCTTCATTCAGCATCAAATACAACATTATGCTTAAGAAGTTTACGCTTTTTGTTTCAACTAAAGTCGGCGACAAACTTTAACTGTAATCTGCTCAATGAGAAACTCTTGCAAAACTTTGCATTTTTCGTTCACCGTTAATAGATAGAGAGAGCACGTACACGTGCTTTGCTCGCAATGCTTTTTGTACAAGCGGCGTTAACACAAGAACAAAATCTTACACAGACTTACTGAAATATGTATGTAAATAGAATATAAATATGCAAAGGGAAGATCAATGAAAGCTTTTGCGGTAAAGTTGTGGTTTACACATGAATTCTTTCATTGTGCACATTTGATATTCACTCGAGCTCAATTTAAATTAGTACAATTATGTACATCAAAAATATATTTTTCTTATTTATGAACAGGATAATACAATTGCTCAGCTAAAGCTCTACTAATTGATTTATTTAAGATTCATATTTGTAGTTTTATCGAACGCGTCAAATAAATTAAACTTTTTTTTCATATGGTCGGAAAACTTAAAGGAATATTCAAGTAAAATTTAATGACAATAGCTCAAAAACTGTCGCAGATATAACCATTTCCGAATTTTAAGGGCAGGGGCGCTGGCGGGGCGTTCTACTAGGCGTGGTCAGGGTATTAAGGTCGCTATTTTTTGGGGAGATCGCCAAACTACACACAAACTTGAGTGACTGTAGCTCTAAGAATTTGGAGGTATTATCATTTTCAAAAACCGAACATTTCTTAAGTTAAAAAAGAAATTATTTTTTAAAGTCCGTTTTTATACTGGTGTATTCGATTTGTACAATGTTTGTCGCTCCGTATGAACGCATTATTTGTCATCTAGAGCTAGACACTTGAAATTTGGAATACGTACGAGGGTATACCATTCAGCTAGATCTAGATTCTAAATTTTGCGAACAGTTTTCTGATAAAATAACAAACACTGCCAAGTCCACAAACACATTTAGCGAAAACAAAATAACAATAATTAGAACCGAATTTGACTGTTATTTTACTGTGAGCAAGTATCAATGCAATCAGGATAATTACAAGTAAAACGTATTTTATACTAAAATCAATTATTTTATTTTTATTCATAAAAGTTTGATGTTTACGAGTATGTTTATAAACGAAATGTTTTTGAACATTTGATTTCAGGAACAAAGCGGTTCGACTTTTGTCACTCGATTGTATCTTGTATCTATAAAATTGCGATTGTTTTGTCGTTTGTTTTATGATACAGAATGTTGCTCAGCTCAAGCAACTTTGTTGTTCTCTAATTCAATACTAATGCGACAGTAATCATCGAAGCCAATTGGGTGGTCGGTCACAAGCCAACGCCTGCTGCGGCCAAGTAAGTTGGTGGTGCGCTGGCAATGCCAAAAGCTTAGCACATACGTGCATACATGCATATATACATAGTATATACATATAGTATAGTGAGTGTGTGCAAATGGTACAACAACAACAACAACAACAACAAGCTGGGTGTAGGCAGCGACAAACCGACGAACTCAACAACGCAACACAATAACTTCATTAAGATTCCGTGGCCTGCGACGTTGCCATTGCTGCAGCCAGTTTCAGTTGCTGCTGCTGCTGTCGCTGCTGCTGCTTTGGCGTGCCAGCGAATTTGCAGCAGATGCAGCAGACTGCTTTCCTCGCCCCGGCACCAGCCCCCCCCGGCTCCACAGTGAACCACGTAGGCCTAGCAGCGACAGGAAATGCTGGTCCGCGCCGCCATCGCACAACGAAGCGCGGAGAAAGAAAGAAGCGAAATCAAATTATAAACACACGCCAGGCTGCGACAGCCATGCAGTGAGCGCTCTCCCTACCCCCTCCTCCATATCCCTCTCCTTGCCCCAACCCCTACACCATGCCACCCTATCGCCCGCTTCGCTTTGCACCATTCCAGCAAAACGCAAACTGGCGCATTTGTATTTATGTGCATGTGTGTGCGTGTGTGTGTGTGTGTGTGTGCGCGCGAGTATGTGTGAGTGACTCAGACTCGACCATAGCCAGTCAGTTAGTCAGTCATGCAAAAATGCTTGCAGCCGCTGCCATCGCAGTCGCCGTCGCCGCGTGCACAGAGTGCGAAATACTAAAACAGCAGCAGCAGCAGCAACAACAGCAACAACAGCAACAGCAGAGCGCAATGCCAGTTGGGAAGTAGGGGAGACCAAGGAGAGGGAGGAAGGCGCAGTTGGTGAAGTTCCAGCCGACAGCCAGCCAGCCAGCCAGCCAGCAGCAAGCAAGCAAAAGCAATTTCTGGCGGCGCGAGTCTGCGGCAAGCTTGCTGCAGGCTGAAAGGCTGAACTGCTAAAAGGCAGGCCAGACGCCAGCCAGGCCGGGGAACCGGCAAGTAGCGAGTGGCGGCAACAGCAGCAGAAACAACAACAACAACAACAACAACAACGGCAGCGCAGACAAATAATGCGTCACGTTGCGCAGTCGTTAAATTTTCGTTTTCGTCGTCGTCGCCGCCGTTGCCGTTGCCGTTTTTATGTGCGACAGCAGCTTGTTGTACTTAAGGGGTGCCAAGGGGCTTGGGAGTGTTAGCTATGGAATGAGCTGGGGCCAGCTGCTGCTGGTGCTGCTGCTGAGGTGCTAGCTGCTCGGTGCTTACTGCTTGCTTTTGCCCGATGCCAAGAAACTGGCAAGTTTGGCTGCCGACGCCAATAAAGTTATGAGCCAAGCGAATGACAGACACAGTGAAGCCCCATTTGTATGACCGCAAAGTGGACAGTGGAACGCTTTGAACTATGCTGCAGCAGCAAAGACGAACATTTAGCGTTTCTTATCAATCGAGAGATTTCATATGACATTTGAAGCATTTCAAAACTTTGCTTTAATCAACGAATTGAATATCTTTGAGCAGACATTCCTTATTAAATACGATTTGATTCGTTGCTGATTCCACAAATTTTAGTGTTCCTGATTGAAAGCCGGCTTACAGCCCAGCCAATAATTGTACCACATTTCTATTATATGATAATTCTATCTCGTGATCATATTTCCTGTTAATTGTTTTGTACTTGATTCATGGCTATCGCTTTAAGTTTTCCATCGTTTGTAGGCCGAGTTTTTGTGCCAGCCAGGATATACTTATACGCTATAACTATTGACCGTTGGGGACAGGGGGCCAACTAACTAAAGCTTAAACAGTTGTCGCCGACTTTGTTGCTTTACAAAATCAATAAAACACGCACAGTGTGTGTTTGTTGATGGTGTTAGTGTAGGTGTCCCTTCGTATGTATGTGTGTGTGTGTGTGTGTGTGGCACACACATGAAATATTTGCGCGCGAGCCACTAAATTCGCGGAACTTGCGTGAGAGAGAGGTGGGCGGTAAACGAAGGTGGGCAACGGGCTACGTCGTGTTTATTATATATTTCGCGAAAAACTTTATGACGACGACAGTGGGGCAGTGCGACGGGCCGGCCGACTGTCTGCTGTCTGATGTCTGCTGGCCGCAGCACTCGAAAATCGGCCGTAAACAGAAAACTCAATCCGAGCCGAATCGCATCGAATACAAAACGAGCCGAGCCCAAGCGGAGCGAAGCGCTACGAAACGAAACGGAACGATACGAAAATAAGGCGAACCACTGCTGATTGCAGTCAGCTTACAACTGAAATTGAAAATTCAGCAGAGCAAAGTGCGAAGCGCCGCCACCGCCGCCGCCGCCGCCGCCGCCGCCAATGGCCGTCGCAGCGCGAGCGTGGCGACCGCGACAGGCTGCAGTCAGAGCAGACAGAGCTGCCATAGCCCAGCCCAAGCCCAAGCCCAAGCCCAAAAGCCAGCGAGCCAACAAAACGTGCCAACTAACAGTGCGGCAGCAGCGGAGGCAGCAACAGCAACAGCAGTGGCAGTGGCAGCAGTGGCAGCAGCGGCAGGCAAAAAACAGAAACGCAAAAAACGCCAGGCAGGCAGAGCCATAGCTATAGCCGTAGCCATAGCCGTAGCCATAGCCATAGCCATAGCCATAGCCAGTGCCAGTGCCAAAGCCACGGCACAAGCTTTTGCGACATACATACATACAAGCATTTGTGTGCATGTGTGTGTGCGAGTGTAGCAGTGTGTGTGTGTGTGTGTGTGTGTGTGTGTCGTTGTGTTTTGGGGGGCGCGCACAAACGCTAAAAACAGCCGCCGCCGTCGCCGTCGCCATCGCCTGTGTCAGCCCCCCCGCTGCTGGCAGCCTGCTGCCAGTTGGCTCTGCTTCTGCTTCTGCTTTTGGGCATTTATTGCGCGCGGCATTTGCCGGCTAGTCAGGCACGCACACATACACACATATGTGTATATGCCAGTACGTTTGTATTAATGTGCGCACAATTGTGTGTGAGGCGGGTGTACGGTGCCGGTGGCCTGCTCTGCTGCTGCTGCCGTCGACGTCGTCGTCGTCGTCGTCGCTTTGCGCATGCAGCGGCAGCAACAGCAGCAGCAACAGCAACGACAATCAACGCGCGGAAGCGAGCGAACAAGCGAGCGAAAAGCATAAACCATGGAGATGGGAGGATTGTTAAAATCACGCGACAGGAGGCAGGCAGTCAGCCAGGCAGCCAGGCAGCCAGCCAGCCAGCCTGCCAGCGAGCCAAAGCCACCGCACAACGCTAAAGTGAATCGCCGGCTGGCGTTGACGTTGGCGAATGGCGAATGGTTTTGGTTTTGGGCCTGTCGCTGGCATGCAGACTTTGGGGAGCACAACAACACTTTGGGTAGCTGGTAGGCTGGCTGACAGTGGCAGTGGCTGTGGTTGTTGCAGCCGTCAGGCGTTAATTACCATTCCCCAATGAGGAAGTGCAGTTGTGGAAACGGAGAGGCAGCAGCAGACGGGGCTAAGTACAGCAGCAAAATGAGCTGAAATGAGGAATAGATGGTGTGTTATACTCGTACGATTCTAATTGAGATCAGCACTAACCTTGGCTAATCAAATATGCATGTAAATTATATATATAAACGTATATACAGACGATTTAGGCCTACATCCTGAAAAGCTGAACCAGCAACGAAATCGTATTTTTCATTTAATTTTTTTTTTGCACATTATTGTCGTAGTCGTCGTCGTTGCCGTGCAAAAAACAAAACGTGAGTAAAACAAAATGCGCGAGCAGTAAAAAAAAAAACCAGCAACAACAACAGGCCATATGCCAAGCACAGCACTGGGGCCGAAGGGGGAGAGGTGGGAGCGAGGAGCTATCGCAACGCGAAGAGCAACAGCTGCTAACAATGTTGGCACGTCGCTGATGGCGGACCAACGAGCCAGCATTTCGGCCGAAAGCAGACTTAAAACGCTCGGGTGGGGGGGTCCACCTCCCCCGCCATCGGGGGAGGGGCAGAGCACAAAACGTAAACCATAAAATAAAAGCCAACAGTCTCCTTCGCAGGAGCCGTCAAGAAGATGATGATGCTTGTTGTAATCGCTATAATGGCGGCGATGACGATGATGACGAGAGTCCAAAACATATTAAGAAATACAATTCCGTTTTTCGTCAAACCATCTGACAACAATGGGGTGAGGGGTGGGGGGATGTTTGCTGCTGGACTGGCAGGCTCGACGGCCAATATGGCGTCGCCCGTTCCAGAGCAGCCCACAGCTTTGGCCACATGCGACCCACTCTCGAAATTAACGCCAAACAAATGAAGCAGCACAAAGCGCGCACACGCATGTGCCGCATGTGGCGCACTGCCGATGCCGGCGTCAGCGCCAGCGCCAGCGTCAGCGTCGCTGTCAACGTTGCGGCCCCACCTCCACCCACTCGCAGGAGCTTCGGGCTCGCACAATAAATGAGCAAAAGCTGCACAAAATGCAACGCAACCGACCCCCAAAAACCAAACCAAACAAACCAAACCAAATTCAAAAAGCGAGCCGCTGGCCCCTGCGAAAAATGCAAATGACAGGCAGCAGACAGTAATTCGTGGTGGACATCAGCAGCGTGAATGCGGGCGGCTGGCAGCGGAGAGCGTAACAACCACCCAACAACATGTGGGGCCAGGCTGAAGTGGCGGCATGCAGGCCACATACGCCCAATTCTACCCCAAGCTTAAAACATTTTTTTTTATTTTTCAAAAACTACAGATAATACATATGTATATATATAAATGTATATATAGTATATGAATCCATTTAAGTATTTGTTACGTTGACACTTTTTATTGAATGCTTTCAAATGTTCAACGACACTCAAAGTTGACTTTTCCTTTGCCATTTCACATTTTACTGCTTTCTCTAAATATTCTTTCCTGCTGATGCATACACAGTTTGTCAAGAAAGTGTTTTGACAATTGGCAAAAATTCACTCTTCTTAACTAAAGAGTAATTTGTAATAATATGTATAAAATAAACTAACAAAATTCACTTCATTTCCACAGTTTTCAAAATAAAAAAATAATAATATATATATATATATATATATATACATTAATATGTATAATAAACAAATATTATATTATGCCCATGGATTTAATAGTTAAAAAATCATTCTGTTGACTGAGAGCACATGTCGCTTGGGTCAACTGAGCCTTAATCACCCCCCACCGCCACGCCCACTTGTGCAAATGGCACACATATACACACACACACACACATTTAAACAGGGTGTAATTGCATTGCCGCGTGGCAGCATCAAATATTTGTGTCGCTTTCTGTTATTTTTGAACGCTGTTCCCATCACAAATAGGTAAGAAAGATATTCTGGTTTTGTGCAAATGTAAATGTAAACAGGCAGAAGGAGGCATCTTCGATCCCATTAAGAATATATATATTTTTAGTCAGCATCCCTCGCTAGAAAGCTGAACTTGAACTTTTTAAGTTTCCATAATACTTAAAGTATATGTTTTTTCAATTAAAATGAGTATTTTGGCTTGTCTGTAGAGACTTGCAACTTGGAATATAGTGTATATATTCGCGTCGGATAATTTTAAAAAATTTCGACAACTTTATTTAATCAATATATTTGAGAATATCGCCACATTGTGGCACAATTTAGAAACCATCCAAGTGTCAATTTGCATTGCATTAGACACAATTGGGTTAGGTTATTAGATAACTTAACTTAAACTTTTGTTCATTTAAATGGACAACTGGACGATTTCTGACACGCAGTTGGGGTGGCAATTTTTATACCCTGTACCCATTGAAAATGGGTAAAAAGGGTATAATGGTTTTGTTAAAATGTATGTAACAGGCAGAAGGAGGCATCTCCGACCCCATAAAGTAAATATATTCTTGATCAGGACGATAAACTGAGTTGATTTAGTCATGTCCGTCTGTCCGTCTGTATGAACGCAGCTATCTCGGCAACTACAAGCTGATCTTGGTCTCATTCAGTTTGTATATATCATACGCAGAACAAGTTTATCATTTTTTTCCGATAACTTAATTTGTTTCATTTATATCGATTAAAATCGATAACAACCTTTTTTTTTACAATACAATATTACAGCCGTGGTCATATAAATAGCACAAATCAAATCAAACTGTTTCGAGCGACTATTTGGACAATATTTTGCATCCGGTTAACAAAATTTTGATGGCAATCGATTATTGCACTCTTCTACATGATATACAGCCAAAAATTTTAGCGTTATCATTTTTCGTTTTTGTTTTATGCTTAATTTTCGATCGCGATCACTTATTTTGCTTGGTCACAGAAATAGCACAATTTCAATATGGTACCAATAATTCATAGAAAATAAGCTCAAAAGTTATAATTGTTGAAGAAATTTAATATTTAGTTGAATATCCATGATTTTCAATAACGGCGTTACATCTCCGGCCCATACTTTCCACAAGCTTCTGACATCTCTCCTTCGGAATGGAGTTCCAAGCTTCTGGTGTTCAACCTGTCCACAAATCGTCAAGATTGGCAAATTCTTTTCTGGATATCATGATTTTTACATCATTCCATAGATTCTCTATTGGATTCAGGTCAGGACTTTGAGCCGGCCACTCTAGAACTTCGATGGATTCGTCCTTCAACCACTTTTTAACGACGTGAGTTGAGTGCTTTGGGTCGTTATCATGTTGAAATATCCACTTAACAGGCATATTTTCAAAAGTAAATGGTTCCATTTGATTTTTGAGTATGTCAACATACATGAAACGATCCATTACTCCATTGATTCGGTAGAGCGGACCCACACCATACCAGGAAAATGCACCCATCACATAATATTTCCGCCACCGTGCTACACTGTCTTCATAGTGTACCTGGGGTTAAGAGCTTGGTCTTTTGGACGACTAACAAATGTTTTGCCATCGGGTCCTACTTTATTTATTTTAGTTTCATCGCTCCATAGCACATTTTTCCCGAAATTTAGACTCTTATCCCGGTGGGTCCGTGTGAAACTCAATCTTTTTTTAATGTTTCGTTTTGACAGGAGTGGCTTCGTCCTGCTGATGCGTCCAAAGAGCGAAGCTTCGTTCAGTCTTATAGCCACTAGTCTTCTGGACACATTCGTACCACATTCATCATTAATTTCCTTCATTATTTCTCTAGAGGATTTAAAAGGGTCCGCTTTGCTCTTCCGCACTATAAGTCTATCCGTAGAAGCATCGGTTTTTCTTGGTTTTTTCTTACGAATTGTTTTATTGGTCAAGTATGTTGGGTTTAGCTTTACTACTTTAAGTGCGTTATACACCATCTTCCTGGAGCATTTCATTATTTTGGCTATTTCAGAAGGTTTTTTTCCATATTCACTTAGTGTGAATATAATACTTCTTTCTTCAACCGTGCAATGCCTTCCACGACCCATATTAGCACGTTTTCGATCAATTTTATTAATTCCTTACTGAAATATTCAAAATCTAGCAAAAAAGTCTGCGAAAACAACTTTTCCTGGAAATTAGCTACCATATCGTCAAAATGTGCTATTTCTGTGACCAAGCAAAATAAGTGATCGCGATCGAAAATTAAGCATAAAACAAAAACGAAAAATGATAACGCTAAAATTTTTGGCTGTATATCATGTAGAAGAGTGCAATAATCGATTGCCATCAAAATTTTGTTAACCGGATGCAAAATATTGTCCAAATAGTCGCTCGAAACAGTTTGATTTGATTTGTGCTATTTATATGACCACGGCTGTATGTGCGTTTTGACTATGCGCAGATTTTGATACCTCCGGATTTTGGATACCTCCCCCAATCGCCCCCAGTATCGACAAAAACTTAAAAATCGGAAATCAAATACTACAGACCTGAAATGCTTAGGAAGTTAGATCTTAAGATTTAGGGTATCTCTTAGTCAGGCAGCCTCGACTAGAGCCCTCTCACTGGTTCTTATTATTTTTCTTATTATTATTATTATTATTATAAATAGTGCTGTGACATATATTTTACTTATTATTATACTGTGAACGAGTATTGCGCTGTCGATTAGACCCGATTGCAGAGTTCTCATTTTGTTTATTCTTCTTGTTTTGAGCACGTGAGCTGTTACATTTAAGCATTATCACGAGTAACTGTAAAAACAAATCAAAAAACAATATATTGAAAGCAACGAACCACCCCGTTCGACAGTAGCGTTAAATTGACCGCCTAAAGCCATTTGCCAGCTGCAATCAAAGCCCCCACACAACAAACAACCTCACTCAACACAAGCGATGCGAACACAGGCGAATGCGAATGCGAATGCGAACGAACGGACAAAGCGTAGGGAAAGACTAAAACTTGAAAGAAAAACTTTCGTTTTCAATGTCAAGTGCAGAATCAAAAAGCAAACAGCAGAGAATGCATCGAGACTATGGTATTCCTGTGCAGTTATAAAGCGGCAAAGAGTGGTTGATAAATGTATGTGTGTATATATGTATGTATGTATATGTACTTGCATTTGTATGTGTATATGTATAAATAAACTAGCACGTATTATATTATTATTACATTATATTATTGGCCTTGTGCCAAGTGCTCGGATTTCACCTTTAAAATATTTCACACGCTTCCCGGTCGGGTTCTTATACGCTAAACCCATTGAAAATAGGTATAACAGTGTTACCCAAAACAAGTGAAATTGCTCTATAGTTTCGTTTCTATAGTGGGGCAAGCTTGAAATGCTTATGAAGACAGATCGCAGGGTTCAGGGTATCTGCTAGTCGGGCGGCCCCGACTAGACCCCTCTCACTTGATTTTATGTTTGTTTGCAGATAAAGTTTCAGTACTTGAAGAGTGTTGAGATGGTCAAAAATTAAAAAAAAAAAAATTGTGATAATAATAATCAATAACCAATGAAAATTGGGTATTTTACTTCCCTTTCTCTCCAGACCGGGAGTCCAACTGCCACCATTCAGCTTAAGCTGCACAACTATTACCAACTGCACCACACTATCATTTAATTTACTTATGATATAACATTACTACATTAGACTAAATTCTGCATTTGTCATAAAAAGATCGATATTAATAATAATTATTGATATTAAAAAAATATGAATAATTTTACACCTTCCCAAAGTGGACTAGGACCGCCGATCTTCAACATCAGATGCACAACTCTTACTGTCTGCGCCACACTTCCATTTGATTATACGGTAAAAAAAAAGGCTAGTTAAGTTGACTTGCATTTGTATGTATGTGTGCACATGAACACAGAAAGTGCTTTCAATTCTGCCAATCAATTCACTACTGATAAGCGATTCTTGATTTGCTCGTAAACTAATTGTATACAATTTTGAGGACTTTATAAGAGCATCAACATTTATGTACAGACAAATTTGCGAGACTGTAGTATTTGATTTGTGTTTTTTTTTCTTTCAGTTTCTTCTTCTGTATAGATCCCAGGAACAATTGACACCTTCCGTATGTTAACTAATTTCGCTGAAATCTCTCTAATCTGCACTTAAGACATGCGGAGAAATTGTATGTTATTTTTAGCACATTGATAAAAGAAGAAAACGCATCACCTAAAACGAAATTGAGATTTCCTGACATGCCAAACTTCTTTTTTTGGAACAACTTCTAATCCATCAACTGCGCCTTTCTCCATGCGAAGTTGCAATATAGTACCAGTAAGAGAATTTCTTTTATAAAATTTAAAAGGCTCGATATAATGAATTTACTTTAAACAGCTTCCGTCAGAGAACACAAATACATTCGTATAACATCCATATTGACTTTTTGTCGACCATGAATAAAAAAAGAGCTAAAAGAGATTTTTGTGACAAAGTGGAGCAGTATTTCGTCCAATTGGCTTAAAAATTGGTCGATTCAATGCGAAAACGACTTGAAATTGTCGTAGACCACAAAGCCTACCATACAAAATACTGAACATATAAATAATTATTTGTATTGGCTAAATATTTTGATGCTTTAATACAGTATTTCGAGATACGAGAAAGGTATCCTTCCGTCCCGCAGTTTGCACGATAACATCATGGAACTCAATTTAGAAAGTGTCAAGAAACTGTTTACACAAATAAAGCGCCATTTAAATTAATTTTGAACATAAAAAGTTGATTAACATCAAGACTTTAATATTTCCTGTGACCTCCTTTAGCATCAATGACATATTGTAAACGATTTTTGATTGTTTTAATCAACATTTTTGGGTCAGAAATGCTAAATGTTGTTACTCCTTATGCATATTTATTTATTTCAATATATTCGCGGAAAGAGTTTTAATATTTTGGGATTTGGATACTTCTCGCCAATCCCCTAAATTTCAATATAACACAAATCAAATTCTGTTTGGTTTGTACATACATTTTGTTGCTCTTATTACGATCTGAAAATTTCATAACGATCCTACAGTTAGTTTACGAGCAAATCAAGATTGGCTGACGCAAAAGCAATATCTGTGTTCGTGTGCACACATACAAATGCAGGATTTTGTCAAGCGCTTTTCTGGTATTTTGTTTGTTTTTGCAACGGTTAATGGTTTGCAGCTGAAGCTGAAGAGTCGGTGGTTCGAGACCCCCGCGTGAGTTGCGAACGGATGCGATTGTTTTTTTTTTTGCTGATTGTAATTAATTAAAATTCTTCTTTTTTTTCTTATAAAACTAAATTTAACCGACAGTAAAACAATTTATTATTGCAGTCTTGTTCGTTAATATACCAAATTTTACTTAACAGTAATAGATCACATAAACATAACGGTACTTTACAAAATGTGTACAATCCAGAATCTTAGAGTTCGTGTGAAGCAATCAATTCTGGTGAAATTGGTTTTGTACAGTTTTGACGACGCTTTGAGATAAAAAATTACTGGAAAGAATCTTTCCTTTGAAAAACGGGGGCAACTATTTGTTATGAAAGCTTGCGGCTGAATTCAGAGCACTTTTCCAAGTTTTAATTTTGTTCCCATTTTCTTGCACTATTATTTTTTGTTTTTGTTTTTTTTTTTTTTTTTTGGTTTTTGGCGACACTGATTCTTTTTTTTGGGCACGTTTACTTATTTTAATGCTTTTCGCTTTCGGTTAAAACTCGGGTTGTATTATTTATACTAAATATTTCATACATGTACATAATTAAACACGAACGATACCTCCCCATAGTTTGATAAGAATTGTTAGTTAACAGTACCTTCATATCAGAATGTAAATAAACCACACATACAGAAAACTAGTATATACATACATATGTATGTAACCTTGTTTTCCGATAGCGGTTCAAAACACGTGCAACGAAGCGTCGCAGAAAACAGCTGTACAGCTGAAAGCACATGGCATTTCGCTACAAAATTGCCAGCGCAACAACAAATTGTTCCTGCTAGAACAGCCGATTTATCTACACACATGCAAAACGGGAAATACATAATATATATATAGAATATATGTACGTAAATTAAAAGATTGAAAATTTGCCAAACAATTTTGTTTGCGTCCTCTAATGCTTTACTATAAAATACTTTTGCGCCGTTTCTAATTATGGGCAAACTTACCGTGTTCGTATGGAGAAAATGTGCCCGCGTCGATATTGATATACGGATCAATTTTAATAGAAGTTACGTCCAAGCCACATGACTTGAGCAGCGTACCGAAGGAGGAGGCGATGACGCCTTTTCCCACGCCGCTTATAACACCGCCGGTCACTAAAATGTATTTCATCTCGACAATGTCTACGCGCCACTAATCTGTATTGTTTGCAAGTTTTTATTACTCTTGTGGCCGAACACGCGGCAGCAATCGTAATTTATCGTTGTTGCTATCTCACACACAGATATTCAATAAGAGAAAACAGTATAGTGTGAGTTGTGATTTTTATTAATTTTTGTTAACTGTAGCTTTTTTTATTTTCACCAACGCGCACCAAAAATCCTTTTACACATATTTGGCCAGAGGCGCGAAAGGCGAGAATGGCGACCTGACGACTCCTATTAACCGCAATAGCATTTGCATGATTGCCAGTCACAATAGACAGCGACATGCTCAATCCGCACTGTAAAGCCAGCTGTAAGGTAATAAAAAAATATTTATGTGGTCTGAAGAGACAATAAATATTTTGATTAATTTAGTTATTTTAGTGCTTGATTTTTTAATGATTTATTAATTTGTTTTATTTATGTTATGTTATACAATTAGTGACGTCGTGTATGTGCCGGCAATGAATTACAATGTTGGTAAACGGTCGAAGGTCGTTACAATTCAAATTCAAATTTATGGTAAGCAAAACGGCAATATAATTATTTGTATGTATCTGAGTCTTTCAGTAGATGGAAATGGATGTCAGTAAGATTGTCTACGTCTGAACACTTTAGAAAAGTTTAATTTAATACAATAAAACACAACTAGTGATACATGCAAGCCCAATTCTGTAAGATATACAGCCCACAGTAAATAAATATTATAAAAAATGTTTCTGCACAAAACTTGATAAGCCAATCGAAAATAATGCGCAAGTATGAATGTTGCTGTTGGGTATAACCGACTGCCCAATACTCGTTCACAGGTAACAACAGTTAAAAAAGTTAATAAATAAGATTTTACAATATATCGATTTTTAAACTAGTGAGGGCTCAAGTGGGCGTGGTCGAAATTTCTTGGCTTAATCTTTTGAGGATGTCTGCCGAGCACTGCCAAAATATAAAATTTTCGGTTTACCCGCCATCGATTTTAGACATTTAAGACAGTAAGTTTTTGAAAAATGTGATGTATAAGCACCCATTTTGTATTTATGCCGACGAGTGTATATAGACAGACATCAAGACGGACATTGCCCAAGCCCAATATACTCTTTTCACTTCGTGAACGAGTATAAATACGCGTTTTCTTCAATTATAATCAAATTAGCGAAAGCGTTTATTGTGATATTCAATTGTAAGCATCTGAAATAAGTAAATTTTAAATGCATTTTTATAAATAGCAATGCGCATGTATGAATCTTGAGTCTGGATCCATGCGTACATACATACACCTATGTTTACACGGGTGTGTGTATAAAAGTTAATATCGTACAAAATATTTGTTCAAAATAGAATTCACTTTGTTGCCTCTTGTTGCTCAAAGGCCGGATACTGCTGCACCACCTGCGCCCAGGTCAGGCGTGCCGTCGCCAAATCCTTGACCACACCAACCACAACGTCGAGTCCGACGCGCACCTGTTTCATGGTGTTCCGGTCGCGCAGCGTCACCGTGTGCGGCTCTTTGAGAGTATCGAAATCCACGGTGATGCCGTAGGGTATGGCAATTTCGTCGGTGCGCGCGTAGCGCCGTCCAATGGAGCCGCTCGAATCGTCCACCTTGTGCGACAGCTCCGCCTTGGTCAGCGCCGCGGACAACTTTTGGGTGTACGGCTGGAAGTCAGCGTTGTTCGAGAGCGGCAAAATGGAGCATTTGAGCGGAGCCACCAGAGGGGGCAGCGTGAAGTAGCAGCGCTGCTCGTCGCCGTCTCTGCACTGAAAACTGTGCTCGAGCAGGGCGTACATAATGCGGCCAATGCCGAACGACGGCTCCACCACACTCGGGATGAACTCCTCCACGTGCACAGTTTTGGTGGCATGCTTCACACCAATTGTCTCTGCACCCAGCTCGTGCGTGGCACCGTCCGGCAGCGTCAGTTTGTATTGGCCGCCAGCCGCGAGCTGGGTCTCCACCTGCTTGATGTCATCCAGCGACAGCTTGGCCAGCGCTTCCGTAATTGCCTTGGCTTCCTTTTTGAACGTTTTGCCCAAAGCCTGCTTGTTGGGCACAATCTCGCTGACCTCGACGGTCTTGGGTGCCGGCAAGCGCTTCTCGGCCACCAGCCGTACTCCTGTGGCAGCCGTGTGCTGGCCCAGATCGTAAGCTGATCGATCAGCGCAGCCCACGCACTCAACCCAGCCGTACGAGGTGAGAATCTCCGCGTCCCAGCAGTCGCAGGCATAGTGCGCCATCTCGTTGCCCATGTGCTGGCGGAATCGCAGGCACTCGGGCTTGATGCCGATGGCATGCAGGAACTGCTGAATCCGGGCCATGTAATAGCCGAGCGTCTCGTTGGCCACCAGCTGGTTGGCCACGGCCTCGCCAATGCTCGATTGCTGGGCCGATTTGCCATCCATCTGGTTGCAGGCCGAATAGAGAGTTAGCTTCTCGCCGGCTACATTGGCAAACTTGGGGTGATCCTTGAGTGCTGGATCGCAGAAGTGCTCAATCTCGGCCATGGTGAACTCGCGCACACGTATCAGACCGGAGCGCGGCGAGATTTCGTTGCGGAACGAGTTGCCGATTTGGGCAACGGCGAAGGGCAGCCTGCCCTGGTTGAACTCCAGCAGGCGCTTGAAGTTCACAAATATGCCCTGCGCTGTTTCCGGGCGCAGGTAGCCTTTCACCAGCCCAGTTGGGCCAATTTGGGTGGCGAACATCAGATTGAACTCAATGGGTTCCGTTAGATCGTTGCCGGTTAATGGCGACTTGATGCTGTACTTGGCCAGCACGTCCGCCAGCTCCTGCTTGTTTAAGCCGTCCAGCTTAATGATGATGTCCTCACACTCGGCCTGCAGGGCGGGGGTGGCGTCTTTGGCCTTGGACAGCTTTTCCAGGGCCTGCTTGATGAGGTGATCCAGGCGGAAGCACTCACCGGTCTTGACGTCCTTGACCATCAGGTCGGCAAAGCGTTCCACGTGTCCGGACGCCTTCAACACTGGCTCTGGCGTCAGCATGGAGCAGTCCACCTCGAGCATCTGCTCCTCTAAGCTGAAGTACTGTCTCCACAGGGCCAGGATGTTCGATTTGAGTGCACAGCCCATGGGTCCGAAGTCGTACTGTCCGGTGATGCCGCCGTAAATGGCAAAGCTCTGGTCGTAGAAGAAGCGACGCTTTAGCAGATCCTCCATTTTGGCACGATCAAAGCTGATCACGCTGGGCGTCAGCGCCAGCTCCTTCTCCTCCAGCACTTTCTTGCGCACCTTCAGCTCTGCCACGGCCTTTTTAACGTCCAACTCGGGCGCACCGTTCGCCTTCAGCTCCCGCACCAGGTTGCCCTGCTCCTGCACCCGCTCACGCAGCGGCGCCAGCTGCACCTCAATCTCCGGGTTCGCCATAATGAAGTCGACTGCTGCTCGTAATTGGACGCTTCGCTTTTGCTTCTTGCTACCCCAAGATTTTGTACAATAAAATACTTTCGCTTCTGCTTTGTTGGCAAATAATGTAGTTCGTTCTCGTTCTATTTCATGCTCTCGCCAGCTCCACGTTTTTGCGTACGTTCGGTGCTGTTGAATCTGATACACAAGTCCGCTGATGTTGCGCAAGTTTGTGTGCGCTTTAAGAAACTGCAATGACATGTGTTAGTTTTTATGCGTGCAACACGAGAATTTATATAATTTTAATTGACGATTTCGGAACTCTGCAATACCTTCGCCGCCTGTGAAATGATTCACAATTGTGTTTTGTTTGAGGTTGTGCAACACTGGAAACTGCAGCAACGGCAACAAGCTGTTCAGGACTGGTTGATTGTAACGTGTATGGAGCAGCTCTGTATGATGTGCATTTTGCTTTTTTGTGCGCTTTAGATAAAAATGCCGGGCACAGCTAGAGTGAATTAAAAGTAGAAAAACTGCATCTGACTAACTATAGAGAATCTCTTCAAGTATTATAATTATTTGGGGAAATAAATTGTAAATGATCTTACTAACTATTTTGAAAAAGGCTGCATGTTATGGCCCCCGATAAGACAAATACAATAAACATAAACCAGCTTCCTCTTTTACCGACGACTGCAGCTTGTCAAGTAATATCCTATATTTTAATAAATATATAAAATATTTTCAGAAAGTAAGCACTGCAATTTAATAGAGAACGACTTAACTCACGTTACTAGTTGTACCGTGTCTGGCCTACTTGTACCAACACCAACCGCTTAACCGATATTTTTTTCGTGCAGCTGTCGTAATTTACCATATCGATACATATATCGATAAAAACAAAAATTCATTTTTGTTCTTTATTAGCTATCAAAAGCATTTTTCTCTCATGTTTTAATAATTTAACTTGCTAAATTAGATTTAATTTCAACTTAACAACGCAACGTTTTACATTTATTTTGCAATACACTGACGTAGCGTATTATCAATTATAAAACGCTCAGATACTGCCTACGTTTGTTGTGTTCGAAAACATTTGATCTTGAGGGGAGCGGAGGCGACGCCGTGTCAACAGCGAACAGCGACGCTATGCGACCGCATTTCAGCGTAGCATAAAAACAAAAGTTGAGGTACGTCAATTGCAACTTACCTGAGTGGTTGTGCTTGAATTCCATGTGTTTCCTCTGGTTGCAGAATTGCCAAACAAGGCGTCGCATTTGTTTGCTAAACATTGCGTTGACGGCAGCTTCAAATTAAGGCTGGGCAGCGCAGGGCAGGGCAAGTCAAAGCGGTCTATTGGTGAGTTCCATACACATACATATGTACATACATACATTTGCTTTGCCTGTTTTATATTTATTTTTTGTTTTGGATTGTGTTTTGTTGTGTTTTTGTTTGACGGTCACTTGTTATTTCATTTTTAGCTTAAATATTAATACTTGCTAGTCGTAAAAGAAGTTATTATCGTCCATTTACCACCCTGTACAGTTCCCATTTCTATACGCATACTTACATTCTTGCAGACAACTGTGAGTAATGTCAGTTTGTTAGAGGCTTTGTACAGTGACCGATAAAAGTCTAAATACGAACCCTACTTGCGCTATCCTATGAGCATATTCCGAAATATAACTATGAAGCAGTAATGTTTTGAAATATATTTTTTATTAAGAAACAACAAATATCTGTATTCAACTTTAACTTAACATCTTAAGAACGAAAAAAATACTGAAAACATTTGATTTCTGGCAAAGATGGTTTCCATTGAAGGAACATAAAAACATATTAGAAACAATTTCATTCATTTGCTTCAAAAAATACCACATTGTTAAGAATTGACTGTTGGATTGACTAAACCCCGTACTTTTTATACGAAAATTATAATTTTTTAACCTTATTTGTGATCGTATGTATACTTTTGTAAATAGAGTTTCGTCCAGAATTTGTTAAGTTTAGTTGCAGATATTTTTTTACTTATGCAAAATTAATTTAAAATATATCTATATCAGTACTTTTTTTGGAGTATGCTTCGGGTCGTCGTGTATTGGTCACTGTATATACTATGCATATCATTATATACATCATTGTGTATGCGTAGTCTAATGGACACTGGCCAATTGTCAACATAGAAGGGGTTGGGAACATTCATACATACATACATTTGTACATACATAGGCGAGGTTCACATACATATCTCTGCAGTGGTTTTGGTGTGGTGTGGTGTGGTGCGGTGGTGTGCAGATTCAAGTCTAGCAGCAGGCAGCTGAATCATTCTACTCTACATTCTACACGTACAATGCGTACATCAAGTCTAATAAGCTATAGTGCACGTCTCTAACAACAAAAGAAAAAAAAAATCTATATATAAAACAATCCCAGCTTAAACCAATGCTAACTCACAACTAAAACCAAATGGGCTAATAGATGGCGACAATGATTGAAGACTGCGCTTGTGTCTTTCTAGGATCTGGGTCGCACCACGTACCGCACCGCAACCACCGCCAGAAAAGCAACGTTAATTGCTTAAATGAAAGAGTGGTGCGCTCGCACCACCAACAACAACACAAACTGACAAGGAGCAGAAGTCCTGGCGATGCAATTGAAAGCGCCAAAGAGCAGGAATATGGCCAGTCTGAAAGATGATGAACCGGCAGCTAACAATCGACAAAGCAACAACAACAACAACAACAACAATAGTAGTAGCACCAGCAATAATAACAACAACAATAACACTAATAACAACAATAATAATAATAATGAGGATGCGGCTGGCAAACGCGAATCGCTGGAGGCGCGAAAACAGACGCTTGAGCAGCGTTTAAGCGAGAAGAGCTGGCTGCTGCAGCAGATACAGAAGCAGGAGTCGGCCATAATGCACGGCAACTACGAGCACATGACCATCAACGAGTTCTTTGCCCAGCTGGCGCAGCAGTACAAGCATGAGCAGCAATTGAAGGGTCAACTGGCCAAGGACAGCGGCGCCTTGCTGCGTCGCAGGCAGAGCACCAGCAGCCGCAGCGAAGCCCAGCCGGGCGGCAGTCACACCTTTAGTGGCACCAGCAGCAGCAGCAACAACAACAACAATAATAATAACAATCGACACTCGGAGACGCATTCGAATCGCAGCTCGGAGTACGATAACTATCAGCCAGCTGGCTCCAATAGTGGCGATATGCTGGTCATTGGCGTCGCCCAACAGCAATCCCAGCAGCACCCGCACGTTAAGAGCGCCCTGAAGAAGCGTCCCACGCCCACACCCACCGCCCAGATACAAATGCAGTACGTGGCACAGCGGCAGCAGCCACATGTCGTGTTGCAGCAACACCATCATATGGAAGTATTTACCCAGCAACATGCCTCCTTTCTGCAACAGCAACAGCAGCAGCCACAGCAACGCGCCCAGGGTCAACTGCAGACGGATGTTATATCAATGTACTCGGCCAATTCGTCGAATGTGGCTACGCTGCGGCAACAGCATGTGTCGCCGCAGCAGCAGCCGATCATTGTCCAGTGCGACAAGTATTATCTGTCGCCCACGCATCAGAGCTACAACGAGGGCGGCTTCATCAAGTCCAGTCAGAACATCAAGAAGTATGTGTCGCCGCTCGCCTCGCCGAGTGCCATTAGCTACGAGCAAGCCTCGTTACATCACCAGCGCCAATTGGACGCCATCTCGTTGGCGCCCAGTTACATGTCTGTGGAGGTGGAGAGCGTGCATCAGCAACAACAGCAACAGCAACAGCAGCAGCAGCAATATCGCTGGCGCTCACAATCCCATATCGCAGCATTGACGCCTCCGCATCCACATCAGAATCAGAGCATATCCGCTGCCATGGCAGCCGAGCCAAAGTCGCATTCCAGCGACATGCTAGCAGCACCACTGCCGCGCTATGCCAGCAAGCCGAAGCCGCTCGATGAGATATCATTGTGCTCGACGTCTGTCAGCGAGAAGAAGGTGAAGCCCAAGCAGTGGCTGGAATCCTCGCTCGATGGGCCCGCAGTTGTGCGTCAAATTGAATCCTCAGCGCACAGTCCCGTCAGTAGCAGCGGCAGCGGAGCCGCCGCAAGCGCAGCTGTCACCAAGCCGCGCACCAAACTCTCCTCGCAGTCAATGTCGGTGACGGGTCGCCACTATTCCATGTCTGCTCAGCGCAATCCGCTCAATTATGCGCCCGCTGGCTATGCGGCTGCCGGCAGCTCGAAGGCGCTGCAGCATGCAGATGAAAGATTCGCAAAGCTCAGTCAGTCCACCTCCTATCTGAATGCCATGGAGCAGCCAGTGGGCATATCGGCGTCGTATCCCCTTGAGCCGCTGGATATACCGCCGTTCAGGCACCTGCCGCCCAAGCCCAACCAAAACCAGCAGCCAACGCCACCACCCCGACCACCCCCAGTGGGCAACAGTAGCAACAACAGTAATAATAGTAATAATAACAACAACAATAATATAGCCGGAAGTGCTCTGCAGAATGCTTTGGTATCGCCGCCACTGGCCGTTGCCACGGCCACAGCCTCGGCTGGCCTGTCGCCCGATATACGCATCGAATCGCCCAAGAACATGACCGTCGTTCAGCAGGCCACCTTCCAGCCGTACAAGGAGGTGACCAAGCCCTTCGAAATGTCCGACTTTTACAAATACTCGACGAAGTTCAAGCAGAAAGAGGGCGGCCGGCCAGAATGACAAGAACTCAACTCTGCAAACGTTTTAGTTTCTTTACGTAGTGTTTATATTTTGCTCTTGACTAAACCTATTATTTATGACCGACGAGGATCGATGGATCTGTCTAAAATTGGCGTAACTCCCCAGGCTCGTACTTTGCGGCTAGCGCAAATACTTGTGGAGATTACAAAACGAGCCACGATCATTGCGATCATGGCGACATGGAAATTCGAATACTAATCAATATGTTTAACAATACAAATGAAATGAAATCGAATGTGACTGCGGACAAATTTAGGGGTAATCGACAAAATGAAACACACACACAAATTGTATATTTACTCAACGCCTTCAAATGTTGCCTTTCTTCAAAAGTAATGCGTTACTTTTACTGATATTGCATTTACAAACCGAACTGAATTGAATGAATTTTAAAAATACTAAAAAGTGATTGTTAATATTGTACAAAATAAATTTGTACTCTGACTTGAATATACTGCTAATGTATATGTGTATGCATATTGTTTTTTTCGACATAGGTATTAATAAATAATAACTGTAATAAATTTCTATTAACTCAATTGAATGATTTCATTTTGGGTAAATTTATAAATTTGATTCAATTTATATATCTCCCACAGTTGTAAAGCTAGTTATATATATATTTTTTTTATTTGCATACGTTTTATTGCTCTTCTCTTAAGATTACCTTTTTTTTTTTACCAATTTCCCTCCGATTCTTCTTATTGAAAAAGAAAGAAAGATTATATACGGGATTCTTGATATTAGGCTTATGTAAGTGTCTTAATTATTTATAATTATTTATTCTAACTCATCCTAAAACATATCCGTAGCATTAAAGTTGGATGACTGATTCGGGCAGTCTAAGAACGTCAAGTAGTTGCCTCAAAACCAATTTATACTTTGAACTTTTACTTTAGATCAGATTTTCGTATCTTTCACGCAATTTGAAGGGAAAGAAAAGTCATAAAGATGAACTCATTATTTGACATGTCCGATTACATAGCATATGTAGATAATTGTTTTTCTCTTATGCGACTGGTAGAAGATATACACAGACGCTAAAATTTGTTTACCTCCCTTGTACTCGATTCGATCGCACGTATATATGTATGTATGTATGTATTCAGGAAGAGGTGTATGCACATATTTACGTGTCTGTGTTGGATGACTTGCCGTGCTTGAGTGAGCATTATTTTGGGGGCGCCTCTCTTTTGAGTTTCGAACAACCAAAAATAAAAGACCAATGCCGATCTCTCCGATTCTCTTAGCAGCAGCCGCCCGATCGGTTCAGTTGCATTGGGCGCGCGCTGTTACGTGCAACTGTTCTGATCGGTTGCACTTCAATTTTGGAGCGTTTTCCTGGTTCTGGAGTATACATATCAGGGGAGCCGAAACAGCCGCAAGATGACGGTCTAAAGTTACGCGTAGCAAGTTCTCGTTTTGTCTGTGTTTTAGTTTAGAAGAGTCAATTGTGAAACGCGTTCGGTTTTTATTTTACGTAAATCTCTCTCCTACATAACCTCTATGTGTTTAAATTGAAGCGAATAAACCAGAAATAGACCGCACGCTTTCAAAGCAATTTTAAATCAAAGCAACAACAACAAGAATAGCAGCAACAGCAGCTATATACATAAATATATAGAAAAAAAATAAATACACATAACTGACAGTCGCAAATGTTGCCTCGATCAGTTTTTGGGCCACAATTTGGCGGCGCCTTTCGCTGTCGACAAAGTCGGCCAAGTGTGTGCCAATAGTGGACATTGAACATGAATTTGACCAAAATCGATCCCGATAATTGAGACACAGCCAGAGGCAGCATGAATCTGTATACCATATATGATTGGGTATGTAACTAACTAACTAACTGTATAACTAACTGTATAACTAACTATAGTGTTTCATACGAAGTTGTAACGTGTCGGCTTTATCTGCACGTGCTTTATAAAAACATTACAACTAAATGCGCCTTTGACCTTTTGCTGAAGCAGCCCAAATCAAATAAACATTCAAATTTAGCGCCTTATCAACTGAGCGCCATCGCCATCAACTGGGGTCTAGTGTGTTGATGTCGGTCTCTCTCTTTGGCTGCCAACCAACATGTTGCCCACAGTGGCTTTTACGTTCCACATTTTGTTTATAAATAAGAAAAAATGGGAGCGCATTTGGTGCACGGAACCGCTTGGAACCGTTGCAAATTCGCGTTCGTTAGGCGCGCTCGCTTGCTTTTCTAGCCGCGGGGCTCTCAGTTCGGTTCGGTTCTTGTGTGATTTCTTTGGATTGACTGCCTCTGACAGACTGCCTGATTTGAATTTTGAATCGAACGACGCCTCCGCCGTCAGACGCGCTGAGCGCGCTATTTTATTTATAACAGAACGTGCATTGCAGGCGGTCGTCGGTAGCTCGGCTCGTCGGATCCGTCGGACGAATCGTCTGATAAAAGCGAACGTGTGTGAAGAAGTTGTAATAAAATGAAAAACTATATCTGTGTATTTAACAACAACAAAGTGACAACAGAGTTAAATTCAGTCAAGACATCAACTTGAATTCTGCGACCTTAACAATGAGTAAAATTCATGTGAGTAAACTTCACTTTGGCCGCAGAGCCCAGATAATCGTACCTACCTTGTCAGAGACAAATACATCATCATTAATACACTTTCGCTGTATTCGTGTCAATATACGATTTATACGATTTTTGTGCGAAAATCAGATCCCATCAATAGGCTTGGTTTGCTATTATTTTGGGAGTGCCTACAAATTCCTATTATTGGTTGCTAATATTCAACCGACATTTATGTCCCAAATGTGTGTCACACCCCGGGCAAGACACACACAACAACAACAACAATTTGAAAGCCGTATCAAAGACTACCGCAACTGAGGTTAGCGAATGAAATGAAATTTGTTTAATCGCAAAAGGAAGAAAATGGGTAACGGCCAAAACTTACGATTTCGCGCAGCACGCACACACGGGAAAAGTTTTATCGGGAACGACCGTAACCATGGCGATGGCGAAAAACTGTTATCCCGATACTGTGAAAGGACCCAAATCAATTTGCATAGCCTGACAAGTTCAAGGACGTTCAACAGGAGTCGCACTCGACAGCGACAACGACTCGACAACTCCTCCTCCTCCCCCTACACAGTAACAGTTTCATAAGATGACCTACATGTGGTATGCGCAATTTACAATGTTTCTCGTTTGCGAAAGCAATGAGCGCATCGATCTCAATTAATGTCGAATATACAACATTTGCACTGTATAATCATCTAATTGGATCTCCAGCAACATTTGGGCTCCAGAAATTTCCGTTACCTCACCATTAGATCTTTCAAGTGGACAACATTTTAATTAGTAGCAATGCCCCGAGATATATATAAATAAACGAACCATCTGCAACTTTAATAAGTTGCAGGCGGCGATCGGTGAGTTGATTACAAAATTTGAGAATACCTCGAGAGATTCTAATTATAAAAGGGCGCTCGCTAGCTGGCAATCCGATGCCCATTGCCACAGCTGCAATCCATCAACTAGCGCCTGAGTCAGCCGCAACGTGGGCCACACCAGCTGCCCCTCCGCCCCGTCCGCTAATATACACTTGAGTTGCGATGCGTTCGGTGTCAGATGCGGGTCAATTGGCTGGAGATGCCACCGATTGGCAACGCATACAATGCCGATCTCTGATCACCGATCGCAACTAGCTGTGGCTATGCGTAGGCACACAGTCTCCCAAATCTCTAGCTGTCGCTGTCTTTGGCAAGTTTAATATGCCCCGTAACCCCATAATCCTGTCAGTGCGTGTGCCGCTGTTGTGACAGCGACGTGTTGTTGCCGTTGAAAATGAGGTGACATCATTACGAAAATGAAAATCTAAATGAGTTTTTTATGGCGTCAGACCAAAAGTGTCACTGCCAAGTCGGCCAACAAAGAAATGTATGAACGATGCAATTTTTACATACGATTCATGCAGACATAACACACACACACACACGCACACATATACACCAAACAAAAGAGCACAGACAATAGCCGCAAGGTGCAAATCTCTTAACTTGAAACACGAGTTCTTATTTCCACGGGAAGCTACATTTAAATGTGATTGCACTTAAAAACTTGGTTTTTGAATATATGATTATGTTAGATTAGACTATATATAGTAGTTTGATGTTAGCGATTAATTGATTTTATATCTAGAGTATATATATGTATATATATCTCTTTCAAAACCATATTTTGAGAGACGCTATAAATTGTTTAGCTAGGATATTTTAAGCACTAAAACAGTTTGTTTTAAGATATTTTTAAGGATTATAGTAACACTATCAATTTTAAGTTTGTAAGGATACCCTAAAATAGTTTTAAATCTAAAAAGGCAGACTTATAAAAAAAATTGTATGATAACTTTAAAACTAAGAGAACACACGGATATGGCTTTATATTCACAGCTGATCAAGAATATATATACTTTATAAGTTGGGAGACGTCACCAACCACTATGCGTTACACAAGATATATAATCAAAAATATCAAATTAAAATACAGTCTTAAATCTTAGAAAGGTTATAATGTTTTTATTTATCAAGCGGTTGAATCGTTTATAGTTAATTAATTAAAATTTTTTTTAAAATATAATTGAATTTGTTGAGTGAAATCGTCCAATTTCTATGCTGCTCCTCCTTGGATTTAATTGTATTTATTTGGCTTTTATTATTAAGTATTCATTTTATGTTTATTAGCACATTTTTTATTCGCGAGTAACTTTAAATGTCGTTTTATTTTCAGATCACATCCCTGCTGCGAACGGGCAGTGGCAGCGCCTTCTACAAGGCAATCGAGGCGCCGGAGGATCCACCAGCACCGTCCACCGGCATCAGCCCAAAGTCATCGGCCGCTGCTGGACAGCAGCAGAATACAGAAGAGGCAGCTAGTAGGAACTATATTGTACAGAATGTGGATGTTGAGTTTATACCAACGTTGAATTTTGTATTCCAAGCACCAGCAATCGACCACAGCCGCAAATCGGCAGATAGAGAGCAAGAGCGACAGCAACATGTTGCGGACAGAGCTCCAGCTGGCTGTGATAATACTGAGTGCTCGGAGGCCAACTCTGATGGTGATAACGAATCCACGCATACATATATAATCTCCAGAAGCAGTTTTACAGCTGCCACGAGCTCGAGCAGCACTCCCTACGCGGTTACATCGACAGACACCGCTGAGCTGCTGCGTCAGCAGAACAATTTGAGTCTCACCGAGGACGAGCAAACGATATCCTCGTTTAGCGTTGAGCAGCCCACCAGTTCCATGACCATTGAAATGGCCGAACAACAGCAACACACAATGACTACAACAGCAACAACCACAACAACAACAAGAAGCGAGGCAACAAGCAGCAGCCATGTGGCAGCCAAGTTGCCCACGAATACAACAACAACCTCAAGTAGCAGTATAGAAGAGGACATCGAGGAAGCGATTGAGATAAGTGAGGTGGAGGAGCACCTGCATTCGAACATTGATTCGCTGTCCGAGGCAGCTGCTTTTGCCAGACCAAAACTTCACTCTGAGAACGAGGAGACGCAATTCCAACAAAGTGCCAAATATGAAAGCAGCGAGGAGGCTGCAAAGTTTCGCATTGACGATACGCAACTTTCTGGAGGCCAGCTGGCCCAGCATTTTCTGGTAGACGAGGAGAGTGAGGCAGATGATGCTGAGCCAACCAGCCCAAAGGATCAGGCAACCTTGTCCGACGACGATGATGACTTTGACATTAGTCTGCCACTGGAGCAGCGAAAACCGGTGCACTCTCGTCACGATGATAACGTGGACGTGTCGTCACATGCACCCGGCGAAGGCGAGGGTGAGAGTCTTAGCAACCAAAGCACCACAGACGATGTTTCTGACTTTGTGGAAGAGCCGCAGCAGGCATCGGAATCGGCCATAGACGAAGGCGAAGATCTGCTTGAACAGGAACAGGTGCAAACGACCAGTGCCGTAGCCAGTACACTGGCGTCGGCAGTCTCGCAGGCTACCGAGCAAGAGTCAAGGGTAGAGGAGAGTGAGCTGGAAACGGCAGATGAGCCGCAGAGCGAACAGGATCACTCAATGGAGGAGATCGTAGCCACAAATGAGTCTATAGAAATAACCTACGATGCGGACGAAGCAGCTGACAGCAACTCGCTGCTGAGTGCATCGCAAAAATTGGAGATTATAACCGATTTGGATGGGGTCGAGCCATCAGACGCACACGCTGTGGAGACTTTAAAGTTGCCACAAGTGCAACAGCCACAAATAATTGAGCACAGAACCGCTAAGATGCTGGAAACTTTGCAACTGCATCCAGAGCCACTGAATCGGATAGTTTCAGATCGTGGGCAAAATAAGTACGATGATGACGACGAGGACGAGGAGTACTCCCTGCAGCTCCTGAAGCTACGTCTAATGGCAATGCATCAACAGCCGCATCCTGAAAGCGGCACCAAGATCTCGCCCACGGAGTCGCCAGCCTCACACGAGAGTAGTGGCAGCGCGGGAAACGTGGAGCTGAAGCAAATGGAGCGTGTTCCACTGACGGAGTTCAGCAAAGATGTGCTCGAAGACATTACAGAAGAGAGTGAACGTCTGCTTTCTCTGAGCACCACAGCGGAGGAGCCCAAATCTCTGTCCATGGAGGAGTCCAAGACACTGCTGGAGGCCAAGGGGGGCAGCAACTCGAGTCTGGTTAGCCTGAACATGTTGAAGCAGCTAGAGGCCAAGGTGCAGGATCTGCACTCGCAGCTGGAGACCAAAGACAATTGCTTGGCTTCGCTGAATTTGCAACTGGAGGCGGCACGTCGCGAATCCAGTGCGGGTCCTGCATCCGCACGGGACAGCAGCTCGCTGGTCACGAACTCAACCGAGTATCGCACATTCCAAGAGGAGTTTGGTGCGCCGGTAAGATATACTATTTAATTAATCATGTTCTTAATACTAATGTTCCGCATCCTGCAGACACTTGATATCTATGTGGAGCTATCGCGACGCGATGAAATGATAGCAAAACTCACGGAATCCCTGCAGCACTCTCTGACCGTGCGTAGTCAACTGCAAGCCGATTCGGAGAGGCTGGCCGATGAGGTACAAGCCCTGCGCAGGCAGCTGCATGAGGCCATGGACACAGTCAAAAGGAGCGGCGGATGGTCGGATCAGCAGGTCAATGCCGGGCAGCGCATCTCTGAGATATCCATGGATCTGATCAGCGAAAGCGACGATGACCTTGATCGTAACTTTCTCACCGACCACGAGGATCGTGGTTCTCGCAGCTCACGTGAGCGACAGCTTTCGGTGCCAAGACAAACGTTGCCAGTCGACGATCTGGGCGTGGAGCCGCTACCACCTGAGTGGCCGCCCGCTTTCAGCAAGCAAATAGAGCAGTTCCAAAAATGCCTGCTGCCCGGCGAGCTGCGTCCGTTTGTTTTGGCGCAGCGCAAGTTTGACGACTACTTGTCGCAGCAGTTGACCCAGTGCCGGGATCAGTGCGCGCAAGAGCTCAAGATCAGCCGCGATCAGTGGGAGAGCGAGAAGCTGGTCAGCGAGCAGGCACAGCAGGCGGAGCATACCAAGCAAATGGAGGAATTGCGCAAATACTTCGAGCATCGTTGTGCCGACCTAGAGAAGCAATTTTCCGACGATGTCTTCTCGCACAAGTCTCAGCACCTGGCCGGCGACAGCTCCTCCGAGTGTTCGGAGGCGGAGCAACTGCCCGAGGAAGCGGCCTCGAAGGAGTCATCTCCGCGCAAGCGCAAGCGAGCCGAACTGCTGCTCAGTCCTAGCCATCGACAAATAACGCCCAGTGGACTAGATGCCACTGGCGGAGAGATGGGCCCCACATTAAAGGGAACCAAAGACAATGTGAGTAGACCTTCTAGCTGGAAGCATAGCCAAAAAGTTTGCTAATTATAAATTTATTCCGCAGACATCGCAAGAATTGGCGGACCTCAAAATCTTCTATCAAACGCACATTTATGAGTTGAAGCGATCCCACGTTGACCAGGTGCGCAAGCTGACGGAGCGTCTGAGATTCTACGAGCGTCGCCAAGCAGATGATGACTTCTTGGTGAGTATTCGTGAATATTCCTGCATGCCTTCTTTTGTGAGAAACTAACACATAATTATATGTATAATATCGGATTTAAAATGCAAAGCTTTACCTGTTCGCGGTATTGTTGACAAATTGCTAACTGCATGTTCTTTCATGTTTCTTTACTTTTATAACCCAATAAACAACTTAACCCGAACCGTAACTACCTGGCACGATCACAACTAACCTGCACAGCCAACACACAAATCGCCGAGTACCTGCCCCGATACTGTGGACCTGGCGCCAACCGCTGCCCAGAATCCAAACAATTCGTTAATCATTATCGATGAGGACGAGCTGAACTTGAACAACGAATCGCAGGTGATACAACGCATCATCGAGGAGTACGAGCGACGGTTGCAGGAGCAACTGGCGCTGGCCCGCCAGGACATTGCCACCGAGCTGGAGCAGCAGATACAGGTGAGACTGGAGTGCCACTGCATGTGAAGGCCTCCTCAGCGCTATTCGACAACAATACTAATTGCTGCACCTCTGTGCATCTCGTGCATGCTGTGTGATTCACCAAACTTTCTCTGTATATAATCTCTAATTCTCTAAACGAAACTTATTTCTGTGCATTCGTTCAATGAAATCGCCTGCCTGCTGCTGCCTTCTTTTACGATACGCACTGCGCGAACACCGTGCTGAATTTTGTCAGGGTGCCAAAAATAAGAAGAAAATAGAAACGCGGGAAATTTGTTCTGTAACTGTACGTGTGGCCACTCAAAAGGTGCACAGTATCTATACAGATCATTTTAGTTAGCTGATCCAAAGTCAGCCCCAAGTTGACAGTTTCCATTTCCCTTTATCCAACGTAATCGTAATTGAAATGATGCTGTTCCTTGAGCAGCTATTTTTAAGGCCAAAGTCAACGATCCCAGTCGATTGTTGACATGTGTCGACCCTTTCACGACGCTGCTTCCAGCCGATTTGTGGCGACAAGTGAGCTCATTTAAATAGAGCCAGAGGCGCCAGTTCGCAGAGCGTCCGCTAAAGTTTAAAAATATTAAGCTTTACAGCACCAAATTGTGCACAACTATATTTGACACACATTAAGTATGTTCTAAAAAATATATATTTTTATTTACATTCACAAATATGTGCATGTGTACGTTTTTGTTTGTTTGCCAACAAAATTTAGCGACATTTTTCTGTTGGTGCCTTTGCTTGTAAAATATGTACATACATATATACGCAGATATGTGTCTGTATGTTTTCTGAATATGTATGTGTTTGTGTATATATGTAGGTAAGAATGTATGTATGTGGGGATGGCCCGTGAATGACTACAGTTTTTAACTGATAAGATTTTAAGAATAGTCCAGTAACTGTGAAAACAGGCTGTACCAAGTTGGGGAAAAGGCATGAAATATGTTCAAAATATGTGTGTATAAGTAACTAATTTTTGAGTTATGTATTAAACATTTATTTATATATGTGTATTCACATGTTCCATTGTGTTCGGTGTATTAAAGTATTTCAAATTGTTTTTTTTTTATGAGCACTTGAAAACAATGAGCAATAGCTACGTATATATGCACTACAAGACGGTTAATTCTATCGATCCCTTCTTGTTATTGTTGAGTGTTCTATCGATAATTTGCGAATTCATTTAAAGATTGCAGAGTTGCCGACTTTTGCGAGTACAATGCTTACTGTGTTTAAATTAACAGACTATTAACTCCACCTCTTCGGATTTTCTTTCCAAATGCTACATTTGTGTATGTTTGTATGTATGTATGTATTTTGTATGTTTTATGTGCATATGTACATATGTGTCCAGCCAATTTGCCGCACAAACAAACATGTGCTCTTCGTTGAATTCCATAAACAAACGTCTGGCAATGCAACCACTTCACATAAATTGAAGATTGCCCCGAGCTAATAAAGCCCTGCCGGAAGTGCGAAGGGTAGCCCGGCTTAGAATTAATCAACTCCATCGAGAGTTTCGTATATTTAGAAGTGTGGACATACGAGTGAAGTGGCACACACCCACTATCATGTCCACAGTTAAACACATAAAAATGTATGTGTGAAAGTGCAATAACAATGCGGACCTAACTCTTCAAAATTAACAAACATAAATTTAAATTAATTTTAACACGCATACAAGCAGACCAAAGAGGCAAGCAGTGCAAGTGTGAAGCACTGCTTGCTGCATATAAGCCAAATGCTCTCTGGCGGACTCTCTCCCGCTCTCTCTCTCTCTCTCCCTTTCTTCTCGACCGTGCTGAAGATCTATATTAATGCTTGTTTGTTCAAAGCGTCTGCTCAGTCTTTTCCGTTACTTCAAAGCGATACGTTCGTATGTGATAGCGCGTTGTTTGTCTTGGTGCCGAATTTTGAATTCAAATGTATATGTGAATACGTGAATATCTATCTATACATACGTACAGTGAATTAGCATAAAAACATGTGCGTTCAAATGATCTGCAAATAATTTATATGAGCTAAATGCGGGAAAAGCGTCAAAATAAAACAAATACAAACACAAATAAAGAAATACAAATTGTGATGTTATGGTGATCAAGTGGACGATAATATATGACAGACACCGATACATACATCTGCATAAATATGTGAAAATATACATGTGTACATAAATACACATATAAATAAATACATACACACGGACATCAACGATAAAGTCCAATTTATGAGTGAATTCGCAAGTACTTTATCACTCAAAAGTCAGTTACAATTCAAAACAGTTTAACGGTTTTATGGTTAGCGTCTTTCAAAAAAAGTAGCATACATACATGCATACAAAAGGGATTTTTGGATTTGAGAAAGCTAATAAAAAAGTAAGAACATATATAAATATTTTTAATTTCATTACTATTATCAGTAGTAAAATATATGTTAAATATATTTTTATTTATTAACACAATCTCAATCATAAATAGTCTAAACGACTGAAGTGGGAACACTTTGACTTAGACGTGTTCCAAAATCACAAATGTCGTTGCCCTTTTCCAAAAACCATAAACACAATTCCTTCGACACTCCCGAGATGTGATGTTATTTTTGTGTAAGGCGCAAAAATTTGGTTTCTGTTGGTGCCTATTTTGGAAAGTTGGTTTATTTATAGTGCGTCACTCGGCTCGGGGTACTTGTTCAGTTTTGTGCAGTTGCATCTTATGGGCGGAATGCAGTGGAGCTGCCCCAACCAACTGATACTGATCGATATCGATTTTCAAATTAACCAAATTTCTAAATTTCTAATTGATTTTTAATTGAACGGAGCTTTAACGCCCACAAAATAAAGCAATTAGTTGCACACAGTGCACAGTACAGATATATATAAGACCCTTTGCTTTGAGTGTTGAATCCAAGTATTGAAACGCCATGGGATCTGACAACATTGAAGGCTCGCGGGTTTTGGTTCGCTTTCTTAGGTTCGGTGGTCTTTGGTCCAACCGTGGCTCGTCCCAGTCTAAGCAATGGATCTTCAGGCGCCAACTCTTGCAGCCATTTGTCATGCATTTCATCATGACCTTTACATTCACGGCCTTGATGTGGATTGAGGCATTGAGGAGCACCGATTTTGAGCACTGCACCGATGTGCTTTTCATCACGCTAACGATGACGGGGCTGGTGGCTAAAATTTTCAACAACTGGCGCCACGCGCAAATTGCCAGCGATATACTCGAGGAGTGGCGGGACAGCCGGCAGTTCCACGTTCGTTCTGGACAGGAGCGTGACATGTGGGATCGGGAACAGCGTAGGTTTCATCGCGTCGCCCAAGTTTATGTATTGTGCAGTCTGGGCGTGGTGCCGTGCCTCTTCATATCGTCCATGCTCAGCAATCCCAAAGAGTTGCCGTTTTGGGTTTGGGTACCATTCGACTGGCATCAAACTGGCAAGTTTTGGTCCCTCTTCGTCTATCAGCTTATCGCTGTGCCATTTACGTGCACCTGCAACGTTACATTGGATCTGCTCAACTGCTATCTGATGCTGCACATTTCGCTGTGCCTCCAAATGCTGGGCATTCGCATGGCCGCACTGTCTGCCTCAGGGCACGGGGACTCTGAGCGCCAGCTGGAGGCGCAGTTTGTGGAGCTTGTTGCGCTTCACAGGCGCGTCAAGAGCCACGCCAAGAATGTCCAAATCTTTATTTCGAAGAGCACGCTCATACAGATCTGCCTGAGCGCTATAATACTGTGTCTCTCCATCTACCGCTTGCAGATGGTAAGTGAACAGTCGGCTTAGTCATCAACTTCGATCGATCTGGTGTTCGGTTCCTTCCAGCTGAATGTACTACAGTCCCCGGGCATGTTCGCGGCTATGGCGCAGTATTTGTTCTCAATGATTCTGCAAATCTTTTTGCCCAGCATTTATGGGAACGAAATTACTTATAGCGCAGATCGGTTGCCCAACGCCCTCTACACTTGCCAGTGGCCAGACATGTCCAAACGGATGCGTCGCCAGATACTCTGCTTTATGATTTATCTAAACCGCCCTCTGGGACTGCGGGCCGGCGGCTTCTTTGTAGTTGGTCTCCCACTCTTCACCAAGGTGCAGAAGATTTTGGCTATACGAATCAAGGCTGTGCTCTCTAACTCTATTTTATTACAGACCATGAACCAGGCTTACAGTCTTTTGGCATTGCTCCTCAACGTAAACAACAAATAAAAAGTTGACTATATGGGGGGAGTGTTTAACTTAACAATATTTAGTTGAATGAATAGCTTTTTTGTTGTTGAAATTTTAATAAAATTAGATTGGTTTTCTTTGATTTCCAATTGGCTTTGTTTGATCAAAAATGTTTTTGTTAGCTTAATTTAAAATATTCATAGAACAACAAATATCACGAAACGTTTCGTGTTTATTTGCTAATAGCAATGTTCTTCTTCAAAAATAAAATTGTTTTTAAACTTTTACATGTTTTGTAATTTGTCCAAAAACTGTTTGATTCAAAAAGTTTTTGTTCGCAAATCATTTAAAAGTAAAACGTACAAAAATAGCTTTGGGATTTAAATTAATACAAATTATTTTTATTAATTGAAGTTATAAAATTGTGCAGATCAAGTTTACGTCTCACATTAAATTTCACTTTAAACATAATTTATATTTTTTTTTATAAGTTTAATCACTAAAAATACTTAGTTCTGCAATGCAAATTATGCAATGCGTTGCGTGCAATATTTTTACAATTTATCCATGAATTTTGCTCTCTCAATTCAGAAAATCACATATGAAAAGTAGGTATGCGAGAAAAAAACAATAATATATAATATGACGGTTTGGAAATTGTTAATCAGCTAAGAGCACGACCTCAGTGCTAGAGATAAGGCATCGACTGTGGCAAATGCTCATCTTGTAATTACACTTCTACTATATTCATCGCTTTATTTAAATGTACAAAAGTGACCGCTTGCTGCAGCTGCTGCTGCTTCTCCCTTTTCATCTGTGTGGCACGTTTGTTAAGATTACTGTTGCACCCTCGCCAATGCAGCAGAACAACTTTAGGAGCCGCATCAGTCTAGATGCAACGTCGCGACTCATCGCTGATCATAAACAAATAAAGGCGGTTGCCCACACAATTTCCCTTCCTTGTCAGATGTTAGACACAAGTTTTAAAATGTGTTACACAAACGTTTAAATCCATTTCTCTGCCATGAACATGTAAATATTTTGTTTTGGTATGGCTATAAACAATAAATATTTATGTCCTGTTGCGATGAAAGCTACTTTTCAAAGAGTTTGAGCCAAGTCCGCTATTCCATTCCGTCTTACATTATGTCCAAAATGTTGGACCAACTGCACACCATCTGCATTCGAATGTTGCCACAGATTTCCACAGGCTGATTCTGAAATGCATTCAGTTTATTGTGAACAAGTTTCTTTCCATAAATAATGACCTGTCCGATTGCATTTTTCAGAGTTTGTTGTCGGAGAGCGCAGTCGATGATCAACACTGGCCCAAGGAATTAATACTGTTAAGAGAGAAGTTCACCGCCAAGAGTCAACTGGAGATAACCCAATTGAATATAAAACATGCCGAAGAGGTGAGTTGTCCTGCCATTCCGCGATATAAACAATATCCCTTAACGCATAATCTTCTACAACTAAATAGATGTCTCGCATAAAATTGGAATATGAGAAACAGCTCAACCGCAAAAACAAGCGGCATATGACATTCGATTCCGGACGCGACTTGGAGCACATTATAAACGAGCGTGATGGTCTGCGGCAGTTATCGAAGAGTTTTCGCAGCGTCCTCTGCCGGTTGGCCAAGTGTGTGGCCAATTGCGAGGGTGACCTCAATGCGACGCTCTCCGAGGAGATGCAGCGCATACTGGCCCACAGTCGTAGTCAGGAGGGAGGCGAGGAGTTGGAGCACACGCTGAGCAGCTCCTTGCTGCAGGGATCGTTTAACAACACCAAACAACTGCGTCTGGTGCCCGATGTGCACAGTTTGTTGGAAGTGGTTGAGGATCCCCAGCTAGTGCAATTCATCGACAGCAAGAGCCCCGATGATCAAAACGAAGACTTTGATCTAGGTGATTGCCTGGAGCGTCTCAAGTCGGAGGCCGCCTACCTACTGCAGCTGTCCGAGGACCTCGACAGGCAGCGCGAATCTGCGGAGCAACAAGTCGACGAGCCGGAGAAACAGGAGCACGAATTGTGCTGCGAAGCCGAGGATGGCTTGAAGACTACAGCGGCACTGCCGCCAACTCAGCAGCAGTTGCTCCACGAGCTGCTCCGCACCAATTCGCTAAATGATCAACAACTCGGCGTCGCCCATCAGCGCAAGACCAGCCAGGGTGCATCCATGGTGACCAAGCCGCACAGCTCGCTGCCACTTGATCTGCAGCAACATGCGGGCAACGCCTCCGAACTGAGCTTTCAGCTGGTGGAGCTGAAGAATCGCCTGATCAAATCGGAAACGGACCGACAGAAGCTGCAGCAGCAGCTGACGCACACCATCGATCGGAATGCAGAACTGGGCCAGGAGCTGCAGACGTTGCGTGATCAGTTATCGCAGCTGAACTCGCTGAATCACACAGACTATGCCGAGGGTTACGGCCTCGGCGATATAAAGAGCCCACAAGCTCTGGATCAGTCGTCGGCTAGCTTTGTGGAGCTTCAGGAAAAGGCGCGCCACTTGCTCAGCTCGCCCACGCAGCAGCAATCCCAGGAGCAGGGCAATGCAACGGTGGTGTTGCTGCAGATGATCGAGGACTTTTGCCGCGAAGGCGACAAGGTGGTAGAGTCTGGTAAAAAGGATCGCGAGGACCTTCAGTCGCAGGTGAGTCAGACTGTAGGCACTCTTGCATTTATCAATCAATCTCTTGTTGAGTGCTAAACGCATGGTCAGTAGCCCTTCTGTTGAGCGCGTCTAGTCGTAAGCCAAGAATAAGATTAGGTTATTACCTCCCATCCATGCTACCCCTTAACCAACACAGATCGACACCGCTGACAAACAGCTGAAGGCCACGCGGCAGTTCCTGGAAGAACAGGCCGCCGAGCGTGAACAGGAACGCGATGAGTTCCAGCGCGAGATTGAGCAGTTGAAATTACTGTTGCGTGACAAGGAGAAAGAGCGCAGCTCTTTCGCCAATGCCTCTGAGGAGGTGAGTGCCCTGCCCTTATGTGTTGGGTCTTTGAGTCATATATTGATTATATACTTTTGATTTGGGATTGGCTGAATGTTCTTTTCTTTCGTTTGGTTTGTTAATGGATTGGTTTTTCTTCCTTTTCTTCTACTGGACTATAAACTAATATTTTTTAAATATATTATTTAATTTCGCTTTTATGTACTATTGAGTAGGTCAATCGACCTATACACATTTTAAGTTCCTTTTACACCTTTACACACTGCATAATACTGAATTCTAACTTACTTAACTTACTTTTGATCAATCTAATTGCAATTCGCATGTGTGCTTATTAACTATATAAAACCTTTTAAGTACAGTCGAATTCCAATAATTCGAAAACACAAGGAAACATTAACTTTTACAAATTACAATGGTTAACGAACTATCTTAATACCGATTAAATGGGAATTATACAAAACAATATCAATTAAAAGGGCTTTTACATTTCAGTTAATTGCAACAAAATAACTCAATAATTTACATATGCATTTACATTTTACATACTATTAACATTATAGAAAAATAGAAGGGGAAACATGAAATTATATTAAGAGAATTATTAGGCTTTGGAGAAGTTCGTTATCTTTGATTGCTATTCGTTTATCTCTTCAATTGATTTTTCAAAACTTATCAGTCAGAAACTTTTTTAAGGTCTTAAAACTGGATTACGATATAAAAGGTTTCATTGAATTGCAAAGGAACATATTTGCAAATTTTACGACTTAACAAAGTTTTTCAAGGGACCAGCAGATTAGTTAGATTTTCAATAGATTTAGATTTACAATTTACGAGGTTTTCTATGTACGAATTATCAAAAATACATTAAAGTTTTTCAAAATCAACGTATAGATAACATGATTTAAAAAAAAAACACGCATTATTCAAAAGACGATCTAATTTAGACTCTATTGCGGCCCCCTTCTGGTGAACATTTCATTTTGTTTTTAATATCGAAGTCAAGGGCAGCACGCTTTTCTGGTATATGTACTTATTCATATATACTTATATATATATATATATATATATATATAAGTGAATGTGTATGTGTATAAATCTTTCGTAAGCATGTGTCGACGTATTTATAGAAACAAAAGAAAATCAACAATCATTTAGCGAGGGAGCTATTTAAGTTCATTCCTTTGCAAAATAGACTCAGCTATCTTCCTGAATGAAAAGTGTTTACACACATACTCACAAACACTCACAGACCTATGTGCACACACTTAAATTGAGTTTTTGCCTAAATGTAAATATTAATTATAACTCTCGATCTAAACCTATTTGCATGCACACTCAATAATAATCTTATCTATTCCCACTATTCGCAAAATAACTGCACCTGAATTTGAATTGCACCACAAACATTAAAGTTGAGGGTAGTAAAGGATAAGCATGTAAGTTGCAACTTAACCAAATCACGCCCACTCCCACGCACACATTTAGCTCCTCGGCAAACATTTTACTGTGAAGTCAGACCTATATCTATATATCTTTTCCAACAGTATGCCCAGCTGGAAGCGCAACTGCGCGAGGTGAACCAACAGCTGTGCGACACCAATGGAAAGCGAGATAAGCTGGAAGTGGAACTGAAGGCGTCCATAGACAAGATCTTTGTGCTGCGCGAGATCATCTCGGAGCTGGAAACACAGGTCCAGACCAAGGCGCTCAACGAGCAGGTGCTCGACGAGAAGGCCAAGCAGTTGGAGGATTATGTGAAAATTCAAATGCGTTCCAATGACGCACTGCAACAGGAAGTGCACAGCCTGAAGACGGACGTCAGCGAGGGCTATCAGACTCGCATCCGCCAGCTGGAGGAGAAGCTCCAACAGGGGCTACCCTCTGCCGAACATAGCATGGCACTCAATCAGGTGGCCGAGCAGCTGCATGACATTGAAGCAGCGCTGGACCAAAAGACCAAAACACTGGAGTCACTGCACAACTCCAATACGGCCTCCAACTCGTGCAGCCTCAGCGCCACAGAGGATGTGTCCGTCCACGGCGGCAACAAGCGGCCAACAGCCGTTCCCACGACCGAAGGCTCACCTGCGCACTCGCTGACCGTGGAGGGTGTACAGCGCGTGGCCGAGAAACTGGAGAAGCATACGCGAGTCGAGGAGGCTGCAATCAAACGCATACGTGATCTGGAAATGCAAGTCACCCAAATGCGTAGTGCCTGTGTGGTGAGTATACATTTTGTGCTTTTGTGGTGGGTTATCAGGCAGTGGTTGGTGTCTTCACTAACACGTCGCCCAACATTTTACTACGAGTTAATAATGCAGTTCCCCTTTAATATGCTCGAAATAAGCTTTTCCGAATATTTAATATTTTTAAAATATTAAATAATAGTTTCAGGCAAATATATAAACTGAAAATTATTTAAAGAAAATCATAATTTAGCTAATTGATTTTAGCTGGCTTGTGGATTACAAACTTAGTCAATCTGTCACTCAATTACATATATAATTATGAATCTGCCATACTTTGGCAGTACTAGTGTTGTTATAAAAAAGGATCTGTATTTTCTATTGCAGTTTGCGATGCACTGTACGTATTCAGAGTTTAACACACAGTTTTCGACGCATTGTGCTTTGCTTACAGTTCTGGGGCATTGTGGGATCATCAGAATCCAAAATTGTAAATTGAAAATCTGCCTCAGTTCGGCAGCGCTCGTTGTGTTCGGCTTCGCTCAGTTCTCGGCCGAGTGTCTCCCGCGTCGCACATGGAGATGCTCGCTCTCTATTTAACGGCTCTATTTTTCAAATCAGTTGATTAATTCCAAATTAAATTCAATTTGTCTAATAAATTGTAATCAAAGTGCCAAAGTGACATGTTGCTGCGTTCAAAGAATGTGCTCAACATCACCATGACACCCATTCGAGTGAGTTCAAATCCAAATTTGAATAGATAGTTTCGTTCTTGGAGGCACTCAAGTGCCACACAATACAAATGCTAAATTGGATGCGAACAAAATTTGTATATAAACATATACATCCATTTATTTATATATATGTATATGTATATGAATTTCAATACATTTTGACAAGGTTAGGCAAGTACGCGTATACGCATTTCGTACTTGCCTTCAATTGCAAACATTTTTCTGGCTGTGATTTCTCTTATTTATTACCCTCAGTTTAATATATAACGGTTTTAAGTGCAGCACAGCATGTCAACTAGTTGGTTGAAAAATAGCACACGCTCAGTCAAAAATAGAAACAGTCGTCATCACTTGCCAGCTCCATTCAAGTGCCCGGTTTGTCCTAATTCAAATTCCCCGAATCCTCAAAATAAATCACCCGACGCCCCTGTGGCGCACCTGGTTTGATCACAGTGATTAGATGCGTGGCGGCTTCTGACTTATTTGTTTACAACATGCAGCATGCCACAAGAACCTAATTGAAAGAGCTCCAGCAGCGAGTGCTTGAATAAATTTCTTTGTTGTGGCGCCCTGGGACAAGCAGGCGGCGGGGCAAGAGCTGTGTTTATGCCCGCATAAAGTGCTTGCCTCAAACTGTGCAAGCAGCAGGAGTTGCAACTACAGCAGTAAATAATACAGATACAAATACGACGCGATATATATATATGTGCGTATATACTCCATTATCTTCTGTGCTGCATCATTTGAATGCGTTCAATTTAATTTAATTGAAGTCGAAAAGGGTGAAGTCGTGGGCGTGTAGCGGGGGCCGCCAATCGGTCGGGCGTTGACTGCTGAGCGATGCACTCGAAAATTAATGCTTGAGTCTCTTACAATTGCAGGAACTGCAGCACGAGCGCGACTCGCTGCAGGGTCGCATCGATGAGCAGACCCAGCGCATTTCAACGCTGCAGAAGCGTCTGGAGGAGCAGCGCCAGCGGGCCGAGCAACTGCATCGGGCGGGCACCTCCGATCTGAACAACCGGGTGCACGAGCTGCAGAGCGAGGTGCGCAATCTGAGCGAGCAGCTGTCCGCGCGCGATAAACAAATGGCCACGATGCAGCAGCAACTGCAGCGCAGCAAGGACGAGATTGTGCGCCTGGAGGCAGAGCTCACTGCACGCACTCAGCCCGATCGCAGTCTGGTTGAGCGTCTGGAAGCGGACGTCCTGCAGAAGAGCAACGAGCTGCAAAAGCTGAAGGAGACGATGCGCAATGAGATGATCAATCGCCTGGCGCTGCCCGATCTAATGGAAACGATGCTGGCCGATAAAAACGACGAGATTGACCATTTGCAGGACCAATTGCAGGCGAAGGAGCGCGAGTTGCAGGCGGCCAAGGACGTCAGTCAGGCTTCGTCGCCGGCAGCGGGCAAACAAGATGTCAGTGCCAAGCACAGCGCGCGCACACTTAGCGACATTGGCTCGATCACCGAGTTCCCCGAGCCGGATGTGGAACGGCGCGCAACGATGCGCAGCCTCAATGCGCCACTTCAGCTGCCTGAGGCTGCGGGCGGGTTCATGCATCAGACAATGGTGAGTGCAGCGAGGGTTGATGTGCGGCTTCTCGAGCTAAAACGCATTGTTTCCTTTTCGCAGGAAACCTCAAAGGAAGCTGTCGCCAATCTCACGTACAAGCGCACTGACGACTTGAGTGGCTTTGTGGTCGCCCATCCGGCCAACACTTTCGAGCACCCACACTACTTTCAAGATCCTAATGCTCTCGGGGTGACCGCTCAAACCAGTGGCGAGCTGACACCGGGCTTGGTGCCGCGACAGATCAATTTCTCGAATCTGACGGAGGACTCCAAATTGAAGACGCCCTGTTTGTTAATGCAGACACCCGAACTGCCAAAAGCAATGCCGTCACCAGAACTGCAACAGCTACGGCAAAAGCTGCAGACAGTGGAGGAGGAGAAACATCAGCAGAAAACCGAACTGGAGAAGAACCTGTTGCAGTTGCAGGAGCAACTTTCCTACGAGAAGCAGCAGCTGCAGAGGCAGCAAAAGTTGCTTCGCGATCACGAAGAGAGTGAGAAAAAATATCGGATGCGTATAGACTCGCTGGAAAACAAAATTCTGGAGACAACCGCTCAGGAGGCCGCCGATCGCGAGACGTTGCGGAAAGAGCTTAACTTAGTGAGCGCGGCGCACGCGCAGTGCGAGCAACAGCATCAGGATTTGGCAGCGGCTCGAAAGCGAGAGGTCGAAGCACTCAATGCCGAGATAAAGGCTAAGACGGAGCGGAATCGAGAGCTGGCTGAACGGCTGCAGTCGACACAGCAGCGCAGCGATGAACTTGAGCGACAGGTGCATGCTCTGGAACGTGAGCTGGAGCGGCTGAGGAACAATGAACACAGCTCCAAGCAGTATTCGGTGGATGAAATCGCTCAGCAAATGGAAAAAGAGCTCAACTACTCGGCCCAACTTGATTCGAATATACTGAAGGCCATTGAAAGCGAGGAGGAAAACAATTTGGACAAGCTGCACCAAAAAGAAGTCCAGACTGATGCTGATCCCTCCTCCAGGCACGGGAATGGACACGGCACCGACGACGAGAATTTTACGGGTGAACGCGAGCTGCTCAATCAATTAGAGGCAGTCCGTGCCCAGCTGGCCGTAGAGCGGGAGCAGACTGAGACGCTTAGCAAAGAACTGCTCGGAGAGAAACAGCACTCGCAGGAGATACAAGAACAGGACGTGCTGATCATCGAGGCGATGCGTAAGCGCTTGGAAGCCGTACTGGAGGCCGAAGACGATCTGCACAAGCAGTTGGACATGGAGCGGGAGCGCTGCGAGCGACTACAAACGCAGCTCACCTCATTGCAGCGTGCCGACAGTCGGCGGAGCAGCATGCTTCTGAAGTCGCCGACAGACTCGCCCCGAAAGTCACCTCGTTCAGATTTCGAATCGGAGCTGTGCGACAGACTGCGCAGCGAATTGAAGCTGTTGACGGCTCAGAACGAGCGGGAGCGGGAACGATCGGCGGATGCTCAGCGGAACAGCGAGCGGGAGCGTCAGCGCTACGAAAAAGAGCTTCAGGAACGCGTGGCATATTGTGAGCGCCTCAAGCAGGAGATGGATAAGCTGGCACGCGACAAGGAGTCGGCCGAACTGGAGCTGGAGCATTTCAACGAGCGCCTCACCCTGCAAGCCAACGAAATTGAGAGTCTGGAAGCGCGCATGGTAACGTTGCAGGAGACGGAGACCCGTCGCGCCAACACACGAGCCAGACAGCACCAGGAACAGGCCAAACTGCATGCGGAAATTCACGAGCTGAAATCAAAGCTACTGACTGCCGAGTCCACAAAAGACAACCTAGAGCAGAAGATTAACCAACTGCGCTTCGACGTGGCCCGCTCAGCACAGCGCGAGTCGAAGCTGTCAGAGGCTTTGGCTCAGGCCAACGATCGGCTGGCCCACAGCACGGATGACACAGTGCCGGCGCAGTTCCTGCAAAAAATGAAGGAGATCAACACACTGCTGGCGGAGAACACGCAGGAGAACCGACAGATGGCCGAAACAGTGCAGTACCTGGTGGGCGAGCGTATTGCGCTGCAGAAGAAGTGCGAGGAACTCGGCGGCACTGGGAATGCGCACGTCACTGAACTCGAGGAACGATGCCGGCAGCTGCTGGGCCGCTACCTGCGGGTGGAGAGTCATCGCAAAGCGCTTGTCTATCAGAAGCGCTACCTCAAGCTCACCCTGGAGAGCTACCAGGCGAGTGAGCAATTGGCGTTACAAAATATTGCTGGTGACCATGGATCGAAACTGAACCAGCAGAGGCTGACCAAAAAGAAACTGTTCAAGTAAGAAATCGAGTTGTCTCTATGCCGCCGACCCGAAATAACCCATTTAAATGATTTATTTTGTAGGACTGTCGCACTGGCCATTATAGCGATACAACGCATCAAGTATATTGGACGGATTTGGCACACTGGCAAGCGGATTGTTAGCAAGTCGGTCTTTACAATAACGCAGCAAAGGTGAGGGATCAGTTGGGAAGGTGGAGGAGTACCACATTGGAAAACCTTTTACAGATTTCCTGTTCTTGTACATAAGCCATGCATAACCGCTCTCATTGTTCTCGCCCGTAGCACTAAGCTGCCTCTAGTGACAGTCAATATGAGAGTTAAGTTGAGCAAAGGCGATTCCGCCAAAAAATAATTGCTCAGTGGCCAATTGCCGAAAGGTCTGCTCAACAAGCATTCAATTTGATAGCACCCATTTTCACTTACCACCAATAAATTTGTATCGCATCAGCAATGAGTCGCAACACTGATATTAAGTGCATATTTAGTCTCTTTTCATGTTGATCATAAGCATGTAGTTCGTTTCCACTCCTATTGGCTCTATCACACATTTTCAATCTTTGTTGTACGAAAACTGATGACGTTTTCCTTACAGAGCCGGTCCGTGCCTCAATCTGAACGTGCCGACGTCTCCTCTGCCCGTGGCCAATCAGAATGCCAACCCGGCCAGCAACACGCCCACCAACTCGAACAACACGGGCCGTTTAAGCTACGCGCCCTCCGTCCCGTCTCTCGTGCCAGCTGTCAATTTCAGCACCTTGCAGCCCATCGTACTAGCCCACGACTACACCTTGCAGACGCCGGCCCTGCTCAGCAACAATAACAACAACAATAACAATAAGAATGAAAGCACTCTACCTTCGCTGACCAGTCTGGACTGGCCGACGACACAAAAGGCAAAACGCGTTCATTCGCGACATCATTAGTAAATGCTAATGAAAAAAAAGAAAGAGAAACGTGCTCAAAATAATTTGATTAGAGATCCGATTAGTTGGACATCCATGCACAATAGATAATGTGTATAACTGCGGCCTAAAATAGTGTACATGTTATATTCCCACTAATTGTACGTTTTAATATGTTGTGTAGTCTTTTATTACATTTAAGTACCTAGCTAAGAGAACCAAACATCTTCACCCAACCCAGCATCATACTCGAATGTAAATGTAATTTGCGTGTCGCAAGCATGTACCAATTAATTATAGTTTATAATTTTAATTCTTAGTTCATAGTTTGACCCATCCTGTCTCAAACCCAGTATTTGTATATGTACAACCCTTCGTTTAATTCTTATTTTTTTTTTTAACATAAGGAACAGACACTTCAATTACCTTAATTTCGTTTAGTTTTTAGACCTATGTTGATTAAAGCAAACTTATTCATATTATAAAGTTTCAATTTTTATTATTATCGTTTGAGTGAGTTTGTCATATTTGGCAAAAAGACAATGAAACATATTTCGAATGTGCCTTATTTGTGCGAACCGGGGCTATTAAAGCATTTAATGTTAAACATGTAAGAAAACCCATAAGAGAAGTTTAAATAAAAACTACACGTTAAATAACTAATGCATTCAACGGGCGCTTCAAATAAATATATACTAACTGGGAGCCTTGCAACAGGTTATTAAAGTAGGGGGCGGGGGGAGGGACAGACTGCGACAGGCTTTTTGAGCCTGCTAGCTTTAAGCTGTAAGTCGTAGGCTGCTACAAAGTAAATGCCATGGGGATGGCCGTCAATCCAAATTTACTGTCCAGCGCTGATTGCTGCAGAGACAGTCGAGTCAATTACTGGTCAGCCTCGTTATCAACAGCAGAATGCACACGAAGCACGCGCCGGCCGAGCCCGTAATCTCTGACTGATAACAGGCGAAAGCTTTTTTGCCGACGCAGCGACGATGCCCCGAAGCAAAGGCTATGCCCAAAGGAGCTTTTTGCGAGGAACACAAACGATGGTGACTGAATTGCTAACATATGGTAGCATTCTGTGGCGCAGCGTCTAGCATTGGATATCCTGACGTTGTGGCAAGCAGTTGGAATCTGGCACGCAAGGCGGCAAATACTGTTATTTTTTGTGCATCGAGCAAATTCATTGGCTCAAATGCTTGCAGCATTTTTGAAAAATTAAAATCATCGTTAATTTGTTGTGACATTCAAGCGTGTCCCGCTGAATTGTGTCTACTGAATTGTGTGTATTGCATCGGGAATGCCATAACGAGCATTGCGTCAATTATGCTTGGCGGTCGCAATTTGCATTATCAGTAGTTATTCGATTTGAAAAGATGTTTGCCTTCTGACTGCTAGAGCCATCTTCTATAGTAAAGTGCAAGAAAAGTGAATTATTTCATTCCTCCACGGGTAAGTCACGCATTGAAATAAATTAATGCCATTTCCAAAGCAAATGTAATTAGCCTGATATTTTCTAAATATATACACATAATTATATGCTTAAGTAAACCGTCAGATGAGCGCTATTTATATGTATATAGTTGATCCTGTGCTTTATTTATAAAAATAATGGACTTCTATTTGACACACAAGTGTCGTGAAAACCAAAATAAACGAATGTAGCATGTGTAGGGCTACATCCCCCCATTCCCCATCCCCCAATCGCCATCTTTGCGTTTCTTTTTATCCACAGTAGAGGTTATTAAATGTGGAATTGCTTGCCTAGCGGCCTTGGCACAAAGCAATCAGAGTAACAGGAGGAGATGCCAGTCGAGCGGCACTTGGACACTCCTGAGATGTAAAGTGGCAAGTGTTATTGGCTCCACTTGGGTTGGGTTGGGTCGGCGGCGTATGGATTTCTATGTGCATAATATTTGAGTGGGCAGCATTTCTTTTTCCATATACAATTACATATGTGTGCACATACAAATGAATTCGAATCGTTGATTAGATAACCGCAGAGTGTTTGGCATACGCGTATCAGATATAATTCATACGTTTCTATAATTTTTGACAAAATTCGTTACGCCACACAGATCGTTCAGCTACCACGCCTACTCCCTATAGGGTATGCGTTCTTTTGAAAACGCTTCGGTGACGTCAAACAACAACTATGACCATAACATACCCCACACCCATACACACATAGTTATCTGCGGCTCACACTGAATTCAGTAATGAAAATAAATAAATTAATAAAAGTTTATTAATTAGTTTATCATAGAATCGCCCAACTGTTATATGGGTTAGTCAACGAGCATTCATATACAAATTTCTCGAATCAGGACGAGTGCTAAGTCGTGCTAAGATTCGTTAACCATGCTATTAAAAAAATATTGTATTTATTATCTATAAAAACAAAAAATATTAATTCTATTAAAATTGTTAAGGCAATTTAAGTTTTAAGCTTGAAATTTTCCAAAGTACTAAAAATAAAGCAACCATTTACAAAACAAATAAGGTTTGGTTCTGGAAACTGGGTTGATTCAAGGTTCGGTTCATATTTAAAAAAAAATATTGGTGTGCCGTGTTTAAACCTTTTCGGTTACCGATTGCTTGCTTTTTTTCTGTAATGTATAAAAATACAATAAAAAAGACAATGTTTTTTGGAAGAGAATTTAGGAGCTAAGAGCAACCGGATGGCCAACTTAATCTATAACACATTTTCTATAATGTGTGTATGTGTGTAACATATATATATCTGGTTAATTGCTAACTTTGTTAATTTTAAAAAATGTTTATGAGGTCAAAGAAATATATTTTACTGATATAATTAAATGAATGGCTTCACTGACTTCTAGTTGGCAATTTAAGGTATTTTTGTTAAATTGGTCTTCTAAATTGCTTGCTTTCTGTTGTCTGTTAACATGACACAACCTCTGAAGTCGGCTTTCTTATATAAACAACTGTCAGAACTGGACACGTTTTTAATAAACTACTTTCTTTTTCAAGCCATTAAATGTTGTGTTTGTGAAATGAATCATAAGAACAAGGGATGCATTTATAGATTGTGCCTTATCATCAAAAACAGCTCAAATCAAGCTCACAAGCGAATGCAGTGTGCTATTTAAATATTTTTGCTATACTTTTTAAAAATAAACATACAGTTTTGAAAGCAATCTTTTAATTTGCTGTTGATTAGTAACGTCAGTTCAAATACATGTATTTATTTGCGCAGCTTGCCGTATAAAGTTTAAGCTTTTTTTTTATCGAATATTATAGAAATATTTGTCTAAGATTCTAAATGAGACAGTAAAAAACACTTGTCCTAATGACAAAATTCTTAACTTTCTTGAAGCTAAGCAAATAATTGGGACTTATTCAGACGTTGACGTCTAAATTGTATATATAAACAATGCAAAAAAGCGCACGTTTAAATTGTGACAATAAGATTGGGGAAATGAGTCAAAAAAGTTTTGGCAAGTTGGTCCGCTGTTTTGGTAATAAAAGCAGCCATCACTGCGAATCGCAATCAGTTGAGGACAGAATTTGAAATCGAAAATGTGTTGGCTTAAATCATTAACATTCATCAGCATGGTGGCTTTGGTGGTTGCGCAGGTGACAATCGAACCACCTGCCCGCCAGCCTTCAAACCAGTTGCCCGTTGCACCGCCTATTTGTGGCTCGCCGCTGGCGGTAGGAGCGGATGCCGAAGTTCCACAGGTGCCACCCATCCAACCCGATCAGCGCCTTCTGCCATATATTGGCTCTCAATACTGGCCGGGATATGGCGCCAACAGCTGGTACGGCTACAGGCCTTATTGGGGAGGATACCAACAGCCGATGCCCAGAAGCTGGGTCCCCCGTTTGAGGAGTCGTCCAGTGGTTGTACCTTTGGAAGTTGGCGCAGTTCCTGCTGTCGAAGATACCGCAGCCGGCACTGATGCTGATGCGGTTCCTTCAGTTGCGACGTCCTAAACGAATTTTGGAAGCAACAACAACTTTTTGCCATATGGGATATCTGGTTAAATAAACACAACTTCGATGTGTATTCGAAATGCAGAGAAATGTAGATCTGCTTTTTTGGTAGCAGTTAAGTTCAGGGTTTGGTTGACTTTAGCATAAACAATAGAATTGTTTATCTTATCGGGCAATTTGTATATGCTCAATGCTAGTTAAAATATCAAAAATAACGTAAACAAAGCGCCAGTCACCCATCAAAGTCAGTGGCAGACCTCCCAATCTGCCATATGGCGCAATATTGGAAAATCCAATCAAAATGTTAATCCGAGCGCAGAACACGCGCAGAGAAGTCAAGAACGTTTTATGCTCTTGCGAAAACCTGTTGGCATTGTTATGTAAAGTTCGATGGCCATGTAACCGGCTCGAGCTGGACGCTTAATGCTTTTCTCTTTGCCAGATTATTCACTTAAGTATGTGGATACCTACCTACACGGGAAACGGAATGCATGAATTCGCGCGAATTTTCACTTTAAAATGGAATTTATGCTAATGCACGCATGCAAATGTGCCCAAGAAAAGTAGCCTGGAGACGCTGGTTGGCGATGGACCCCTTAGACCTTTAGACCGTTAGAAGAGCCCTCCATTACACTTGTTGATTCATTACTCGGGTCAATCAATAAAAAATATTACAACATCTTGCCAAAGCACTTTGGAGTGTAACAAAAATGAACACAAAGCGGTCAGCGCGCTTGTTTGTGACCCGTCCTGTTTATTTTTAGGGTCTTCATTGGGGCTTAGGCCCTGGCGCCAGGACATCCAGCAAGTCCTACGCACGCAAAGTTTCAAAGATAGAACATACAAATGGAGACAAGCGAAAGCGGCCAAACAGAATTATTATCTTTGCGTTGTTATAAAAACAAGTACGCAGAAAGCTCCCAATCAGACATATAAAAGTTTTAAGTTTCAGTGTTCAGTTGACAATGACAATTTTGCTAACTGAACCCGAATCAATTTCAATTTTATTTTAAACAGATACTATGTAAGAATCGTTCGCAGTCATTGTACAAGTTTATCTGTGAGCAAAAAAATATATATACTATTGTTCAGATTATGCAAGAATAACATAGAATTTCCTATTAAACTCACTTAAATTTGCTCACTTTCTGAAAACCTGGCGACACAACACCAATATTGTTCATAAGAAAATATATACTCAAAAAAAAAGAAAAAGAAATGTAAATTAGTTGCTTCATTAAAAGTCGTCGGTCCCTTTTATCTATGATTTAAGAAATTTGCACAAATTGTACAGCTTTAAATTGCGCATTAACTTTAACTGCGCATCAGTTGGGAAAGCAACCGAGCTGAAGGACTGCTGACTTGATGGCTGACATGATAATTGAACTATTTCCGTTCCTAAGATGTGATTTGTCTTGAGCTACTCAAATTAAAGGGCCAAACGAAGGCGTGTGTTGCAGTTTTCGCAGTTTATTTGCGCAGGGAAACACGGCGCTAACCACATTTTCCTTTCACAGTAATTCTCTGGCTTTCCAGTTAATGCAAAATGTTGAACTTGTGTCTTTCAAGAGTGCTTTATTTGAGCAAATGCCCTATTGACACGGAATTAAGAAATCCAAACTTCACGTCTCCAACTCTTTCAGTCGCTGAAATTGGCACGTTTATACAGATAGAATCTGGGTAGTTTTACTTCCGAGCTAGCATTTTTTTAAGTGCCACAAAGCAAAGACTATAACCATGAATACACATATTTTGGTCGGATATTATTTTAGGTCTACTACACTTTTTTCAATTTTCATAAAAACTAAGAATTTTGTCAAGCGCTTAAATGTATGCTATAGTTTTTTATTTAACCTGCAAAGTTGAGAATTGTTGTTGTGTGTACATTAGAAGTTTTCAAGTCAGTTTCTATTAGTTTTAGGTATTAATTTGTAATTGTAACTATTCGCAAAATACCCCCATCCTGTTGGTGATGTTTTGTTTAATAAAATGTTTATATCTCCTTTAGGATTTTAGCATTTAATAATTATTTTTATGTTTATATAGCTTGTCATCAAACTCTGTTTGTTGACACTCGTTTTTCGACTTTCTATATAAATAAATAAAAAACAAATAAATGTCTTGTGTCATATTTCCAAGTTCTGTTAAAGTTAGTTTTTAACTTGGCTATTTATATCCGGGAATTGTGCAAATTTGCGTAGAAGGTGGCATCGCCGGTTGTTAATTAAGAAAAAATTTTTTTAAAGTCGAACAAGTTCAGTAACTACTAGTTGGTAATCCGAGGAAAGCTGTTTTTTTTTTAATTTATCTTCTAAATTGTCTGCTTTCTGTTGTTGGTTAACATGACGTATACGTTATTTCTACAACCTCTTAAGTCGGCTTTCTTATACAAACAACTGTCAGATCTGGACACGTTTATAATGAAGTACCTTCTTTTTCATGCCATTGAATGTTGTGTTGTGTGTGTTAGCGTGAGTCATTGAAACTTATCATTTAAATAATTGACATTTCTTTTGGCTTAGCTCAACCAAATTTCGAAACCATAAATGCTTCGAAATGAATCATAAGCAAGCAACCAATGCATGTTGTAGTATTGGGTATCTCCTAGTCGGGCATTCCCTACTAGAGCACTTTTACATGTTTATTATATAGTTTTATAGTGCAACCTGTAATAAGCGTAAAACCCGTAGAGAATTCCTAGAAAATAATAACGAGCATAATAAAAGTGCTGCGGGCTGTGTTAGGAAATTACTTATTTTTTCTATAATTTTGTTATTCAAAGAAACCTGAGCATACTTTACTTGCCAGGGCAGACAACTGAACGAAGACAAACAACAATTAGGGTTTTATGTATGTATGTGTCTGCATCAGATTAACAAGAGGTGTATGGGTGTGAGTACAGATGTAAATATTTTGAACAGCCCTCCCCACACTGGATCAGCAATTGTGCAAACTTAACCGAGTTCTGAGAACATTTTGTGAATGTTACGGCGATCGTGATGAAATTCAATGTTTTGGATTTCGGTTAGCAAACATTCATCGAGCTAAATTCAATTCATGGCCAACTTGACTCCAATCAAGGTAACAGCTGCTGTTGAGCAAACAATAACAAACAGCAGGCTTTCGAGCACATTCGATCTGTACGTATAAAAACTTGTACGGCGGAGCAATCGAGATCAGTTATCCAAGAAACCAATCAACCAACCATTCAACATGCGCACCATTTTACTGCTTGCCCTCTTCGGCTTCGTGCTGTTTGCCACAATTTCCGCAAGTGAAGAAATTAATGAAATCAAAGAAGACCCAATTGAAAACCAACCTCAAGAAGAGGAAGAGGATGACAAGGGCGATGAAGACGACAGCGATGTGGCTAGTGACTTGAACGAAGAGCAAGGAGACGGCGATGCTGAAGATGATGATGATGAATCAGAAGCCGAAGTTGAGAACGTCAACGAAAACGAAAACGAAGAGGCTACACAGGCAAAGGCTTGAGTTCGGCACTTTCCCCATATACTTTCTCTGTTTTATAATTATATGTTGCACTACCGTCTAACCAATTGAAACACAACACGTTCAACAGTAAAAGTTAAACGAACTACGGAAATCCAGAAGATTATTTTGTACACGAACTTTTTTTTTTCGAATTTCTATAATTGGTGATTGGCCTATTAAAATTACTATTGAAAAATCGTACTTAAAATATTTGTTTTCATTCGCTTGAACAAGGAATCCGATGCAATATTGAAGACTGCTTCAACTTAAACTTATATTTATTGAGATATAAGGGCAATGTGATAGATAAACGAAGTTTCTTTCATCAAAATTACCTAAATAATGTTTTAAATGAAAATAGTCGAAAGCATAATCGACAGATATTTAAGCCTAACAAAAATGTCGCTAATGGTTTTTGTATATATATTGCTTACCATAAACCACGTTTAGCAGTGTTGATTGAATCGTTATAATGCGAGTGTCAATTGTAACGCTTGTATTTTTCTTGGGATTCCTTGTGGTCAGATCAAGTTCCGAAGTCGCTAAAGATTTTGATCCTGATAACACCACTCACTTGGATGACGAACTTGAACCGGATGATGATTATGATGATGATGATTATGCTGATTATGATGATGATGATGATTATGATGATGACGACGATCTTCTTGCACCAAGAAACTTTTTAAGATATCCTTCAGATTCGACTAATTTGAAAAAGTATCCTCGATTTGCTGTCCTCAGGCAAAACAGGCCGCTGCTCGCTGTGAATACATTTTAGGATTGACAAAAACTGACGTGTCTATACTTTTGTTTGCTATCAATTCAAGTACACTCAAGGCAACAACGAGTCATGACCACGTCAAGTTTACACAAATGTTATTCCATAAACCAGTGTATATTTATTTTTATAATAATATATAATATAATAATATAAATCTAATATTACAAGTAGGAATGTTACAGCATAATAACAGCTTCCAAAACTCGAAAACGTACTTTAATATTTTGAAAAAAAAGTGTTTTTTTGTAATTTGTGGGGTAGTGGGCGTGGCAAGATCTTTATATGAGGTCATCAAAAAATTGTCTGCCTAATTTTGTGACTGTCACATTTTATCGATTTGATAGTGGGTGTGTCTGAAGCAGATAACTACAGGTATTCAGGCTATAATATATTTTTTCGCAATAAGTTATTTCTATTTAATCTGTATGCCCTTAAAAATAAATTGATATTTATGCTCGTAGAAAGCCTACTTCTCTCTTTTCCTTAAACTTGTTTAATGAAGATTCTAAGGAGAATGTGTTATTGTGAAAGATCAGTTTATATAGTTAAATACCTAATCGTACGTTTCTTCTTTGATCTTAGAAAGAACCAAACGGGCATAACTGAAGCATACGCGTTAACTGAAAGGAATATTGTGCCGTCGCAATGGTTATGGTAAGTTCGGCGGTATTGGGAGCCGCGGCTGGGACCGGACTCGCGCTGCTTTTGGCTGTAACCATCGTCATGTACCGCTACTACTTGCTACGTAAGCGCGGAAAGGTAAGTACATGTATATTAAAATTGCATCCGATATGAAATTTTAATCGCTATGCCGATGCATGGATTAGGAGTGGGATGAGCTGGATCGCTGGGAGGAGACACGCATCATGCGCAAGCTGCAGATGAAGGTAAGCGTTCTTTTAAATTTAAACTTATGTAAGCAACGCTGATACTACAAGGAAAGTGACTGTTTCTGTTTCTGACAGTCCGCTTTACCTAGAAATCCACAGGTGCAGATATGTACATACATATTTGTAATTTTATTTTAATACAAAACAGTTTTGTTTCCACTGAATGATGATGCGCACAGCTTGAATGACGCATCTCATTAAAGGTTTCCGTCTTGGCTAAATTCCCCTGCAGGGAAATTTCAGTACAGTTTGCGAGTAATTGGCTGTGCAATGAAAGCAATGCAATGGGTTTAAAATCACGTTTCTTATTACATGGGATTTTTGATCATTTGTAGATCATATCCTCTTGAATGCTTATATTTGTATTAGAATGATACATTTTTCTAAATTTAAAATTTAGTTTTAATCATTATATTCAAATTAGAGAATTTGGTTGGACGAAAGTGTAAATTTGGTGTTTGGAACTGAAAAAATTACGAAAGTATACAAATTAGTGGTTTCAAGAACACCAACATATAACTAAAATTTTTTCCAAAAACAACGGACTTCTTAATGAATAGAATTTCGTATACAAATAAAGGTATCCTGATTTAAACATATGCCAATTTCTCTGTTCAACGACCAAATTAGTTGATACAACAGATTAGTTTTTTTCAGGTAGTATCAATAGTAAAAATAAGATAATCGAATTTACGAAAGATTGCACTTTTACTTAGTTGACATTGAAAAATGGGTTTATATTAAAACTTGATTCATATATATAAAAATATTTCAAAATAATATTTGTTAAACGGAGGAGCAATTGTTCTGTTTGATAAAGTAAGATCAATTCGTTGTATGTTTTTTTGTTAAAAAATAAACGTGACAGCAATTTTATAAATGATCTACAATAGGGTAAAATCATTGTCATTTAAATATTGTTGATCGTTTCAAATTTGTAAACTCTGTTCACATAGTAAAACTTTGGCTTTGTTCAAGATTAAAAAATAAATTAAATATTTTCCAATGATTCTGTTCAAAGTCACATTGAGTTATAAAAAAACGTGTGGCTTATGACGATTCGAATTTTTTTCGTCAGATAAGGTTTTTAAATTTTTTGGCCACGTCCAAAAATTGTTTAAATCTATATCTGTCACATAATTAATATTACATACCTTAAAATTTTTCAGACATATTCTCTAAAGATCGCACAAAAAATTTTATGGCTAAGTCCACTTGGAAGGGTAAGCCGCGATAATCCCTATATTCCATAATTTTACACCAAATTTGGCAAAGATGCAGCCAAAAAATTTCGGCCATTTTCACTCCCGCCCCACAAATTACACAAATTCCCGCTTTCGACTGTTTTAATCTGTTGGGCAGAATTGCGCAGTCGGTTACACCCGACTGCAACGTTCTTACTTCACTTAAAAAAAAAACTATTGGCCTTAATAATAAATTGGTGTTGGTTTTTATTTTTTTATTTAACGTAAACACACAATTGGATTTTAAATGAGTTCTGTTGGCAGCAGCCATGTTTATCAATTTACGAATCATAAATGTCGATAAGGACCACAAACGCAGACAAAGATATAAATGTAACAACTGTCTGATGTGTCTGCTGAATATTCGGAAGGGTGCTTTGCTTTTGCCGGTTGCCCGTTAAATGTTTATAATGTTTATAATGCCGCCGATTGAATCTGTCTCCATTCTATCCACTCGCGGGGTTGTTTCGATATCGGCCATGCATTTGAGCGCACTCCTGAGCCCGTGCCGCAGACGGCGCACAATCCTGCGACTGTCAGAGAACGCGCGCGCTTTTCTATGTCCCATGCGAAGGGTGCAGGATATTAACAAATTTTTGATTTTAAATATTGTTTTCATTAACTGGCTGGCTCTTGACTTGGGTAAGTGCTAAAGAGGGATGATGAGTGGATCCTGTGTTTGTTTGTTATATTTATTTGTTCGTATAATTTGATTAGTGGCTAAGTATTTGAGTATTGGTCCATTGTAAGGGCTGATTACATGACCGGCATGTGAGCTGGCCAGACTTTTTGCTACACCACCCAGCTGAATCAATTGTTTAGTTTCGTACACCCTGTTTGCCTCTTCAAAAAGCCACAATATTGACCACAACAAAACACGCGTGATTAATTGTACTGGCCATTGGCCATTGGCCTTGACCACGATGGCCAAGCGTTTGTCCAATAGCCGTTAAAAAGAAACAACTATCAGACAAACTAGCGGGTCTTTATAAAACATATATATAGAGAGTTTTTGACTGTCCGCTGTTACCTGGCCGGGCACAAAGGACATTCGGTATGTGAATGGTGAGCCCGAGGAGTCCGCACAAAGACATCTGCAGATCACTGCAAGTGCTCGCAGTTCGGTATCGAGTACAATTGTTGCATTGTTTGCGGCCTTTGTGCTGCACTGACTTTCATTCATGAATAACTCAAGGAGCGGGCATTGTTGTCCTAGTCCTTGGCTCGAATGGATCGAATATTAAACTGGCGGTAGAGCACTTTGAAATCATTTCTATAGCCGACAGTGTTGACGCTAACCCATAGAAGAATCCTAAGATCCTTCATATTTCAAAAAATACTTACCTATTTCGTGCTATTTCGACATTCCAAACAACCAGGCCGACCGCACACACTCGATTAATGCCCGAGGTCTGATGACCGAGAAACACGCAACTGAACCCCAATTACTATGTGGTGCAAAGCTCATTTATAATTTATTCATAAGCGCAGTACTTGAGCTATAATGAAGTCATATTTGTTAAGCCCACATGCCATAAAAGTGTTTTTCTTTATTCGATGATGGTCTGCTTTTTTTTTGCCCCCCTCTCCCTTTAAGTGCCCGCTGGCTAAACAAACCCTCAGAATTGAATGGCGATCCGGTTGACTGTTGGCAAAGTAGCAACAATGGCAACTACAACAATCAGTCAAATGCAAATGTCACAACCAATTAATGTCAATAAATGATGAACCGAACAACGGAAGCAACTGAAGTCTCATAAGCCGAGCAGTCAGCGTGCTGTAAATCCCATAATGGTGGTGGTGCTGGTGGTGGTTCCATGGCCACCATAAAGCGTACACCCCTTTGTCGGCGAATCCGGTTTGCCATAGAATCGTAAGCTATATATATACAAATATGTATCTCTCTCTCTGTCTAATTCATGAATGTTTAAGCCCGTCCAAATGCAAGTTTCGCTCAGCTCTCTCATTTGTTTAGCGTTTACCCGACTTTTGTTCACAATTAAATTGAAATTGTGCGCTTGAATTGGTTTTCGTAAGGGGTGCAGCTTCCAACTACATCGACATCTTTGTATCTATCGAAAATCCTGTTTACTTTTTGTAAAAGCGTCTTAAACATTTTTATTTCATGCAAAGTGATCAGAAATTCGGCAGTATCGAATGTGTGCGTGTGTGCACGTGGCCAAATGCATCTTGCATTGATGCTTTCTTCTTAACGGAAAATAGCAGGCTGCATCAGTAGCACGATCTATTTGAAAACTAACCCAATTAACAATGGCCAGTTAAATCGAGCGTAAAAACGGAGGAGTACAAAAAACGGATGTGGTCAAAGGTGAGCTGCACAAAAACTCAAGTGCCCCTTCAAGAAACAATAACAAAAGCATCAACCAGCCGACCAGGTCGAGGATGCTGCGCACGAGACCGACGCAACGCCTAGCAGCAGCAATCTAGTTGCGGAAAACTGGTGCAAAAATGAATCGAAAATGACTGCAGCTGCGGCCGAGTTGCATCGCTTTCTGCATGGCCTACAATAATTGGAAAGTATGCCAATTAAGCAGAAGCCAAAACGCCAACAATGCCCCTAAAAAGTAGGCGATCGATCGCCCAGGACACCGAAGCTATGCTACTGCAGTCAACAATGCGTCCAAAACTACTTTGAGAGTGGGACAACAATTAACGTCAGCAATTGTGCGGGGTTTTATAGCCACTTAACATATGATAAAATATCATTGAAGCGACGCACAAAACAAACACAAAGCAGCACCCGTGCAGACACTTTGGCATTACACACACGCACACACACACACACACATATATACACACTTCGGGACAATGGCGTGAAAAGGACAATTATAGCAAATCCTTAAAGCCAGTTAACAAATGACGAAACTGCCGCCATATTTCTGTGTAATGTAGCCCAAAAACCAAAATCTCTCGCTCTCCTTCTAAGGCGACGCAACGTCTGCCCGGGCACAAAGACGCAATGTGCGTCGGGACCGGGCCGTGAATGAATGCCAATGGCTCGAACTGAATGGGCCGAGTCGATGCATGTTGTAGCCATTGTTAACCGATTTGGCAGACACACACACGCAGATAATGCATCAATAAAAACATGTTAAGGTGCTTACGAACGGTTCACAATTTGTTAAAAGGACAAATTGCCGGGCCTTAGGTCAGCATGAAATCAGCAGTCAAATTGTTAAACTTTCTGTTTTGTATGCGATTAGCTCTTTCATATGATCAGCTAAATTTTAAATTTAAACCTCACACAAATACAATTTTTATTTAAATATTTATATATATAAATACGTGAATAGAACCCGTTGAAACTTCCTTTTTTTGGTTTTAAAATAAAAATAACAGCAAAAATATTAGTTGTGTATAATAATATAACAATAAAAATAATAATATAATAATTTCAAAAAAAAAAAGAATAAATTATATATAAATGAGTCTTATTCAAAAAAGACGCATATACACAAACTATCGGCACTTGATAAGTATTAAGGTGATTAAAAATTTAAAAAAAAATTTGATTAATATTAATCAACGAAAGTAGAAAGATTGCACACCGGGAATCGAACCGCCGACGACCATTCCAGCTAATGCTGCACAACTCTAACCGGCTGCGCCACACTTCCATTTCTTTTCAGTGTGTTTAACTTAACTTAACAATTGCAAAAAAAAATCCAAGAAAAACGCTTAACAAAATTTTGCATTTGTCTATATGTGTGCACATGAACAGAGAAATTGCTTTCACTTCTGCCAATCAGCTGCGCTCCACCACTGAAATGAGATTCTTGATTTGCTCGTAAACTAAATGTATGATCGTTATGCAATTTTCAGGACTTAATAAGTGCAAAAAATTGTCCAATTGTTACACCGATCTTTAAAGAAGCCACCAAATTTGTTGGCTCTATCTTACAAATGGTGGCAAATATACGCGTGTTATCGATTGGAGCTGCTAGATATATTAGTTTTTGCGAATATGGGGGCGGAAGTGGGCATGGCCGAGCATTTTTTTCTGTGATGTTTGGGGGAGCATTCCAGTAAAATATATCCCAAATTTTGTGACTCTAGCACAAAAACTGTGGGAGATATACGCGTATCCGATTTTTTAGAGCGGTAGGCGTGGCTGGGATATCAAGTGCGGAATCTTTTAGGGAGGTCATCAGTTATCTACATACCAAATTTTGTGACATTAGCTCTCAAATTGTGGACTTTATGTTATGGTTTGCCACGCCCCCAGTGGGCGCACCCCAAATTCCTTAACACATTATCTGACGCGGATGCACACGAGTATGTATCCAAAATTTCAAGTCTCTAGCTTCAATAGCGGCAGTAAAATTGCGTTCATTCGGACATACGGACAGCAAGACGGACGTTGCACGCAACCAATATACTCTTTTCATTTCGTGAATGAGTATAAAAAATTATTCAAGGACAGCGTCCGTAAACTCAGCTCGTGGGTTTCATCAAGAAGTTCTAAACTTTAAGGGGTCGGCGATGCTTTCTGCTGCACAAAACCCATTTTTACCCATTTGGGTTCATGGTAACATTAAGAGCGTCTTCTAATGTCTTTGGTTGGTCTTAAACTCCGAAGAGAGTATTGCATAGTCTGCTACATACAATGTTCTTACTTGTCTTATATCCACTATAGCTTTTGAATTGTTACCCCAATTTTAATAAAAAAGGAATTTGTGATATGCTTAAAACTAGGTTTTAATCATTGCCTAAAGCGTTTAAGTGAATCAAATCCTAAAACGTGTTTTCAAAGAATTGTGCAAAATTTGTAGTTTGCCACGCAGCACACAAATGTTGAGAAACACACACGCACACACACACACACACATTTGGTAAATACCTGCCATTGTGGACGATCTTTGCACAAGGGGCGGAGCTTCAATGGCTACAGTTGCTGTTATTAGACGAAGACGAGCTGTAAATGGTGGCTTAATGGTCACGAAAAACAAGCAAACAACCCTCAAAGAAGTCAACAAAGGCGAGTGCCCGGGCCAGAGCCAAGGGTGGTGCAAAACCAACCCCTAACCACCGGTATCTATATAAAGTGAACATCACAGCCCGAGAGCTAACCAGTAACGCACAGACTCCGATCGTGTTAGGATCTCGCTGCAAATTGAGAAGTCGCATCAAATTCAACTATTATCAGAATGTCGCGTTCTTTCCTAATGGACTCGCTGCTCAGCGATATGCCGCCGCTCAACAAGAACAAGGAGACCCTCGGCTCGCCCACAGCGAACGCAACGGCCGCCGCCGTGGCTGCCACAGCTGCCGCAGCTGCGATGCTGCCCGGTATTCCAATGCTACCGTATCCGGCCAGCTACGTGGGCAGCTACCTCTTCTCCCTCGGCATCCAGCAGCAGCAGCAGCAACAACAGCAACAGCACCAAGCGGCCGCTGCAGCCGCTGCTGCAGTTCTGCATCAGCCTCACGCTTCTCTTTACCATCCGTACGCGCAGTTGTTCACGTCCAAGCGCAAGGCCAATGGCTTCGGCAACTATGACGACTGTTACCCGTCGCCGCCACTCTCGGCCAATGCCGTCGGACACGTCGCCAATCCACAACTGACTCTGCCAGCAGTTCCGACCACGAGTGTCTACGGTCTGCCGCTGCACGAGGCTGGAGCCTTTTGCACGTCGCCATCGGCATCGTCGAGCACCTCACTGGATTATGCGAATGCTGACGAGCCGCAGACAAAGCGCTTCAGGCACGAGTCCTCCTGCTCCCCGGCCAGCTCACCCATCAAATCTCAAACAGCAGTCTCCAGCGCAAGCCTGGAGATCACCCCGCTGATCAGCGATTATGCCGACTCCAGCAAACGCATTCGCACCGCCTTCACCAGCACCCAGTTGCTGGAGCTGGAGCGGGAGTTCTCCCAGAATGCCTATTTGTCGCGCTTGCGCAGAATCGAGATTGCCAACCGGCTGCGACTGTCCGAGAAGCAAGTAAAGATTTGGTTCCAGAATCGTCGCGTCAAGCAGAAAAAGGGCGGCTCGGAAAGCCCCACATTTAACATATCGGCCAACTCAAGTAGCCCTCAGACGTCGCCGGCGGCGAAATGCTCTGAGCTTAAGATTAGCGCGTAGAACTTATTCTTTAAAATAATGTTGAATGTTATTTGTACAAAAACATTTTTTCTTTTTTTTAATAGTCTATAATAAAGCTTAAACTAATCTAAAAACAAAGTCGTCTGTCTTTAATTGCCATCTAGTAGGCCTTGCGACAACTTTACCTATCGCTTGTCCAAAATTCATATACTCCGAGAGCTTCACAGCGGCGCTACAGCAACTACAAATTATTATTTCTAAAAATTCATCGTTCAATCCATTATTTAAAAGTTGACGTAGCCATGTCGAATTTTTACAGGGAGCTCAAGAGCGAGTGGGCGAAGGCTGCGCCAAATCTGGGCCGCTGCACACAATTGTTGGACGCACTGAAGATGGAAATGATTCGCGTGGGCTTCGCGGACAATCAGCAACCGGGGCCAATCCCGCCCGAGCAGAAAAAGCAGTTGCAAATGTCGCGCGAAATGCTGGAAATTGCCATAGAGCATAGCATTAAGGTCAGGGACAACGCTGCATTTGAGCGCTATATGATGCAGTTGAAGATGTACTACTACGACTACGACAAGTACATAGAATCCTCGCCGCAGATGCACAAATTCATGGGCCTACATCTGCTCTACTTGCTGGCCACCAATCGCATCGCTGACTTTCACATTGAACTTGAGCGGTTGCCGTCGGCGCTCTTGCTGGAGAATTATTTCATTTCTCCGGTGCTGGCCTTGGAGAACTACTTCATGGAGGGACGCTACAACAAGATACTGCATGCCAAGAAATCGATGCCGTCCGTGTTGTACGCAGACTTTATGGATCTGCTGGTGAATACCGCCCGTGATGAGATAGCTTCATGTATGGAAAAGTCGTATGGAAAGATCTCACCAAAGCAGGCTGCGCTGCGTTTGGGTCTGAAGCCTGGAGGAGCTGAGATTGCTGCCCTGGCGAACAAACGAAATTGGCCGCTGGATGAGGATGGAAATTACAACTATGCTGAGCTGCACACCAGACAAAAGGAGAAAGTGCCAGCCAAGGATATCGCTGTGCACACATTGACCTATGCGCATGAACTGGAGAAAATTGTTTGAAGTTATAACAAATAAAGCGTTTCCTTTAATCCCATCGGCCAGAAAATTATTGCCAAGATATAGTTGCTCTGTGCCGGAAATTTGTCAGATTAATTTTTCACACATCTCAGGGACGAATATTTTCGCATATTTTCAACCAAAATTGAGTTCGTGCTGCCTATAAGTTGACAGGCGTTGAAAATGGTGAAAGGGGCTGTAGTAAGGGAGACTTTTTTTAATTTAAATACACATTTTCCTGCTATATGATTGTTATTCAGAACTCTTTAGTGGAGTGCATTCGTTTTAAAAATAGTATGACTGTGGTGTGGTTTACTGTTTCATTGGGTCAAATTGTGTGGTCCGTTCGGTTAACCGCACGAATAATGAAAATGAAAGTTGCTGATCATTGGACTCACAATTAATCAAAAAAAATTGTGCGACATCATGTCTCTAATTGTTGCGACACTTTGAAATGTCAGGCTTATTACCAAATTGAGCGCAAATCTCGAAATAGATTTTGCAAAACGAAATCCATGGCATAAAAAAATCCTGCAACTCAGATGGTTATCGTTAGCATGGACAAATTATCAAAGGGCTTCTTTAATTTTGACGTAGTTAGGTTCTTAGGAGAGTACCAGCCAAAACGAATCAAGCGCAACAATCCTGCCCAGCAAAACTCATTCGGGTCCATTCCGATTCAGACAAAGTCGACAATTGACATCGATTCTTCAATGAGCACGGCAAACGTATTTTGCTATTCATTGTGGGCACTTCGAAATGAATGAGGGCCAGGGGTGCGGTGCTAATAAACGCAATTGCACCTACGCCCCTGCGGGTCGTCGAGCAAAATGGCCCAGTCGGTGGCTTTAAACGGAATTCCGAATTCTTTTCAGTGTGCTATTCTTGAAAATTCGTCTCAGGTAGTATTCGTCTATTGCCCGATCGTTATCAATGACGTGTACAAAAGTTACCTTAGTGTTTTTCAAGTGTGCGCCCACTTGAGTTGAAGATCGGGCTCTTGAGACTCAAGTGCTCAGGTAGGTGGTGCCGACTCCTGTTGTGTTTTATTTTATTTTACTTTTAGTTTTTGCAAATTCACTGAATAGTGTGATCTTTGCCAAAAATAATCCAACTGCAGTTCAAGTGCATAGTACAGGGTCAGTAACATCCAAATTTAAATTATTCAAAATATGTCTCGGATTAGTTAATAAATAAATCAATTATGTTAGGCATCGCCCATATATATGGCGTGAACCCAAAAATAATTATTAAAGGCTCGAACCAATGTCATGCATTCGGGTTCGAACGCAATTTTAAAGTTGAAATCAAAACATTCTGTTTGCTATTTAAAAAATATTAAGTTTGCGTGTTTTTGTTTACTACTTTAAATTAAGCAATTCTAAAATATTTTAAAGTATTGAAATGAAAACCAAAAAATTGTTATAAAATGTGGGGTATAAAATATCAGGTTTTGGACTTCGATTCAACAGATTTTTGGAAAAACTGCAACTTTGCCCATAATTAATGTATATGGAATTGTTTTACAGGCTGCGCTTATCTTAGAATTAACTGAATTTCTATTGGCATAAAATAAGAGTAACAACTAGGAATACACAGAATTCGAATTGTTGTTTCTAGTTTCAATAGTTCATACTCTATCCTGCAGTAACGCCCGCTGTGTTCAAGTGTAGAAAATTTATGGACAAAACGAAAAGCACGCGCACTTTATGAATGAAATCAAACTCAGCCGGGAAGCCTCTTTACTTTCAAGTGTTTTCGGGCGTTCTCATCTAAGCTATGAAGGCGTAGGACCATGTTTTTTTTCGCACTCTCGCACATTTCATGAATGAATCTGGATAAGATGGCATACCTAGAGGACCTACGGAGGCTGTTAGCTACGCTGCGTTTGGCCTGTAGCCCATCGGGGCTGGGAAATTCCGTTGCCTTGTTAAAAGATCATTAGCCGACGCGTTGTTGCAGTGAGCAGTGAGAAATTCTATTGAAACAGTCGTTCGGCATTGCCCTCTACCTGCGTAGGGAGTCCTGCATTTGCCAGGTGCGCAGTCTGCACTTGTCCAGACAGTCTGTCGCCAGGGAGTTCGAAGGCGAGCGTCCTGCCGTGCAACGGTTGTGGTCTCAAGTGTTTAATTTTAGTCTTTTCTTGATCGCCTCAGTTTTGTAGTTGTTATTTATTGTCTCATCTTACACGCAAGCAGTTCCCTTGGTGCAAACTAAATAAACATATTTTACTCGCAAAAGATGCATATTGAAAACCATTCACAAGATAAATCTTATTAATTGCTGATTTCCCGCACATTCCTAAATGCATGATCAGAATTAAAAAATACAAGAATCCTTTAATGTGAAGCTGTAAAATTAATTCGAGTTCTGACTGCAAAATTCCACTTTATCTAGATTAAAACTAGACTTGTTCTTAAAGCATTCCATCGGTTAGAGCTTTTATACTATCAAAAGCTTAATGTGTTTATTTACACAGTTGGAGCTTTTACCTTGTGAAGCTTTTTTGTGTACTGTTATAAAACAAAAACCGATTGTAAATGAACAGTGCTTTAGAATATAAAAATTTTAATTTCTATTATTGTATGCGTTTGGTGCAAGTATGTTTAGAGCTTTTACTATATGAAAGCTTACAGGGATAAAGCTTTCTAGTGCATTTTTGAAAAACAACTTTTTTGGTTTTTTAATTAAAATAACTTTGCTACACAAACGGTTTGATGCATTTCATATTTTTTACTTTGTTTAAATGCATTCAAATATGTTTGCATATATTGCAGACTTATCTGTTGATGTCTTTATTAAATTAAAGATAAAGTAGCCTAGAATATTTGGTATCCACTTTCTATATCTCTTTGTTTTCCATTAACACTTGAACACTTTCCTTAGTTATAAAAGGTATCTGAGTTACTTTGCTCTTGTTAAGATATGTATTTATATAGTTATTTATTTTATACAGGGTTACGAAAGTCTGTGGTAGCTAAAACTAACTTGCTGCTTAGGTCTTCGGCTATGTTGGGTGTAAGTTTTTAGCTGTGTGTGATTATTTGTAATACAAATGAGGTTAAAATAATAAAAAAAAAACATCAATTTTTTGTTCGTATTGTATGGAGTATGAGAGGGTTTTTATATAAGTTTGTATAATAAACTGTTATTTGATTTAAAGGGCTAACTCAAACTCAATGAGTTCCCTGGTCTATATAAGTAAAAAGATTTCCTTATGCTGGCGAAGGCCTATTATATTTATACCCTGCAACCATTGAAATGTAGTTAAAAGGGGATAATGGTTTTGTGCAAAGGCCCCATAAGTATACATATTATTGATCAGACGACGAGCTGAGTTGATTTAGCCATGTCCGTATGTCCGTAAATCGATCTATCTGCATAAGAGCGGCGATCTCAAAAACTGCAAAAGCGAAAGGTACATTTTTCGACTTTTGATTCTTCTAATCCATACGCAGAAGAAGTTTATAGTTTTCTTTCCAGCCACTCTTTGGCTTGCAGTTTTGAATGCTGTTGTTACGCAGAACTTAACTAATTAAAATTGATACCGTTTATAGTATTAGCTTCTCAGCTTTACAAAAAATGAAGTTGCCTTGTACCAATTTATTATACTGCGTTACTAATCTTTGTATTTATATTACCTTTTGCACAGGCGTTATTCAAGAATTTAGTTTCTTTGAGTAAAGTAAAGTAAAGAGCATACGGCCTTCTTCGGTGTGTGTGTGATTGTGTGTGTGTGTGATTTTGTGTATGTATGTATGAATGCAAGTAATTTGAAATGTTTTTTACTGTAGTATGCAGGGTTCAGAACATCTCCACTTATTACACTTAGCTTAAATACAAAATTTTCAATATATTTTCTTTCTTATTAAATGTACCTTTCAACTGTTGAGTTTTGTTTTCCTGTTTTCAATGGATACATTTTCTATCAGATAATCTTGTGTTAACTTCTAATTACACAAAAAATACAAAAATGTAAAGGTTAAAGTGCTACTGTTACGCGTTGCTCTTGCGACATATTCTATTAGTGCTTTTACTTAACTAATGAACTTATTTGATGGCCTTTCATCCGCACATTGACTCCTCCTGTGGATGCCACATAGCATCTCCAGCAGAGCCCAGACACATTTCATTTATTCTCGTGGCGCCTAGTTCTGAATGGCGCCTTGTGCTCTGTGGCGCCAGTTTAAAAAAATATGTCTTGCCGCTTCGCTGTGCAACGTTTTAAGCTACTTGCTACAGCTGTTGAATTACTATCTACGCACACACTTATTTACGTAGTATTAAATATGTGTGTACCTAACCTTTGGCACACCAGTTATCTTTTGGCTTTGTCCTTTGTGCTCAAGAAGATCCAATTACGATTATTCGGTTGTAGCATATGCCATTATATTCACTAGAGTATAACGATAATAAATAAAACAATTCCGCTATATATGAATATGCCAGAGCATAGTGTACTTATGTATAACTATTTGCTTGATCTGGCACATCAAATTGTTCCTGTATGCTCAAGTAAAAGCATTTCACTTACAATTATTTATATAAACACACAATTATATTTAGCTTTTGTATTCATTCGCTTTTAGGAAATCGGGACTAGTAATAAACTTAATCTGAGTATGTTTACAGGCATTTGAAAACCAAAGAAAAACATTTTTCTTAATTTGCTTATGCTTTCCGAAAACAAATTAGTCAAATTTGGTGGCGAAATGCTTAAATTTTTATTATTTGATGTTAATAAATTTTAAATTTCGAGTCTTTAGCTATTACAAATTTTGAGATTACTGAAATTAATAAATTTCAAATCTTTAGTTTCTATTCCGCCGAAAAAATTGATTTCATATCGAGAGTGGACGAACATAAAACAAACCCAATAAAGATCAAAGTATACAAAAGCATAAGATCGAGTATAAAAAAGTTCCCAGCAATCGAACATCGAAAAATGAATTTAATATAATAATATAATATATAATAATATAATATTAAAATGGTTGTAAAGAACATAATATAGATTGACTCATAATATATTTCAGAAAAAGCTTGTGATGTTCGTTAAAGATTTAATTCGTATATGATCTCAGCAGTTCTAGGACAAAACACAACATAGCCAATCCCAAACCCACAGCCCATAAACCAAAGGCAAAGTAATAGTACTCCAAATCGAAGGATTTCATCTCCGTCGGCTCATCTCTCATAAGCTTCGTTATGCCGCATTTGATGGTTTCCTGCCATGCATCGCTCTTCATCTTGGTCAATATGCCACACTCGAAAATGCGTCTGAGGTAAGCATTTAGCATATTACGGTAGGGCAGGCCAGTGACCACTGGAAAGGACATGAAACCATCCATAAAGCTCTGCGTTGTCAACTTGAAACGAGGTACTTTTAGCAGATGCTGTTGATATAGAATACCATCCAAGCGATCAGGATAGCCAATATACATGTAACTTGTGTTTAAAGAAATGCGTGAAATATCCACGACCCTTGGGTCAACAATGAGTATGCGACTCCTGACGCCAGCTGGCAGGAAATTTTCATTCTTGAGTTGCTCCGCATAGTTGTCTTCAAGGAGCAATGGATAAGGAGCACGAACGAGATCCTCCAATGTATTGTACTGCGTGTCAAAGAGACCCGATGTAAGCATACTTGAGAGCAGCGCCAGATAAAAGTTGGTCAATATGAAGCCAGTGAGCATCATTATGACGTGGATAGCAATCTGTTGCCAATTGGAAAGGTAGATCAGCCTCTGTGGGATATACAACAAATGACCCCAGCTGTTGAGGAAATGCTCGCCAATTTCGGAACCGCCATTTCTATTGCTGCAGTGAAGCATAATCATCCCGTATCCAATGGTGGCAATAATCGCCAGCCAGACGGCCCGAGTGAAGGGGCGCGAAAAATACAAGTAGCTGGCAATGGGTCTGGCATGGGGCACTGCGATATAAAATCTGAGAAGGTGGAGGGGCGCAGTGCTGGTTTGCTTTAATACCAGATCTTTGGGATAGCAAATGAAGTCCATGCCTCTGCTGGAAAACAAAGCAATTGCAGTAGTGTATAAGCTCTCCTTGGGCACCTCCTTCAGGATTTGGATGGTGGCGTTGTGCCGTCGAGCGAACTCCTTCATAGCGTGATACATATACCCGGCGTAGACCAACTGACCCTGGCGATTCACATACTTAAATATGCGCGGCTCAATCGTGAATGAAATTGTGCGAAGCGGAAATTTGTGTAAATTGCGTAATTGGCGCCATCTGTTGAGGTAATCTTCGAGTTGTGCCAATCGCTGGACTTGAATTACCGGATAGGGAAAGTAGCTATAAAGCTGCACTGTCTGATTAAGTTGGTGAATGAGCAGCACATTGATGAAACCATTCTCGAAGCAGTACCTATAGAGATCCCTTTGCCAGGTGCTTGGATCCTCGGCCGTTATGAAAACGATCTGAAGCTCATGTAGCTCCCACAACAGGCGTGGCAATAGATCAGCCAGTAGAGCATCAAGAGGTGGCATTCTTATATAAACGACGATTAGAGATTTTTCGGTAAATCTTCCAATTATGCGAAGATCATAAGAGAAGTTAGCTAATAGCTGAAGTTGGATGCTGGGCGTGTCCAAAAGCTGCAAATCAAGCGTATCCTGGCAGCTATTCTCCAAGTTGATAAAGATGTTAAGATTTGTATTGTATGCAGTGTTGAGTTGGAGCACAACTTGCGCCAGTCGAGCTGTCGGAGTTTGTTCAAACGTAGCAGCGGATATTCCACAGGATTGCAGAAGGACCAACATTTGAAGGGACTGCATCGTAATAGCCAAACAGAATCTTGTTACCATTTGAGAGGCTTTTAGACTCGAAAGTAAACTCGAGAAAAACGAATGCAATTTATTTCCGGATAGTCAAGTCTTCGCACAATCCCAAAGGACACTGTGATTGTTTGAAAGCAGCTGTCTTAGTTTTTATGCGCTGGACTGATTCTTAACCAATTAATCGATTAATAATCGATTAACCAAGCTAATGTGGTAGCCTAAATCTGTGTTCTAGTTACGCCGTGTTGTCAACATGGCTCGTTCTTATCCGGATCATCTACTAAATGGCGCCTTTGGTCCCAATTGTTTGCTGGGGCTGGACCTGTTTGTTCGAATGGGACCGTCTAAGTTATAGTGAGAAATATTACGTAGTTTGATTTAATTAAGCGAGTGTGCTTAATCGAGAGAACCCGACTATAATATATCTTGTACTTATTTTCTATAACAAAATCGTATATACAGTGGCTCCATCACGCTCCAAATGTGCTGTTAAATTAAAAACAAAAACTCTAGATTTACGGATTTTTCGCTCATATAAAGCATAAAACTGATTTAATTTTAATTGTTAATTTTAAAAGAAAAACAAAAAAAAACATAAATTTTTGACGCTCACATAAAAATAGCAATGAAAAACATGTAAAATTGGAAGAAGAATCGAGGAAATAAAATTTAGTGGCATATTTTTTATTATCTAAAAATGCTCCGTTTTGGAACAAATATGACCATGTTTTTTTTTGCCTCTAGCTAACCAACCCAAGTCTTGAAATCGATTTTTATCCATATTTATGGAACAAGGCAAGCAGGAACATTTTAAGAACCTGCCGTTATACAAGAATAGTAAAACAAACCTTATAAAACGAATTAATTGATGAGTGTTACGTAGTATTAAGTATATGTGTACCTGACCTTTAGCACACCAGTTTTTTTTGGCTTTGTCCTTTGTACTCAAGAAGATCTTTTTACGATTATTCGGTTGTGGCAAATGCCATTATATTCACTTGGTGTTGAGTATATAAATATGCGAGAGTTTATATAAGTATACTTTTGTATAGCTATTTGCTTGATCTGGCACATCAAAGTGTTCAAGTAAAAGCATTTCACTTAACTTGAAACACGTGTCGTCAGCATTTGGTTACAAATTGTTGTAACAAGCAGCACTCTCAATTCAAACATTCCCACACACTTGATACTACACACACAATTGAGATGTGTGTAAAAAGATGCCGGCTTTATCGTAAATGAATGGAAAAAAGGAAATTTAACAAGTAAGAACGTTGCAATCGGGCGTTACCGACTGCGTTATGCTTGTTTACGTTCTTAATTCTTAATGTTTTTCTAAAATTTTCGGTATTTTGTAATTTGTGCGATAGGGGTGACTAGCTTTAAAACTGTGTTTTGCTATTTGCGGGGCAGGGTTTGTCTCGGGTGAGGAAGGGGGGTCGTGGTCGAATATTTTTTACCGATTTTTTACCTTATCTTCCAAATTTGGAGATTCTAGCTTCAAGACTGGTTTTTGCGGTATTTGCGATTGCGGGAACAAGATGGGGCGTGGCTGAACATTTTTTTTTGTGATTTTTGGGGAGCATTTCAAAAAAGTATATCTCAAATTTGATTACTCTAGCTCAAAAACTGTGGGAGATATAAGCTTATCCGATTATTTATGGTGAGGTCCTCTATTAGGCGTGGCCGGCATACCAAGGTCGCAGTCTATTTGGGAGGTTGTCAACTATCTACATACCAAGTTTGGTGGCTCTAGCATTAAAATTGCGGACTTTATCGATATGCGATTTAGGTGTTACCGGTAAATCCCTAAAACTTTATCTGACGTGGGTACACACGAGTATACATATATCCAAAATTTCAAATCTCTAGCTACAATAGCGGCAAAAATAATTACAGACATCCAGGGCTAAAAACGATATTATTCGCTTTTCGGAGAATGCGACTAGTAATAAACTTAATCAGAGTATATTTTAGAGAAATTTGAAAACCAAAAAAAAAAATTTTTTTCTTGATTTCTAGCGAGAACTGCTTAAATGCTTTGTTTTATCGAATTATCGAATTTATATTAAAATTTTGAACATTATTGTAAAATAACTATTTATTAAATTTTTCGGCTCGATCTTTAGAGTATATTATCTAAAAGCTGTCTGCCAAATTTGGTGGCATCGTAGGATATCTGGATTTTGCTGGCGTATACTCCACTAAATGGCTGCCAAATAAATTTCTATTATTCTTCATCTTTAGAGGAGTTAACCAGTAATATATTAGCAATATATTTATCTAATGCCACGCTCTCAGGGCGAAGAGTACATGAACATAAAACACGCCCAATAAACTCAGTTCCCACCAATCGAACATCAATAAATGAATTTTATATTTTAATATTAAAATGGTTGTAAAGAACATAAAAAAATTGACTCATAATTGGCTCATTAAAGTAATTTTTGCTTTAAACAATTTCATAGATTTTATTTAACCTTGTGATGTTCGTTAAAGATTTAATTCGTATATAATCTCAGCAGTTCTAGGACAAAACACAACATAGCCAATCCTAAACCCACAGCCCATAAACCAAAGGCAAAGTAATAGTATTCCAAATCGAAGGATTTCATCTCCGTCGGCTCATCTCTCATAAGCTTCGTTAAGCCGCATTGGATGGTTTCCTGCCATGCATCGCTCTTCATCTTGGTCAATATGCCACACTCGAAAATGCGTCTGAGGAAAGCATTTAGCATATTACGATAGGGCAGGCCAGTGACCACTGGAAAGGACATGAAACCATCCATAAAGCTCTGCGTTGTCAACTTGAAACGAGGTACTTTTAACAGATGCTGTTGATATAGAATACCATCCAGGCGATCATTAAAGCCAATATACATGTAACTTGTGTTTAAAGTAATGCGGGAAATATCCACGACCCTCAGGTCCTTAATAAGTATGCGCCTTCTGACGCCAGCTGGCAGGATACTGTCATTCTTGAGTTGCTCCGCATAGTGGTATTCTAGAAGTAATGGATAAGGAGCACGAACGAGATCCTCCAATGTATTGTACTGCGTGTCAAAGAGACCCGATGTAAGCATACTTGAGAGCAGCGCCAGATAGAAGTTGGTCAATATGAAGCCAGTGAGCATCATTATGACGTGGATAGCAATCTGTTGCCAATTGGAAAGGTTGATCATCCTCTGTGGGACAAACAACAGATGACCCCAGCTGCTGAGGAAATGCTCGCCAATTTCGGAGCCGCCATTTCCATTGCTGCAGTAAAGCATAATCATCCCGTATCCAATGGTGGCAATAATCGCCAGCCAGACGGCCCGAGTGAAAGGGCGCGAAAAATACAAGTAGCTGGCAATGGGTCCGGCATGGGGCACTGCGATATAAAATCTGAGAAGGTGGAGGGGCGCAGTGGTGGTTTGCTTTATTACCAGATCTTTGGGATAGCAAATGAAGTCCATGCCTCTGCTGTCAAACAAGGCAGTTGCAGTGGTGTATAAATTCTCCTTGGGCACCTCCTTCAGGATTTGGATGGTGGCGTTGTGCCGTCGAGCGAACTCCTTCATAGCGTGATACATATACCCGGCGTGGACCAGCTGACCCTGGCGATTCACATACTTAAATATGCGCGGCTCAATCGTGAATGAAATTGTGCGAAGCGGAAATTGGTGTAAATTGCGTAATTGGCGCCATCTGTTGAGGTAATCTTCGAGTTGTGCCAATCGCTGGACTTGAATTCCCGGATAGGGAAAGTAGCTATAAAGCTGCACTGTCTGATTAAGTTGGTGAATGAGCAGCACATTGATGAAACCATTCTCGAAGCAGTACCTATAGAGATCCCATTGCCAGGTGCTCGGATCCTCGGCCGTTATGAAAACGATCTGAAGCTCATGTAGCTCCCACAACAGGCGTGGCAATAGATCAGCCAGTAGAGCATCAATAGGTGGCATTCTTATATAAACGACGATTAGAGATTTTTCGGTAAATCTTCCAATTATGCGAAGATCATAAGAGAAGTTGGCTAATAGCTGAAGTTGGATGCTGGGCGTGTCCAGAAGCTGTAGATCTAGCGTATCCTGGCAGCTATTTTCCAAGTTGATAAAGATGTTAAGATTTGTATTGTATGCAGTGTTGAGTTGGAGCACAACTTGCGCCAGTCGAGCTGTCGGAGTTTGTTCAAACGTAGCAGCGGATATTCCACAGGATTGCAGAAGGACCAACATTTGAAGCGACTGCATCGTAATAGCCAAACAGAATATTGTTACCATTTGAGAGGCTTTTAGACTCGAAAGTAAACTCGAGAAAAAACGAATGCAATTTATTTCCGGATAGTCAAGTCCTTGCACAATCCCAAAGGACACTGTGACTGTTTGAAAGCAGCTACCTTAGTTTTTATGCGCTGAACTGATTCTTATTAGCCTTTACGCCGCTTTACTTAAACTTAACTTATTCCTATCCAGCTTATCTACTAAATGGCGCCTTTGGTCCCAATTGTTTACTGGGGCTGGACCTGTTTGTTTTAATGGGGCCACATATGTTATAGTGGGGAATATTACGCAGTGACAAAAATTATGCGATTCAAACATTTAAGAGTGCTTAATCGGGACAACCCGACTATAATGTATCCTGTACGCATTTTCTATAAACACATTCGTATTTACGGTGGCTCCATCGAATAATCGGACAAGAGTTTTCTTGTTATAAGTGTGTAAATTGTGTGTAATGTGTAAATTTTGTACCGAAGGTCACAAGCTATCTACATATTAAATTTAGTGATTCTATCTTTCAAACTGTGGATTTGATCGATTTGTGATCGGTTTACTACGTCCCCAGTGGGCGCATACCAAAATCCTTAACATTTTATCCCAGCTCAATAGCAGCGAAAAAAATTATTCATACGGATAGACGGATGGACAGCAAGACGGACATTGGACAAACCCAATATACTCTTCACTCCATGAAGAAGTGAACAAGCGAGAAGGCTCTAGTTGCGGCCGACCGACTAGGAAATACCAAGAGAGGAGATGAGACCAAGATCAACTTTTTAGCTTTTGTAGCAGACGGACAGACAGACGGACTTGGCTAAATCAACTCAGCTCGTCGTCTTGATTGAGAATATATATACTTTATGGGGTCGGCCTCCTTCTACCTGTTACACACATTTGCATAAACACATTATACCCTTATTTACCCATTTTGAATGGATGCAGGGTATAAAAAGCTTATTCTTTGCAGTTTGACCGAGGACAGATTCTCGACAAAATTTCAACGATTACTAACATTGCTAACATTGCACGTCGGCCACGCTGACAAATACCGACAGGTTAAGCGCATACTTACACACGCCTACATACATCTGAACAAGTACGTTCATATTTCAATATATACGAAATATGTACATATATTTGTTTGTCTGTATCTTTACCTTTCTCAAAGTTTCGGTTTGAAGGTGAAGTCGCACACAAACACATATGAAAGCGTTTCTAAAGCCAGTCGAAGCTTTCGAAGCTTTTTCGAACTTCAGCCATTTTATAATAATTTATTGTCCTTGTGGTCGCTGAATTCTGACATATGGTATGTACATATAAACTTGATGTTCAATGGTGGGTTCAATGGTCTTGAAAAATGATCAGATCTTAAGGCCGTGGATTGACGAAAATAATAGCTGATAAGTGTTAAAAAAAAAACATTCAATATGGTTCACAGGATTTTAGAAAATTACATCTTGTGACCTGGTGAAAGTAGAGAATAAGCCCTGCTGCCTGTGCGAAAATGTCGCCTTTAAAAAGTCACAGTCAAAGTCACTAGAGTAAGTGCAACAGCTGATTAGGCAACAAGTTGCGAAAAAGCTTTCGAAGCTGCAAACTTGTAGTTCAATGCCACAGAACTTGCCGACGTGTTGTCGGCTTCGTCGTTTTCGTTTTCGACCTCGTCCAACTCGAATTTTGCAACTTGTTGTGCGTGGCTCGTGTCGTCGTCCTCGTCCTGGCCGAGTTGGCAGAAAACCAAAATCAGTTATACGCGCGCAGGCCTTATGTGTGGAACGCTGCAATTTCGTGTCCGAAACTTTGAAAAAAATTAATGGAAATTAAATCGCACACAATCGCAGTAAAAACTAATTAATGAATGTTCAGTAAAAGTGCTCGTGTGTTATCCTTGTTCTACAACCAAACTATTAAAAATGTATTAAGCTGTTGCCCGAATATTTTTTATTTTTTTTTATAGGATATCATATTAAGAGCCAGCGCCCAAGTAGGTACCAAAAGTTTCATTTTACAGAAAACAGTGAGGCACAGTCAGAAAGGTGTTTTATGGATTTTCCTGCGTCGTCTTTGTGGCTGCGTCGAAACTGTTGCTTTGTTGTTCCCAGTCGAAGCTGTCCTTTAGCTGTACGCAATACATAGAAGCGGGCTGTATCTAAGCATATTAAAAAGGTTCTTAGTATGTATTATTTACCAAAAGATTAAGTTGCCACAACACAAAAAAAGGGGAAGATACAAATTTCTTTAGTCCATACATATACATATATACATGTTCGCATAATCTTTGCGTATTTATATTGTTTATTTAATTTTTTATTTGAAATGTACGCCACACTAATTACTGTTAATTTTAAGATAAATATTAATGATTGCGTATTCCTACTAAGCCAGCTGCACCACAATTTCGCAAATATTTGATAAGGTTATATACTCGTCGCCCTATGTATATACATATGTACATATGTATGTATAGATACACATACAAATGCACAACAGGCAGCGATGGAAATTTATATACACACATACATACATATGTAGTTGCTTTTAATTTGTATGTAGTTTCGAATGTTAGGAATTTTGATGAAATTCTCTGCTAGCAGCCGCCGTCAGCCTTTCATCGAAATAGGCGGGCTTTTCACATCAAACCACAAATTGCGCAAAGCCCAGGCTAATTCTCGGAAGTGGAAATATGAGCCCTTGGCGCGTTCACTGCTATTTTATGTCAAACTCAACTTTATCAGCTTCATATGGCTTTCCGTATTAAATTAGGAGTATCGGCATTAATTTTTACTACACTTGGCAGGCTTTTAACTGAATTTAAAACATCAGCAAGCGCCTATTGACTCCTCGTAGGGGCTCACTCTGGGCCAACAGCAACAAACAAAAACTGGCAGCGGCACCAAAAAGCAAAGTTAATATAATTATTTTTAGATAACGAATCAGGCGAGTGCACAATTTTTTCGCGGGCTCCTTCAATATTTACTCTGCTGTTGAAGCAACAAAAGTGCGTGAGACGGGAGGGAGGGGAATGTCATGGAGATGGATGAAATATGGCGCGTGGTGGTTGTATTTATGGATGTGCATATATATATATGTATATACATATATGTATGTGTGTGTGTGCGTGTGTGTGTGCGCGCGTGTATGCATGGGTATACCATTCTCCGAACAGCTGTTTATTGTTGTTAGCCTGTTAGGCTAAAGTTGAGCGCCCACAGTTCACATTAAAGTCGCTTCAGAAAGGCTTCTCGCTCAGCTTTTTCTAGCCAAGTTCCTCAAATATGTACAAGTCTGTGTGTGTGAATATATGGAAACAAATGGTGGTAAGAATAGTCAGTAGACGAGAGACACCAGTCCACATTGGAGTAGTAATACCAATCTGGCACACCCACCTCACACTTGTGTGTGTGTTCATATATCACACGCATGTCCTGTCACAGTTTGTCACAATTAGAGAAACTGCGTGATGAAAATATTTGCCAAGCAAAGCTCCGATTCAACTGCAGACGTTGGCCGATGCGGTTTTGTACCCTGTATCCAGTTTTGCAAGATGATAGATACAATTTGTGCCATACTTTCAATCATTATGTTCTTTTATCCAAATCAAGCTTATTTTACGTTTACAATCAAATGTTGATGATATACTTTAGGCCATTGTACAGGTTACAGAGTATCCAAGTACTGGTAATTCATTCTTGACAAGAGCCCCCTTACTAGTTTTCCTTTGTAATCCACTCGTAAATTTCAATTGCAAACTAAGTGCACACAACATAAATAAGGAAATGCACGAATAAGCATACTCGGATATATTTCTATCTACACAACTGTATCTGTGCATCTAACGGATACCATTCTAGCCTGTAGCGCAAACATGCCCTTACACTCACTTTCCACATGTGGTTACCCGTTGCATTTCCGGTCAACTTCATGATTTATTCTAATTATTTCTGTCACTGAGTGCACATTTATTAGTTTACTTTATTTCCGTTTTACATTTGGGTCAGATGGGGCACACAGTTGGTTGACAGCCTGATTGAACCGCATTTTGCTGGAAGCTGGCCTAATCCAGTTAATTCATGGCTTTTTCCACTAACGAACAGAACGCAACACAACCTGCTGCTAATCAAGACCACAGCAAAAACACAAAATCAATGTCATGTGTAAAAATCAAAATAGTTCGCTGTACAAACTGCGGCCCGAACGTGCCTAATTCATTTAAATTTACGTTGCGAGTGCAATATGCAAATGCAATTAAGATCCATGATATGCTGCCCAATAATTAGGCCGAAGCGGAGAGTACACAACAGTAAATTGCGATGCAATTGCCCACTCCTAATGGTTGCTTGTATACCACAACGAAAACAAAATCAATAGTGGGTGCCAGAGGACGAGTCGGGTCTTAGCCACCATTTGCTGTTCCTTGAGCCAGCTTTTGATATGTGCATTTAATAAAATTGATTTCACAAACCCTTGCTTCTTATAGTTTTCTTTGTGCGCAAAATGTGTAACGATTTAGGGAGACATGTCGGACCCTATAAAGTACATACATATATGTATGTATATATTCTTGTTGCTTCTTTTCAAACTAGTCTCAGTTTAAGCTATCGTTTTGAAACTTTGCACAAGTTTATCTTTTTGTTAAAGGCAGTATATGTGTAACAGTCGATCGGAGCACTACATGATATAGCTGCCATATGAACAATCGGTTGAAAAGTAAATTGTTCAAGAACTATTTTTCCCATTTTATACACCGAAAAACATGTCAAATCAAACAATCAAAACATGTCAAACCGACTACTCGCTTACAGTTTAGTTATAGCTTAAAACAATTATTCTTAATTTTGTAATATAACTAAAGCTTATTCTTGGGCGGATACGATATGTGTCGTTAGCACTTTTTTTGACTCGAGTATACACGAATATGTATATACATATGTATAATTCGCTTGAATTGCACACGTAACAAAGGATAACAATTCTTATCCAATTGAACTTATTTTTCACAATTTACCGATCTAATGAATAACAAGTGGGCTCCACTCAAATGTGGGAGATGCCCCGATGCAGCTTCTAGGTGAACACACACAATTACATTCTTTTTACATAGATATGAGCAAATATACACACAAATGTCGCAAACTGCGTAATTTGGCCAGTTGCTGTGCTTCTTCTTTACTGTGCGCCACTGCACTATGAAAGTGCATTTTCTAATGAAACCCGTGTTTATTGTCAGTTCTTATGAATTTGACTTCATTATGGCTTCCAAATGTGTAAACACCTTAGCCCAGACTGTTTCTCTTTAATTGCTTTTTCTCAATATTGATGGGGAGCTACCAGAGAGGATATATATTATTGATTTATATGCGCTACATAGGAAAATACATACTAGCTAGCTTTTATAATCACAGAATGGTGTAAATATATAAATATGTATTGTTATGTATTCCTCTTTGGATGGGGGATGCTTCTTGCCTGTTACTTAACAAAAAACAAGTAAGAACGTTGCAGTCGAGTGTTATCGACAGCCCATAATTCAGTTACGTTTAAAACCAGGGGAGATATGTATGTATATAGATTAAATTAAATTGTCATGTACCCAGTGGGCGCTGCCAAACAAATTTTAGCATTTTATGACACGTGTATAGGCGAATATATGTACATATATATGTACATATGTATGTTTATATCAAATTTAAAGTATCTTGCTTCAATAGCTTCACTTCGAAATAATCAATTGTCGACTTACTTTTTCAATATCTTGATAAACCCATTCGTTTAGAAGGAAGTGCGAAGAGCTCGATTACAAGACTGAACTGTCTGTATACTGTCTGCGGAAATCGGGCATAAAAGCTTACTTAACAATTTAATTACTAAAAATCGATTGAGTGCATGCTTTTTTGACCAAAAAATTCAACAAAATTTTATTTTCGAAAATGAATATATTTTGAATGTGGAGTTAATATAGAGGACAAATCATGATCAAAATGCCATCAAACGTAAAAATCGGTTCACTTTTGACAAAGTTATGGGGGTTTGATATATGGGAGCTATGGAATCTGACAACTTTACATGTCAAAATTTTTGTCGATTTTGGCATGATTTTTGACAAAAAATTTGACCCCCCCAAAATCACTTTTAATGTTGTTTTTTATGCTAATTGTGACAAATAAAATCGATTAAAACTATAAATTCGCAATTCTAAATTTTGAAAAAATATTTTTTTCCAAATTTCACAAGGGGGAGTACATGCTTTTTTGACCAAAAAATTCAAAAAAATTGTATTTTCGAAAATGAATATATTCTGAATGTGGAGTCAATATAGAGGACAAATCATGACCAAAATGCCATCAAACGTGAAAATCGGTTCACTTTTGACAAAGTTATAGGGGTTTGATATATGGGAGCTATGAAATCTTTTACTTAAGAACGTGAACGAGTATAACGCAGTCGGTATCGCCCGACTGCACTGTTCTTACTTGTTTTTTAATTGAATCATTGGAAATATCTAAAAAATCTTTCAACTTTGCTCTAAGATGCATGTGTTCTAATCCCCAACAGCCAAGTTGCCGCCTGTGAAACTCACAAATTAGTTCAATTGACAAAAGTTACGAGTACATTGGCAAAAAAAAAAAAAGAGGAAAATTGCCGACAGACACGCTGCATGTATTTCCCTAGGCGACAACCGAAATATTAAACTAGGATCTGGCCTATTGCTAAAAGAAAATAAGTAGCAATAATCTTAGTAACTATTTGTATAGATCTTTTTTATCACTAACGAGATTGACGCAGGGCCATACAAATGCATCATTCAATCCTTGCTGCTAGCAAGGATGCGTGCGTACACATGCGAATGCATGAATGTGGATGCTGCAAATAAAGAATGCCAAATCGGATAACGACAATGCATCAGTGCAAATATATACGAGTCTTACCGGTGGGCACAATAGCATTAGGAGCATGAATGGAAAGGGTTAAATAGCCAAATTGTCGAATTCGCTCTTCTTTGATGTGGACCCCGACCCTGAAGATACATTTGGCATTTTGCTTTGCCTGCTATTCGCTCAGCGAATTTGCCAAAAATTCTTTATTTGAGCCAAAGCAGCGCTTGATTTGTTTTGATCCAAACCGCAACTGCAATTGCTTCACACGCTCCCAACGGCCATCATCGACGGCAACTCAACTAAATCGCAAATTTTATAGAGAATATGAAATAATAGTGCGAGACTTAATAAAAAGGAGTAACTTAATATATAAATAATGAAAGCTTAGATTGTATGATTGTTCTTGTTTTTTTTCTAATAAAGATTTAATTTAATAAAGTTCAGTTTAAATAGTTCCATAATCATATTTTTTGTTGAATAGTTATGCAACAGAATTCAGTAAAAAAAGTTTTTGACAAATGAATCACTTAATTGTACACTTCATTGTTCAAATATGTATTTATACATGTATGTATATATGTATATACATATATATTGAATTTGCGCTATGATACTTTTCGACAGTTGTTGTGATTTGTATGACATGTTGAAAGTAGTTAACATTTGAGTTATACGTGAAAAAGTTTCCGCTTTGCCTTCGGCGCCAACTTTGGAAAAAGTTTGTGTGTAATTGATTGACTTGGATTGAGATAAACATGAATACTAACTGATGTCATCGGTGTCGCCGGTTTAGGCAAATCAGCAGATTAGTTCATAAATAGTAAATCGGTTGTATGGGAATTCTACATAGGAAACAAATAAAGCAGAAATCCAAAAATTCGTTGCCTTGTAAACTTTTTTTAAGGCACCAAATAGCATTAAACACATTCCAGCAAATCCCCTGTTCGCTTGTGTGTGGCCCCGGGGTTAGGTATCAACGAGGAGCAGCTCGGTACAATGAAAAGCTATCAGTGCAACCGCATCGCGTTCAGCAGCCACACAATTTCCATTGTATTGGTGATTAATTTGTAGCCGCCGGGCGTCTATCTGGCTGCCCTGGGTAAGGCGTTCCCAGACCGCCGCCGCAGAACTAGAGCTCAAATGCTTTGTAAACAAGTTGACAGGCAGACAACGAAGCGAACGCAGTATTGACGTTTGATGAGCGGATTATCAATCAGCGAGCTCTTTATTGCGCCCATATCCTTTAGCCGGGTCAACAAGTGTTACCCGTTTCTCAGTACATTGCGACGCCATTGACGGGATGCCCTAACCCAGCCAGTGTTGCTTCCATTCAGGTTGCGATTGCGCAATAAGATCTTCTGCAAATTGCAATATATATATATATGAATCAGTCAATGCAGAAGCTGTGGACTTTCGTGTGATTTCTCTGCGAGTAAAATGGGCACTGTTTGCCCTAATCCAAGTGGAAGCTGCAAAATTTATGTGCTACCACACATGGGCGGCTACTTGTGCTCAAATTAGCTACCTCTCGAGTGGGTGGGTGTATGTAAGCGTATAATGAGCTTCTGCTTTTGCATTTCAATTTCCGGCCACGGACATAGGGTCGCCTGCCTGCCTGTTACGGAATGCATTGCAATGCCGGATCTTATGGCTATGTGTGTTTGTACTCAGATCGTTGCTTGGGTGCCTTCTGTTTGTGGCACAATTATTTAAATGAGATTACGAGGACTTACTGAGCGGAAATGCCCGGGCAACCATTGTCTGTAGAGATTTTGGCCAGCCTTGGCCTGATGCCATTGCTCATTCCTTAGGACCTGCTCATTTTACGGCAGTGTCAAAAGTTGGCGAGCCAATTTGTTTCCTTTGTTCGGCATTTACATGATTGTTAATTGTTTTGTCCGTTTCTTTGGCGGATTAGTCCTCGCTTTCATCGTCCGTTGCCGGACGGATTACACCGGGCCCACAACAATAGTTACCGAGCTATAATTGTTTGTGCCTAATGCGCATATATATTTGACTGCTAAGCAATTGATAGTTTCGTTTTCAGATATAATAATACAAGTACATAAACATTATAAAGGTTGCTGGTTGCTCGTTGCTATTGAACCTTTAGCAAACACTGCGGCCACACCCATTGTCCCTGCCCGAGTGTACATATTTATATTTAAAATAGACGACTTAAATGCCATCAAGCTATTCCTTCTGCTTACGTGGCCACGTTATTCTGCAATGGAGGGCGGCAGCCACCCAAAGTGGGGGCCCAAGCTATCTAAATACTGACAGACAGCGGTCTGTCACACGAACATCGGGCCACAACAGGAGAAATTACAGGAATATGAAACATGAATTATTGTGCTAATAGGATTAGGTGTGTATATTCCAACAGATGCCAGGCATTTGCCGTGTCCGACACCCGATTATCATTAGTGTGGTGGTTGCATTGGATAAATCAAAACTGGCAACTTTAACTTGAAAATAAAATCTTTACTATGTTCTGTTTATAAATAAATATGTCTGAACTGAGAATTTTAGATGTTTCGGGCTGTTACTCAGCAGGTCGTTAGCATTGTTAACTTCTGATTTTTCCTCTATAGTCTACTTTCCTTGCTTGCAGGGACCATCCTTGCATTTATCAGCGCATCGTGAGTTTGATTTTGGCTTCTCCTCGGGACACTTCTTGCGTTCAATTTCTTCAATTTTGCATACAAAAATAAAATTGTAATTCCTGCACAGAAGCTTTATTAATTTACGTACTCTTAAAGCAACCGCTGAAAAATTGTCCGTCAGTAGTGCACCTCTCCTTATCGCAGTTGCCATCCTTCTTCTTGCTCATCTCGCGGCACTGAATAATATTTGTTGGAATAATAGCGCGGCACTTGATGGCTCCGGGGAGGCGAACAAAGGCACCCGACACCCGATTCAGATAACGAAAATTCATGGTGAATTAAGGAAAAAAGAATAAAACACAAAAGCAATTGACCTGCTGATTTGAAAAAAACTAAGATGTGAATGACTAAGAAACTCTGAACGAACTGACAAAATATAACTGTTATGCTATACAGCTGGAGTTTTAGATGAAGTATATTGCAGAGCCTGCTCGAATCAAAAAAAAAAATTATATTGGCCCCAATATTAACTCGTTTAACATACATTTATTAAATATGTTTTGCCAAAGAGGGTATTTGACATTTAGAATATGCATATATGTGAGCATTCTATAAAAAAAATTATATTTTTGCTATTTTGTAAAGAAGCTTAACCAACCTCTAATTTAATTTTAAGTGTATATACTTTTTCGCAAAGAGATAAAACTGATATTTGCGTTGTCCGTCCGTCTATAAACACAAATTTAATTATTTCATTTTTTAAATTTTCTATTATTTTCTTTTGGAACTCTATGTTCATACTGGGTTTGCCATTAACTGGACTTCTTTTAGGACGCCAAAGGGCCTTGCTGTTTACGGGTCGGTTTATATTCGTGGCGTGTGATCCTGTCTGATCTCCAGATTCAGTTCTTGGTGCACGATAATGAGTGCCAACTATACAAACTGTAGTATTAGTATTAGTAAATATGAAACCTTTTAAGTGATTTTTTATTATTATGTCACCAATATTTATGCAGTTATTTCTTCTTATTCCAATCTTTGGAGTGTATTATTTTGCAGTTTTGTCTGCGAGAATCTGCCATTTTAGTGAGCATATCAACAACAACAAGGTATTGGTATCAATGACATAAATGGTAATGCATAACGGAAAGATGAAGCAGGCGAATGATTTGAAGTGGTAACAATGAAAATGCCATTAATCAAGGCTTAACAAATTAAACTAAGTGGAAAATTTTAATTTGATAGTGCGCTTCGGATTGTACCCCTAGCGCAGAGCGCGTCGTTGACAGTACAACCCCTGACCACTGCGGAATAGGGGCTCTTTTTCCCGGGGGTTGACATTCATATGGCACTGATAGCTGAAAAAATGCCAAACTATTAAAACGCCTTTTGCATGCAATTTTACGCCAGGACATGAATACGGAGGGTGCGGCCACTTTTTGGGTTAATTTTCTATATGTTTTTGCCGCAATTCGCAGGGATTTTCTCGCACTCGACATTTCGGACATACAAGCATATGGCTTGTGTGCCTGGGTGTGTGCTCTGTGCTCAGGCGTCCGTCCTGGTGTTGAAAAATGGGCTTGCCCGTCGTCCCTTTGATTACAGTTTAGGTGTCAATTAGCAACGGTGCGGTTGGCTGAATTTCAATGCCACAAAATTGGTATTTTCGCAGTTGCAGTTGGCCAAAAGAGCGCCCATAATCCAGAACCTGACTAGATAACGTTTGTAAACGAAAGTGCAAGCCAACCAACAACTGTTGGATATTATCAAAGCAGGATTCGTACTCTTTTAGCTTTAGCCTGAAAAGGGCTTACGAAATCCTTGTAGAGTCCGATACAAACATCAGGACATCTGCATGGCAAACACACGAATCTTTGGAAACTAAACACCCGATTTCTATGTTCGGTATTCATGTCGCTTTTTCGAATACGAGAGAACGTATTTTTATGATCCCGAACTAATTTGGGGTTGGTCTTTGATTTTTTTTGTATTTGACTGTCTCCGTTTCACTCGAGCTCTTCTCTTCGATGTTTTGGTGTCATTTGCTACACGTGCTTAAATTCATTTAATTTATTTAATACTTGAAAATACATTTATTGTTTACTGTTTGCATTGCACAAGAGACTTACCCTCTCTGTCTCTCTTCCACCTCCGGCAACCTAATTGTCATCCCTCAGCGTGTCATTAGGGGAACAGGGCGAACTACGGGATTGGATGTGACTGTAAATGAATTTTTATTTCGCGTTCGATACGCTGCGTAACGAGTTGGCCCGGGCGTCATCTCTAGGGGATTCCCAATTCATTTGCTGATGTTCCGCGTCTTTTTTGCTCTACACGATTTCAATCGATTGCTTAAGATGCTACTAGAACAAGAAGAAGAAGAATTTCCAGCAACTTCTGCATATTTATGATCTCGGGCCGCAATTAAGCACTTTCTGCTTAGGACACTGTCTTATTGAAGTGAGCCTAATTGCCTGGTCACTGGCGCTGACTGATTGGCTGAAACACGTCCTTAAAGGATGCCATGAGTGCGGCTTTTAGCCAGGCGATACACAAGCATAATTATAACCATTCCAAGGCAACGCAACTCAACCGCACACGTGGGCGGCTGTGGCCACTTTACTCTGGATCTGAACCGTGTTTGCGGTGTCACCATGTGTGCGTGCGTGTGTGTGTGTGTGTGCGTGTGTGTTTGTGTGTCACGTGTACTATATACTTGAACATGTTTGTGAGTGCAATGACGTGTAAGGGTGTTAGTCTAAGCGGATTAACAAATGTACGATGTTCCAGGCTTGTGCGTTTGGGTAATCTGCAAATGTCGAGATACCCAAATGCAAAGTCTGGTTGGTTAGTAGGGGTAGTGGGTAGGGCGCTCGTTTTCCCAGCATAGGCAAGTCTTATATAAGAGCTTCTACAGGAATAGGAATTTACAATTTCTCTCTAGAGCCTCAGGCCGTTGAGTATCTAATACGTTAACGCCCAGCAAAGTGAAAAGGCAAAACGAATCGAGTATAAAAGCAAAGTTCACCAACTAAGGCACACAAATATGAGTGGCTTGGGTCCGGCAGCCTGTTGGCTGGCGCACAAGCGCATTGAGTCCTGGTCCCGGATGGCCAAGGAGCGCGTTGGTGCCGTTCGGCGCGTTACTCTCGACCGGAACTCGGCTGACGAAAGCAGCGGCAGTGGCGGCAATGGGGCCAGCAATGGTTGCGCCCACGTTCTGCCGGGGAGTGAGGGTGCATCCTCGACGACGCCACCGCCGCCGCCGCAGCCAATGACGCCGCCGCCATCGGCCTCGTCGGTTACTTCGACCACCAGTGGCATAGGCAGTGTCTCGGCTGGCAGTGTCAGCGACAGCTGTGACTTGCCAACGGACTCAGAGGTGCTTACAGCCAACAGTGGCTTCAGGACTTCAAATGCTAATCTTTGAATCCTTTCTATTGCAGGAAGTCAATATTGCTAAAGAGTCGCAGCCCATTCAACCGGCCACTCAGCTCCATGGAATTCCGTACGTTCCCAACCATCCGATTCCAGCTGATATTCTGCGTGGACCCGCCGAGGTCTTTCACAGCCCCTTGCACTTACATCACCAAAGCCGTTCCTTTCCGCCGCGTCTGCAGCGCACTCCTTCGATTTCCAGCCAGAGCAGTGTGGACAGTGCTCCGTCCAGGCAGTCGGTGAGTTCTCTGCTCGAGTATCTGCGGGCTCCATTAAAAGTGCTACTAATCACTTCTCCACACAGGGACACCGCGGCTCCTCCCCCCAAATAAGGACTTTCGGACCCGACGGACGTAGCTCCCTACCTAGCGAGGCGGTGTTTCCCCATCATCTGGCCCGGTCGCCCAGTCCCATGCGAACTATTTCGTTGGACGCACGCTGTGGCAGCCCGGCTTCGGCCGATGTCAGTGGTTTGCGCACTCCCAGTCCCTCCCAGAGTAGCCTGGCTTCCCTATCTGGTGGTGGTCTTGTTGGACCTGCGGCCAACATGGTCACAGCTGGTGGATCTGTTGTCTGCAAGGGCGTTGGTGCTGGCGTATCTACCGGTCGCTGTCTGTCGCCGCTGCTGATTCCGCCACGTCCTCAGCCCGGCGTCGACCCATCTGTAGGCCCTGCTTCGCCACTGGGCGCACTGCAACCGGACTTGTATCGGATGCCCGATGGACCAGTCTATCTGACAGCGCCCGGGACCAGCCACTCCGTTGGTCGTTTGCACTTGCGTGTTAAATATGATTATCACCTCTTTGATTTGACGGTTCACTTGATCGAAGGTCCGTATTGTTTTCTGATATAAATAAGTAGTTTTGCAGCGGTTTTTAATTGCAGCTCATAATCTGAGCACCATTGACGAGGGCGGCTTTCGGGATCCTTACGTGCGCCTGATGCTACAGCCGGATGTGGACAGTCGCAAACGTCAAACGCACATCCATCGCGGCGAATCGAATCCGTACTTTGATCAGCACTTCAAGTTCCCGGTTTCACGTGATCAGCTGCAGGGCAAGGAGTTGGTTTTGCAGGTGCTCGACTACGATAGGTACTCGCACAACGACATTATTGGTGAAGTGCGTATTTCGGTTGATGGACTGGACCTATCGAAGTCCGTTGAGGTGAGTGCTGCACTTGAACGATTCCCAAGAGCCGTAAAACTCATTTGCCATGACTGTACGTAGATTTGGGGCGACTTGCTGCGCACCAAGAAGCCAAGGGAGGATCGCCCCGAACTACTGTGCTCTTTAAACTATCTACCACAGGCTGAGCGCCTGACCATTGTCGTAATGAAGGCCAGAAATTTGGATACTGTGCAAGAGCCTTATGTCAAGGTGAATTTAATTTTCTGAGCGTTTATCTTATCCTTAATACATGATGTTACCACACAGATTTACCTAATACAAAACGGCAAGCGCATAAAGAAGAAAAAGACAAGCATTACGAAGTCGGACGATCTTAGCAACCCCATCTGGAACGAGGCATTCACATTCAATTTGCAATCAAATTATTTACACAGCTCAGCCATTGAGGTGAGTAACCATTGTCGATTTGGCAAGGTGTTGCATTAATCAAATGCAAATTCCGTTCTCGTTTCGCCCGCAGATATATGTCGTCGGTGCTGGCAGCGAAGCAACGGAAATTGGCTGCTGCGGCCTTGGCCCACAGGAAAGTGGAACGGGCTGCCAACATTGGCACGACATGATTAACAATGCACGCAAGCCCACAGCTATGTGGCACTACATCCGCTAAGCCGGCGGGTATGCAAAATACACGACTTTTCGCGGAAACAGGCTTTAGTTTAAAATGAATCCTAAAGCTGCTTCAGAAAGCAGAATATGAGCTAACAGCGTATATATGGGTCTTGTATTACCAAAAAAAAAAACATAAATCGGGGGAAAAAACACAAAAACAGAAACAAACAAATAAAAATGTTACTTCTCGTGAATCTAAATGCGACATGATTTGCAAATTCGCGTAATTTTTATAGGCTAGTTTTCTTCTATGGTGTCCAAGTCTAAAATCAGCATTAAACGAACTTTATTCAACTATATCATTCATGCAAACACACATATAAACAGACATGCTACTAATGAGAAATGCACAAGCTCAATCAAAAGTTCCTATGGCACACACAAAAAGCAAAGAAAAGAAAAAACGAGCAACCAGCTTCAATTCAGTTCAAAGTATTAGCCCGCTTAAGTGCGGCTTTTATATAAGGAGAAAAAGAAAGAACCCGAGTTGAGTTGAGTTGAGTACTAAAAGGCATAACTGTCAACCGAGTTGTTGTTGACATTTCGGACGGCTTTGACGGAGAGAATTCAAGTGTGCATTTCTTAAATAATTATGAATATAAAACATTTCAACAGCATTTCCTAAGGTAAATGGTCGTCAATCATAGAGCACAAGACCTACCCTCGACGCCCCATTAAATTTGTTTTTTTTAGACCACAGCAACAAGACTGACGGCGGAGCCGGGACTCTTTGTATTTGGCGACAGTTGACAAATTGCTGCTGTTGTCCTTTTTAAAGCGTCAGTATGAGTTGCATATAGAGTGTGTGTGTGTGTGTGTTTGTGTGTGTGTGCGTCTTTGAGTGAGTGTCAATCGTTGACAGTTTATAATGCAAAAGTCGCAAAAGTATGAACAGAAACACAAAAACGCCAATAACATATGCTAATTGTTAAATTGAAAACAAAACAAAAAAAGGTTCCTTCCAACATTTGCGCAGCATTGTGAATCGAATACAACGATAATTACAGAGATTCTTTAGTGCTTGTCTGCATCAACTAAATACACATACATACGTACATCCAATAATACAATTTATATGTGGATTGTATAATATGGTATAGGATAAATGAAATGCTTTCTATTTTCTTGAACAATATTATCATTCTATTTTTGATGTTGTATTAAATATGAATAGGGCATAGTTGTGCCTAAGCCAACTGTAAAATATTCTATATATAATGAAGTACATAACGCAAACATACAAATATAATAATGCATACATTTATACAAAAAAAAATAAATAAAAATAACTTAACTCACTTATTATCTTACTGCAAAAGCCACAAGTAATTTACATTTAAAAGACTTAAGGAAAATCGACATTTTTTTTTTTGAAAGGCGTACGTATATATGTATGTACATACATAACAAGATACAAACGTCCATATGAATGCACGTGCATCAAAAAATATAAATACATATAATAACATTATAAAAATCTTTTCTAAAGTCATTTTGATTATGTATATGTAAATGTAAAATAAATGTTTTCTGTATTACCATATGTAATATATTGTATATGTACATATGTGCAAATTTACTTATATATATATACAAATATATATATATATATATGTTAGCTCAATGTCGTTGATAAAAAGTTCAAGGTATTCAAGACATAATATATAATATAAAGTTTACATCAACATAAAGAAACTTATGAACACAAATAAAATAATGCTGAAATACCTCCGATTTACCTACAAATTGTATTTACAAAACTTCAAACTCTGCATACATATATTAAAATGCCTATACATGTATATATGTCATATATATACATTATATTGATTGTTATTTGAGAAAGCTAAATATCTGTTAAATAAATGAAAGAGTAATGAAATGTTGCGAGTCTGCATGCGAGCTATGAAAAACTATCGACCTATGCATATAAACCCAAACTCTGTACGACATATTCAAATATATTTATAGACATTACCTATTCACATCGTGAGGTGTATAATATTGTATGTGAAAAATATATAAATTATTGAGTAAATAAATAATACAAATAAAACAACAACAAAAACTATTAATCTCGTTATTATGCAAATAGGCAAATTGAATTGAAATATCTTTATATTGGATTGAAATTGAATAGCTTTTTTAAACCCAATCTTGTGCTATAAATAAACACACAACTTAGTGAGTTATTATAACGAGATACGAGAATTGTTTCAATAAAACCAAAACAGGCTATCTATTCTTAGCGACAAACATTCAACAAGCACAGCAGTATTCAACAGTGTTAACGGAAAGAGACAACATGCCGTAAACAATAAGACTATTTCTTGAATAAATTAGCATTATCTCTAATACCAAACCTTGATGTCAGAGCTGACATATATTTGTATGATTATATGCATTTACATACAGTGCACCATTCTCTTAGTTCTTAACTTTTGCACTGTCTCCATTGCACTTCCGGTGCAATTGCACTGCTTGCCTATTGATTGTCCGTACTGCTTGCCTAGACAAACTGTGCAGTGAACGACTGCGCAGTGGCTCTCAAACCTGTTGAAAGCGCAATCAGAAATGTGGTTGACTATGAGCTTCACATTTAAATGAGTCATTTTGGGTTGGCAATTCTCATTTGAGTTTCATCGGATCGCTTGAAAAGCAGTTTCTTGATATAAATCATAATATTCAAATAATTCATCAATAATTCGAACATTGCGCCACAACCAAAAAATATTTGAATACGCTCGTCAAGGCTGTAAAACGAATTGGCAACTCTGTTCGTCGAAATCAGCTGCTGCGCGCATGCGAATTACGTCCGTTAAATGTTTTGCAAGCGCAGTCGCAATGCCGCCGCCGTGATTGGACCTACACTAACGCGCATTTGTGAGACGCGAGTGATGCGAGTTTGAAACTTTGCGTGAATCGAATTATAAAATAGGCAGTTCGCACACATTTGGCGAATTTTCCAAAGATGTAATTTGGCCAATTTGCACAGTAAGAGCGGTTGAGAAGAAAGCCAATTGATTCTTTCGTGACACAAGCGTATCCCATACTCATGAATGTGCCGCTCTCCATTGCCGCGCAACGCTGAGGCTGTGCTCGTGCTGTGGTTTTGTTGTTCTTTGAGCTGACAGCGCGTAGGCGGCCAAAGTGGCAGTTATGGCCATAAATACAAATATGTACGTACCCGCAAGCAGGTATTGAATAAAAATGCCATTGAATGTCATTTATAAATATGCTCAGAAACTGTGGCAATCGCAGCAACAGCCAAATCGATGTGCAATTCGTCTGGTGCCGGGCGCTAAAGTTCTGGCCAACGCCAGCTTCAACCTACGGCTGCAAATCCGCCGATTGCCGATGGTGATGATGTAACCACGTCTGCCGTCTGCCGTCTGATTCTGATTCTGAAAATGTAAATAGTAGCTGACTTTATAGCCAACTAACCAATAATTGCATATTGTGTAAACTGGCCCACCTACTATCAACATTCAACTTCTCACTATTTCAATTTCAATTCATTCGAGTACAATCATATGAATCATATATTTACTGCCCATTCATTGTCTAGACTCGCGACAATCTATGCTATACTGGAATGCTGTCAGACTTTTCTCAGTATGAATGTTTACACAATATAAAAAAACAAACAATAGCTGAGTAACAAACAAGAACGTTGCAGCCAAAACAGACAGCAATCACTTGATTCCTGATCTAAACAAAATTCCACTTGGGATGGGAATTATAAGCATTCGTTGAAAATTGCAAACAAATTCAAACAACTCGAAAAAAAAGCTTGTCTTGTCTGTAATTGTAATTTGTGGGGGCGAAACTGGGCTTAGCCAAAAAATTTAAGTGCGATATTTAGAGGAGGTCACTTAAAACTGAAGCCAAGCCCCTAATGAGAGTAAGCAATCAAATCATAACAGTATATATTTCACTCACCAAACTATTATCATACTGTGAATAAGTATAAAAATTATTCGATTTGATCGAATAAGCGACTGTTTCGGTTCATGATTTGAATAATTAAGGAGTTACGTAATTAAATAAATTCGGCTTAAGCCCGGTTTTCCGTCTTGTTCTTGGCTAGGTTGTCCGGAGCATAAATATTATTTTATTCAGCCTTGAATAAGTGCTTGGTACTTAAATACACTTTCTCATTGGATTGTCACAATTGAGCAGCCTAATAAGAAGAATACGACTTGGTGTATTTTCGTATTAAATAAAACCACTATGACCCAT